>JAOXNO010000001.1:47156350-47294692 GCA_028565335.1 Limnodromus scolopaceus
ACCTCACCTGTTCTCCAGGACCTCTCAAAGATGATGGAGAGTGGCCCTGCAATGACTTCTGCCAGCTCCCTCAGCACAGAGTGGTGTGGTTGACGTGCCTGAAGGACAGGGTGCGTTATAGAGGGACCTGCACAGGCTTGAGAAATGGGCCCATGAGAACCTCACGAGGTTCAGCAAGCCCAAGTGCAAGGTCCTGCACCTGAGTCAGGGCAACTCCCAGGTATCAATACAGTCTGGGGGATAAAGGGATTGAGAGCAGCTCTGAAGAGAAGGACTTGAAGGTACTGTGGATGAAAAGCTGGACATGAGCCGACAATGTGCACTCACAGTCCAGAAAGCCAACCACATCCTGGGCTGCATCAAAAGAAGAGTGGCTAGCAGGTTGAGGGAGGTGATTCTGCACCTCTACTCCAGTCTGATAAGACCCCACCTGGAGTACTGCATCTAGCTCTGGAGCCCTCAGCACAGGAAATACATGGACCTGTTGGAGCAGGTCCAGAAGAGAGCCACAAAAATGATCAGAGGGATGGAACACCTCTCCTATGAGGACAGATTGGTTTGTTCAGCCTGGAGAAGAGAAAGCTCCTGGGAGAACGTATTGCAGCTTTTCAGTACATAAAGGGAAAGTTGAGGCCAAACTTTTTAGCAGGACCTTTCGCCATAGGACAAGGGGTAATGGCTTTAAACTAAAAGAGGGACTATTTAGACTACATATAAGGAAGAAATTTTTTATGATGGTGGTGGTGAAACACTGGCACAGGTTGCCCAGAGAGGTGGTAGACGCCCCATCTCTGGAAACATTCAAGGTCAGATTGGATGGTTCTCTGAGTAACCTGATCTAGTTGAAGATGTCCCTGCTTGTTGCAGGGGGGTTGGACTAGATGACCTTTAAAGGTCTCTTTCAACCCAAACTATTCTATGATTCCATGATTCTGTGAGGTATGTTCTGGGCACTAGTTAAATGAATGGAGGTTTTTACCTGCCACCCTGACTCAGGGGTTGAAGGTCTAAAGTACACTCAGGCGTGTTAAGTCTTTATGCTTAGTAGGAAAGTTATTTTATATCTCATCTATAAGAAGTCACTTCACAGGTAGCCTAACTACAACCAGACACAAAGCTCTGCACTCTGTACACCTGGGTGTTGCCTTGCAGGGCACTGAAGCCCTTTGTTGGATCTGGACTTATCCAGTATCCCAGAGGACATGAGCGGTATCACAAGGAATTTAATTCAGATGTCCTGAGTCCTAAGCTAAAACCTTAAAATCCTATTTCTTGTAACAGAGCTGCAGTGGTTACTACACAGAAAAGGAAGACACAGACTGTTTGGTTTTGGTAGGGTTACACTGCACTACCCACCTTCCTTAAACAGCAGGCTTAAGTTCATATTTTGAGGTCATCTTCTGAACCATTTGTCAGAAAATTATTTCATTCAGTCAAAAACTGGAGACTGCCTGTGATTTGTTGAAGTGACAGGACAGTGAATATCTGTGGTATGTCTAAGGAATTGTTTTGATCTTCAAGTGAATCAGTCTGGGAACACAAATGAAGGCTAAGTGATTTCCACAGGGCAAGAAATGCACCATTGATTGGAAACACTCTGCTTAGTGTCCTATAGCAATTATACAACAGAAATTGTGAAAAAAGGGGGATAAATATCAAGTTTGTTGAGAGTCATTGTGACAGGCTGACATCAGATCCATCAAGCTGTCTCGTTGGTCGATACAAACATTATCAAGTATACATGGTACTTCAAAGTGCTAATCCCTGCCTAAGTAATGAGCTAGTAGCTGTACTGTATTTCTAAGAGTAGAGTCCTTATTCCCAAAGAGCTCAGGAAAGCATCCCACTCCCGTGGGATGTTTTCATGTTCTTACGCTGGACTGTTTTTCTCTAACTTCTATTGACTCTATAGTCAAAGTTGAAAGCCTGTGTATATTCCTTCCTAAGCTCTTCTGCAGAATTTTGTCTACACCACCTACAGAGAAAGTCAAAGGGAGATTGTTACATCTGACTCAGGGAGGAAAGACTCAATCAGCTATGCAAACAAAAAAAAATCTGTATTATGGAGTAAGGAGATTGACCTTTAGACAGAGCATTGATAGCAGAATGGAACAGTCATAAAGCTGTTAACCAGATTATTTGGTCTGACAATCTCAAATCAAAATGAAAGAAACTTTTTTATCTTTCATTTTAAAAATTCATTGTTGCTGAAATAAAATTGTCTTATGTGGACAAGTTTTAATTAGGGGTCTACAAAAAATGAAAAAACTGACATTTGTCACATAACAAGTCCAGAGTTGTTTTGGGGTTGGTCAGCTCCTGGACTTTATTTTTTTAATATAAATATTAACAGTAAGTCTCAGAATTAAAGTTTTATAATCCTGGGCATTGTGAAAAATGATTACAGGCTTGAAAATGTGAACTTTAAGCTAAAATGAAAAATTCTCTATACACAGGAACAAAAAAACCTCAGTAGCTGCAAAGCTGGACCTTAAAAGCCAAATTTATAGCTATTTAGGTTTTTACAGAATATCAGTTATATATGGACAGGAGTACCTTTCCACTGCAGGCACACCTGAGTTGGTTCCACACCATTAAAAACATTGTGCAGAGTCTCCCCTTGAATCTGCTCCATACATGTCACTTAAGATCTGAAAATAGCATGAAAATGAGCAGGGAGTAAGGTCTGAAAATTTTAGACATTGCACAGAATCTTGCTAGGTAACATCTCTTGCTGCAAGGAGCGTGCAACGCAAATAAACAAGATAGGGAATGACAGGAGGAGACAGCATAGAGGAAGTGATTTGTCTAAGATAACAATTGCTGACTGCAGTACAGCATCTGACTCCATTTTGTAAGTTCAAGTCACAAGTGTTTTGCCCATTTTACAGGCACGTTATTTGTCCAAATTCTGATACTGATTTTAAAAGCAATATCAAAATACGATGTTGTTAGCTTCCCAATGAGGTTAAAACCCCTTTAAGTGGTTTACATCTCAAGTCTTTTCACCTGCCCAGTGAGCAAACCACACCGTTTACAGACTCTTGTGCTCCAGACACCATTGGATTGTCTTTATTCTGTCTACTAGTGAGTGACCAAATGATCAGTGTAGAGAGGCACATATCCTGTCATGTGGAAAAGCTGTGGTCTTAAAAGAAGAGTGCCACTTTTTTTCATTTGGATACTATTTCATTTGCCAGAGTACTGGGGGACATGGAAATACTGAAGCTTCCCACTATCAAAGGAGAGAGGGAGTGTGTAGCCAGCACATTGAGCTAAGACACCTTGTGTCCTCTTCCTACCAAGGTGCACTGCAGGATGCTTTCAGGAAAGGTGCCAACCCTCTCATAATGGATAATTATTTTAGACTATTCTGTTGTCTACCAGTGCTGAATCTCATCTTAATGGCAGCTTGAGAGATCTGCGGTCTGCTACATAATAGGGCATTATCTGAGATGTTCATTCCTTTTTTTGTATTCTCAATAGGCTTTGGGGAATAACAGATGCAGCCAGCTGACAGGCAAACTTTTTACCTCCTTTACCCTCCCTCCCCTCCCAAAAGAACTGCTGGGAAGATATCCATTATCTCAGTCAGCAAACATGCAAGCTTTTCTGTACCCAGACCAGGAACGATAAGATGGTCAACTGAGTGAGATGGAGAGAAAATGCAAGGGCAACTCAGGAGTCTGAAGCATAAACTGTCCTTTCACTTGCTGGCTACTTGGCAGAGATGAGAAGCTGTCTGAGAGGGAAACGAGTGATATCTCAGCGTCATGAACTTTCTGATCATTGTCACCTCTCTAATGCGTGTTTACAATGCATGCTGGAAAGCTGCTGTCAGTGATTGAACCAGTAGGTTCAGTGTAATGGAACTGTTTCTGAATTACTGGATCAAATCCAGGAGAGAAATATTTCATCCTGAACCTATCTCCCCTTCTTAGCCTCTTGCCTCTGATATGCCTTTAAGTTGCAAAATCCTTCTGAGAAACTTTTCTTAGAAAAAGCATGCAGAATGCCCAGCACACTCAGGCCTTGCTCCTGGTTAGGGCCTCAAGTTTTTACCTCAGCAGAGGATCCAACACAACATCATTAGGATGACTAAGTGTCATCCTAATTCAAAGAGAAGCATTAAGTGTTGGTTGGTTTGCTTTTCTGAGCATTTTTCAATCCTTAAGGAAAGATGTCAGAAAACGTTATCGTTACAGGAGTATTTTTTCTAATGCTCTAAGCTTCCAAGCTGGTTAGAGGTGCTAGAGAACATTGTGGGCATCTTTAGAGTAATGCCAGCAGCACCGGCGAAAGAAGCACATTGTCCAAATCAGTAGACACCATTAACCAAACACTTGAGGCTCTTGGCTGTGAGGAATAAAGAGCTGGAGGCATGATATCGGAGGTGAGAAGTCTACTGAAGGCATCCTTGGGGATGATCTTTTGTATTCTCCTAAGAAACAAAAGACTTCCAGTGAGAGGAAACAAAAGACCTGAACAGCAGGAATATTTTGGGACTGGAGCCAGGGAAAAGAGTCAGTAACAAAGACTGGTAATTTTGCATGAATTGCTGTTTTGTGTTGTTGAGCACCAGGACACAGCTGGTGTACTGGCGAACCTGAGGATTTGTATTAACTGTATTGAAATGATAATGAAGTTTTTATTTTATGATTGCAGATGTTGGTGGATTATTGTTATTAAGCCTATTAGTGTAATAGTACAAATATGAGTTTCTCTTTGCTTACAGTCTTATTTGTTGTAGGTTTGTGAAATTAAATTTAGATAGCAATTACATGATTTAAAATAACATAAAAGGTCAATTGAGGAGATAAAAGCACAAACACAAGTAAAAGTACTAAAGCAGTTTGACAGATTCAAATTCTTGAGAGTTTGGAGTGAACTCACTCCCTTCTCCTGCTACATTCTGGGCACACACTTAGCAGTTCTGCATGGTGATCCCAGGTACAGCAGAAGCAAGAGGGAGATGTGGGGTTGTTTTATGAGCCATTGAAAGAACAAAGGTCAGTTTTGAAAACTGGTTTCTCCCTTTGCCTCCTCTGAAAAAAAAAACCAAACAAAACTAAACAAAACAGGCTACCCAGAGAGGTGGTGGAGTCTCCATCTCTGGAGACACTCAAAACCCTCCTGGACATGTTCCTGTGCAACCTGCTCTAGATGGACCTACTTTGGCAGGGGGTTTGGACTAGATATCTCCAGAGGTCCCTTCCAACCCCATATCATTCTGTGATTCTGTGAAAACCACCAAATATCTAATTACTTGGGACGTCTAGATTTCTGGTTGCCTAACGTGGAACATCTCAAAGCTGCCCCATTTTCAGAGGAGGTTCTCCTGTGTTCATGTTTTCAGTGAACCAGTCTTAGTGTCTGAGTATCTCAGCAGAACACCCAACATACTAACCATGGCTGTAAATATTAGCTTACTATGCAAGAGATGCATTTTTCAGCTTATTTGGTATAGCAACCAAGTTGTGGGTTTTTTATAGCATAAAACACATAAAATAGGTGTACTGGGACATTTGACTTGTTATGTATGATTTAAGTATTTAATATATTTATTTAAATATTAAATATATTTATTTAATATATTAAGTACATTAAGTCAGTTCACCACCCTTATGAACTTGCAATCCCTATGGCCATTAGACAACAGTAAGGGATTTCCCCAGTATAACGCAGCGGTTATCCCTCCCTAAGCCATGGGATTTTTTGAGACAATACTTACTGCCAAGTCACACTTACAAATGTGGAGCTCTAGTTTTTAATATACCTCTCCAGGCTGTGGTAAGCAGCCTTTGGCAGCTAACCAACCCGCTGGTGACAGGTGGTGGGGTGCCAGAAGAAAGTCATGCTACAAATAGAGTGAGCGCTGTGCTCTCACATGGAAATCTAGCACGGGAGACCTCAAAAGCATTGAGAGTGAAGAAAACCACAAAAAGATCAGTCCGACCCACTCGTTTGGCTGCAGGAGGCTGGATATACGCTGTGGCTGATCCCCTGCCTGCTGATGCCCCTGAAGCATTGGCTAGGGCACAACTTTTGGACAATATGTAAGTGTTACAACCGGCCACCCTCTCTGTTTGTGTGCGTGATCGGCCAGCTCAGACACAAAATGATTTCTCTGAGAGAGTCCTACGGTTTCTGCCCCTTCTCTGTGCTGCTCCCAAAAGGAAGAATGAACTGCTGGGCTTTAAGACCTTGGGAAAGAACTTTAAGCTCTTGTCTGTCTATGTGGATACTTTGAGACATGTAAACAAAACAGCCATTGAAAACCCAGTCCTTGGAAATCATAAAATAAATATTTTATACTTCTTTTTAACTATAGTAATTCCTCAGACATTCTTCGCACACCACCCTCTTATGCAGAAAATTCGTAATGATAAAACTCTAGAAAAACATTTGACTAGACACAATTCCTAATGTTCCTACCATGTTGATAGCCATGCTTACTTATTTTTATTCACTTTGCAATGAGAAAATCTCACCCCAAAAACAGTGAAAAAGTTGATTGAGGGGTGATAGCTGTAAGGTGCAGAAAAAGGTGGGTGAAACTCTGGGGTTTTTATGTGAATCCCTGAAGTAGCAGAACCATTTACATTACGAGAGGCTGTATATATGTGTTGTATGCACATGTGCGCATGCATGTTATATATAATCGTGCATTTAGGCAGAGGTGCAGACACAAACTTCTGGCCATTCTTAAAGAGACAATATCACAGTTTCCTACTTGAAGGCAGGCAGAATAAAATAACCATTAATCTTCCAGCACAGTCTAGGCAGTGACAGGGTAAGCTCCCACATTATGCTGCCAACAAGCTTCCTGGGTTGAGAAGTCCATTCCTTTCTTGTCCTTTTGGCTGAGCCTACCTATAGACATGCCAACAAGCATTAAGAGTTATAGTACTTTCTGTTATGACACCTGACTCATCAAGGTACTAAACCACCTGCTTGATTTTGAGCATGGGGAATATTTCATTATACAGGCACGTTCTCAAGTCCTGTAGCTGAACAGGCACCGGATTTGTCAGAAAATGTAACTGGCAGTGCTTACTATCTCATTTCACACAGACAACCAAATGGTGACAGCAAACAGCCACTGCTTTCCTGGCCTCTATCTGAACTGGTGCTTTGGAGCCAGCAGGCAAAGAAACGTTTTCTCCAAGTCCTGTGTTCTCTGATTTTTTAATACATTCGTTTTAATTCAGGGCAAATTTCTGCTTCCCATATGTACAGGCATTTCTCATGGCTTTATAAAAGATTATATTATTTGCAAATGGAAGGGCATGTTTGGCCACTGGTATTTTCCATCTCTTCAGTATCAGTGCTGTTGAAGCCACACTATTTAAGTTTGGTTGCAATGGAACAATATTCCATTTTTTTCCCCGATACAGTACCGAACCTTATGGCTGTTTAGCACAGTTCCAGGTCAAAGCCTACCAGTAAAGTTCTGTAATCTTACTGTGAAGATCATGTTAAAATGCAAGTGGAAATAGGAATGACTCCTTCCTTCAAAGTACAGGAAGCTACACAAAAATGGTTGCCTTCAAAAAAAGGTGGGCAACCTGCATCTTTCCTTGAAGTATATGACCATCAAAGGCAAGTCTGAAAAAGGTTGTATCAATTTATTTCTTTCAAATGACTCAGCACTGAGAAGCAGTGCAATGCTCAAAATGATTTCACAACCAACAGAGTAGCTTAGTGTCCCCAGACTCTGCACAAAAGTAAAAAAAAATGCAAGATGAACTATAAATGAAAGTGAAGTGCTTCTGTTCAGTACTTGGGGTGATCCTGCATTTGTATCAACAGAGTACTGTTGATTTAGCATGATTATGCTGATGCATAATTTAGTTAATGGTAGCTTGGAGCCAAAAAGTGCCTTGTGATTTCAATGCATGTCAGAGTATTGAAGACCAGCCGAAGATTCAGATACCCAGCAGTTCTTAAAGATCAAGTTACATTTTTTCGTTTTTGATCACCGGATAGAAATTCAGTGAAAGTACGAGGACTGCTTTCCGAAGTTGACCTTACATAACTAGAAACAGCATATATCTACCCTAATATCAAGCCCATTAAAAGGTTCTGTCACCATTTAAAATTGTAATGAAAAGCTTAAAACTTAAAAACCTACAAACAAGTCAAAATAAAATCTTGACATAAGTATATAGCTATATCACTGTTCATCTGGTTTGGTTACACATTCTAGGACAATAACATGAATCTGAGTGTCTAGAAATATATAGATTTCTTCTTATCAAAATAATGATATAAGATATTCACAGAGATGGTTCTACAAGGATCTCACCCTGCCTGGAAACAATCTTGACTTGGGCACATATCCAATAATAATTGAACAAGAAAAGGATCTGCACAAGAAAAAAAACTCTGAAAGCAGAACTACCATAACTTCACACTGTGGCACATAAATCCAGAGGCCATGCCTCAGTTATACCTGTATTGACAGTTCCGCTCTACCTTTATCATGAGCAATGACTTCTTTTCTGCAAATGACTTCTGTTAGGTTTTCTGAGCAGTTGCTTCTCTGGAGTTCACTGCATAATTAACAGCGTTATCTTCCATAACAGGGATGGTGCATATCAGACCATGCATCATTAACTACTCTGCCCTCAGAAGACCTGCTTGAACTTTACAGATTGATGTTACATGATTGTCTGATTTCTGCTAATTGCAATGGAATAATTTGCTTTACTAACACTGCAAGAAGTAATTCAGCAAATGCCAGCAAATTGTACTTTCTGAACAAAGTATTTTGGGGGTCATTAGCCATTAAGATATTTTATTATTTTTAATATGTAAATAAAACAGGTTAAGGCTACCATCCCGAATAGAAGTTGAAATTAAGCTTACTTTTGAAGGGATAAATATTGCATATTGAAATATTTGCATGGGAAAGTTCTATTTCATATAATCACTAACAAGTGTATCAAAGGAATATATGCTAATTATTTTTTGAAGATGCTTGAATCACAGTCTTAGGCATATAACTACCAGAAAATTACTGAACAGCAACATCAACAATACAAGAACTGAAAGAAAAAAAAAAGGTATTTTCAGCATTGTTTTATCCCAAGTTAAAATGAAAAAAATAAAACTCGATCTTAAAACCAAGCCAGTAAAAATGTAGTGCACTGTATTTTTCAAGATCGTCAGAACAGTGGCCAGACAAACGAAGTGTTAAAGGACCTGAGATGCCAAGGGGGTCTGTATTGACCCTTTCTCTCTTTCTGAATAGATTTCACGCTGGATAAGAGTTGCCCTCTTAGAAAACCTTTTTATCAAAAGGAATGCATCTAATGGAAATTTTTCTATATTGATAACTTAGTATTTTCCTGTATAAAAGCATTCCACTTACCTCTCAGCAGTTCAGCAATGTTTCTTACAAACCTTCCATCACAGTTGCGTAAAACAGGCCAAATAGGTGCCCACCGCATTAACATGGCACCAGGAAGACATTTCCTCAGGCCAGACTTCAGCTAGCACCTTAGCTGAAGTCACTGTGACATCTAATCTTTCTTCTGAAAATTCACCTGTAGTTGGAAAAATATAGAAGGTAGTATTAGGTAAGTACCTAATTCTCAACAACCTGACAATGTCACTGCTCTTCAATTTTTAGTTCCCACGTTTTTGTATAAGCGTCTTCATATCACCAATGATTTGGGAAATTTCATTTGTTTATAGGTATCCTATGTATTTTCTTATATTATTTGTATTTCTTCCAGAGGTGATAGTGACATAGAGCTACTGGATGTGTGTGAATTTGCCCTGTTTTCATTGAGCAGTTTCTGAAGGTTGAATTTATTTAGTTGAGAGCAAACTGAGCATGTGCAAATGTTCCTGCCTTATGTGAACAGCAGTTTTGGAGTGTTATGTCTAAATCCAGTTGTGTGAAGTATACAGCGAAGACAAAAGAATATTACTTTTTTAAAATTTTTTTAATTCAGTGCAGGAAAATTGCTACTGACCTTGAGAAAACCATAAGAAAAATGAGTTCATGGGAAGTCATTTTTATTTGTGCACCCTGTGTACTTCTGCTTACAGTACTGTGGAATCCTAGGAGGAAGTCAACCTGCACCAACATTTAATACACAATCTGTGAACTATTAACATTTAATTTAAGATTATTCAGTATAAATTAATTTTATATCAACAGTAAGGAGTGCTTTTTTTCAGATTGTGGCAGTATTTGTTCTTCACTGTACACTGACTGTAGGCTGATTGACAATTTCAAACTAAATACCAGTAGCCCAAAATAATGTACTCCCACTCTCAGCTTGTGCTTGAATATTCAAATCTGCAGATGTAGGAGTAAAATAGAAGACAGAGAAGTCGAAAAAAAAATTAAATCTCACTGAGATTCCAGGTGTCAGATGCTTGATGTTGGCTGACCTTAATGAAGGCTCTTTCCTTTTAGATAATTGGACACTGCTATCCACGGAAAAGTTTCAAATTTAAGATTCTAGTCTTTCAAATTCTTGTTTAATAATAATTCCCACGGAAGGGACAAATGAATTACTAAACTCTTTTTACCCTTTTCAGCATTGTTGGATTAAAGCCTGAACATGTATTTCAGAAAGATTCTTATAAAAATAAAAGTTCTGATTCTTAGAATCAGACCACTCAGTGAAGTTGATTTCTTCAGTGGGTGCTTTTGAACCAGAACTGTATCAGCAAGCTGCTTTGTGCATATGCCTCCACATGTCCAAATAGCTGTAATCACAATGTTAGGTCATGTTAGTATATTAATATTAGGCACTGTATGTATGTGCAAAATGAGTTTAAGGGCCTATTATTTCACTTGTTTAAACAAACAATTTGCTTGTGAAACAATTTAGCATCTGGCTTTACGGTGAGTATTAATTATTCATGTTCATTACTGCATTACTGCTATGGATAAAAAAGGAAAACCCACTTGAAAACAAAGATAATTCCCAGTTATGTCTTAACAGCGCTGTCTTCTTAGCACAGAAGAATCTGTGATACTTAACACTTCTGTTGAGTAAAATGGAGGCTACTCAGAATGAGAAAGAAAATGTTCTCCTACCCTTTATACCCAATCAAAGATGATACTTGAAGGCTTAACAGGCTTAAATTTAATCATTTGTGCATGTGGGACATTAGTCAAAAGCTACAGCCTCCCCCACTGAAAATTAACTAACAGATCTTTTTCACATATTCAGGCTGTAAAGCTTCATGGAACACTGCAGAAATAGTAAGAAGCGGCTTTAGAGATTCTGCAGACTCTGTGGTCATGCAGCTAGTATGGAATATTTAGGTCTTTCCAGTCCTTGGTTAATCTCCTCTCCGGACAATAAATGCCACTCTGAACAGAAAGCATAGGATTCAGGAAGTATACTGATGTTGCCATGCTTTGCTTCTCTGAATTGTTTTAATCATGGTATAGAGATTAATAAGGCAATGTGAGCCCCATAAGAATAATTTCCATCAATATATTTTTTCACTGTGATATAGTATTGCACCTTTATGATTAATCCCTTCATCACAAAGAAAAAAAGATTAAAATGCTGACCTGAAACATACTCTTAAGATTTACTGGTTTCTTTGACATACCAGTATGTGAGTAGAATAAAAATTCTTGCACAGTAAGAAAAATGCCAGACTCTTTTTTTCTTCCCACTTTGGTCCTTCATTCTAGGTGTAGGATGAGCGAATGTTCAATATATAGAGAACAAGCAAATTACAGGTCAGATTATCAATATATGTAGGCTGATATAGGCCAGCAGAATCAAGAGTTACTCCAGTTTACCGAAAAAAATCTGTCCTATAAGTAAGAGTACCTAAACAATTGATATCTCTGGGTCAGTGACAGAGCTGAAAATAAATAACACATACAAAATGGATTGTCTTCAGAGTTTTTCTTACACGTAAAAATTTAGTGAATTAAAAAAAATGTTTCAGGATAGGGATTTTTTTTTAGCTATATTTCAGGGCATCTTTAATGTAGAACTAAACAAAATTTGGAAACTGGGCTAGAATTACAACAGAACAACAGAATAAAACAGAAACTTAGAACAGAGAAGTGGCAGAACTGTTGATGCGGTGATGACTCCTCCTCTGCAGCCTTGTTCAGAGCCTAAAAACCAATCAAGCAGGAAGTGGTTAGTGACCAATGATAGCCCTATGTAAACCAAGGAGCTCTTCTCCCCAGTTCAGGAAGGACAAGGAACTGCTGGAGAGGGTACAGCAAAGGGCCACAAAGATAATTAAGGGCCTGGACCATCTCTCCTACGAGGAGAGGCTGAGGGACTTGGGCCTTTTTAGTCTTGAGAAGAGAAGACTTAGGGGGGATCCGATCAATGCATACAAATACTTAAAGGGAGGGTGTCAGGAGGACGGGGCTGGTCTTTTCTCAGTGGTGCCCAGTGACAGGACAAGAGGAAATGGGCACAAACTTGAGTATAAGGAGTTCCACCTAAACATGAGGAGGAACTTCTTTACTGTGAGAGTGGCAGAGCACTGGAACAGGCTGCCCAGAGAGGTGGTTGGAATCTCCTTCTCTGGAGACATTCAAAACCTGCCTGGACAAGTTCCTGTGCAACGTGGTCTAGGTAGACCCGCTCTGGTGGGGGGGTTGGACTAGATGATCTCCAGAGGTCCCTTCCAACCCCATATGACTCTATGATTCTATGATACAATCATCCAACCAATTACTCATCCACTGAACAGTCCACGCATCAAATCTGTGTCTCTCCAATACAGAGAAGGATGTTGTGAAGGACAGTGTTAAAGCCCTTACAGAAGTCCCGATAGACAACATCTGTAGCTCTTCCCTTGTCCACCTATATGGTCACTCCATCAAAGAAGGCTATGAGGTTAGTCAGGCAGGACTTGCCCTCAACTCTTTAAGTGAAATATCTGGGTGAATGTTGTCCAGTATGGTATATTATTGTGATTCCACTGTGTGCTTTACAGTGACTGATATGTACTGAGAATCTGGATATGTGCATCTGTTCCTTCCCATTGCTTCAGCAAGGAAAGCCTTTTCTTTGAGGCCATGAGTCTTGCAGAATGAAACAAAAGCTTGAACCATTTCTGTCATAGCTCACTCTGTGCTTGCCAAAATCTCCTGCTCAGTGTGAGACCATCCTAGTAAGATTCCCCCAGAAAATGAGTGGCTATTTCCAGTTTGCTACATCTTAACTACTCCATGGGGCTGTTGCAGACTGTTCAGCTTGCAAATCCATTTCAAAGGAAACAGTAAATTCAGATTATTGTTGCAGCAGAGCAGCCTAAAAGGCTTTCCACAGCAATTCCCTGCTGCAGCAAACCTCCTTCCTCTGAGCGCTGCTGGAACTTCTTGTCTTCTGTTCTGTCACCTCTCACAGGGTTCCTCCCATTCTTCTACCTGAGGGAAAAAGTGCCTTCTGTGGGGAGAGCAAACAGAAAATTTATCCCATGTCTGGTTTGAACAATGTAAATTTTATCTACTTTTCATAGATGTCAATGCTGACATCTTTTTTATTTATCACTAGACCTCAACAAGGACCTTTCAGTAGCCAGAGGCATGGGCAAATTACAGTTCCACAGTGCGTGTAAGCCCCAGCTCAGAAGGATGTACAACCTTCAACTTCCACATTTCCATGAGTGGCCAGTTCCTTAAACCACCTAATGGAGAGGACATCTTTGTCCCAGGAGCATTCTTGCAAGTAAAACCTGATGATAGTGGATTCTTGGGCTAAATAAATGCAAAAGCCATCCAAAGATTTGATCCAATAGAACCACTGGATGTGAGAGTCAACCAGTTCTGATCAGTAACCCTGTGCTCTGCTGTCTTGCACATCGGTCGTAAGGATCATCTAGAAAGGATATTGATTTTGTAAGCAGTGTGATATGTTGGAAAAAAGCATGCTAACATCAGTATGTGAAGAAACTGACATGTCTCCAGTACATTCTACATTCCTTGTTTTGAAATTGTCCTACTTGAAAGAATAAGTGGATTTTAATGCACATTTACCCACAATTATCTGTATTTTAAAAGTTACATATAATACATGATTAGTTTATCTCACTAGCTATGAGCAAGCTCTGATCTTGCACACTTTTTATTCACGTCTTGCTTGCTTAGACATGTAGCTTGATTATTAATCGGCTTATCTATTCTATTTACTGTTCCGACAAACATATGTGAATATATATGAAGTCCAAAAAAAAGGTTTCTCCATGGCTAAACAAAAGATTTTTCAAGCTATGGATCTGCAAAATGTGAAAACTAATACAATATGAATAGGAGGGACTTTTTTAAAGGCAGCTTGGGAGACTTTGCATACCTAACTCTGACAAAAGTATCTTCGTGCTCTATATGCATTAGCTGCTCTTCCAGTTCCAGGTGGGCTAGAACATTTTCTGAATAGTGGTTGTTCTGCAAAAAGAGTTTACCTTTTTTCTGAAATCCTGCAAGGATATCAGAATTTTCCACAGCATTTCTGTGACTGAACTGTACATCAGTGGTACTGACAAAAAGCAAATGTTAAGCTGACAGTCCATTGGTATTTGTGTTTGTACTGGTTCGTGTTACATTGGACAAGGCATTGCGAGACACAGAAGAAAGACAGAAACCCCTTTCAAAAGAGCTCTGTCACAGAGCAAGCAAATTAGCCCGCCTGTGATGTGATTATCCCTGTTCTCAGTAACATTTAGCAGGTACTTTGTGCACATGGGAATAATAAAAAATAGAAATAAAGAGAGTATATTAGACATTCCATGGAACAGAGACTCATTTTTGGTCTCTTTTTGCTACATTAAGGAGTCCTTGTCCACGAATGTGGTTTGTGGGCAATAGGAAGTTTAATAAAAAAATAATTAATCATGTTACTCCTTGTTGCTGTTACTTTTTGCTCAATCAGGTAGAACTTGAAAGATACAGACAGGAAAGATTCAGATTTTCCCTGAGTACGTTAGTCTTCTTTATCTCCAGCTTTCCTCTTGGCTTTTCCCCAAGAGCGAGTCCAAGGTCTGGTGATTTCTTCAGACCCCTCCCTTTGTAAAAGTTCTGCCCACAAGAAGGAGCAGAAAACACATTACTGTACTCTGTAAAACACATTACTGTACAAACTGCTGGCAGGTCAATTTTTTTTGTCAATGTTTGTGGTAGTTGCTTGCAACAAACCTTGTCACCTACAGAGCTTATGTAATGAATTAATTAAAGGAGAGAAAAGCATTCTCAAGGAGTATTCCCAACCAGAAAAGAATCCAACTTTGTCACATTAATGCCTCGGCTCTATCATGTAGTTTTCACAACACAGTATCTTCAAATTTGGGTTCTGTGACCTTAGTCTTTGTAGCCACAACACTCAGATTTATGACAGCATAGATTTCCCATTGGAACAGATGGCATACTGCAGCAGAATTTATTAGAGCTGCATTTCCCAGACCCTCTTCTGTAGCACTTTTGCTCCTTCCCCTCCTTTTCCTAATGTGACAGGGCATCTTATGGCTTTGACAATGAAATTAGCATGAAGACATGTGTGGTGCCTTGCAAATCTGCTCTGCATAAATAATCATGCAGATGACTGACCTGCTAAGGCTCCTAGATGGCAATCACACAGCAAAGCCTGTAATTTCTCCCTTTTGGTGCTGCTGCACCATTCCCTTATCCTGATTTCTAAGCTGTTATGTCTCTTGTGTCTGACATGAGAGAAGATAATCATCTGTGGCTTAGGAACATTACCATTCTAGGTCTTATGTCTAAGCATCTTGGGTTAGTAAGAAGACAGATAGGTATCAAAAAAAGGATGTGACTGGACAAAACAAGGTCAAGTTACAAGTGTTAAGGTTTCCAGGAAGTGTTATAATTTCAGTTTTTCCATAAATCAGGTTTGTAACAGATGGGTGAAATGTAGGTCAGATGCAGCAGGCATCTTAGTAAGCACTTGCTTTATGGTTTCTTTTGGATCATTTCTGTGTCTCTTGTCACATGATAAAAGAAGGTTTAAATCATCCTGTGCAGCCCACTTCCAATATGACACGGGGTAATAAGATGGCAAACCCACAACACAAAGGGCAGGAATCTGGCATTCACTTGTGCCTTGGGCCAGATTCATCCTGGATGCACACTGGGTAAAACAGTAGCTTTGCAGGCAGGCAGAATTTGTACCCCTGTGCATAAGTACCATGACACATATGATACACAAGGCCACACACTGAGCTGAAGCTCTTGTAATCCCAGGGCATCAAAGGGTCAACCAAGGACATAGTGTCACCCTTGGCTTTGAATTTCCTAGCTGCTGTTGACCAGCACAATACTTGAGGTTTACACATCTGCCTTCACATTTAGAAAAGAGCTGTTTGAGAAACAGAGCCCCTTCTTCCAAGCAATAAGCAATTCCCAGTCCTTTCCTTTTAATGGATCACACACCACCCCCAGTAAACGTATGTATTGAGGAGTTTAAATGATGGGATTTTACATGGGGTATCCTTTGGAGCTATGAGGGCCGACCATATAAATACGTCGTATTTACATGCGGGCTGGAGGGATGTAGCTGCTCCTTTGGAGCTATAACAGGCTCTGATGTTGATGTTCCTGCTGCAGGCTCTCATCTCCTGGTGTATGCAGAGCTCAGTGTGTGCTCCTCTGCCCCTGCAGCTGCTTTGTGCACTGTTGGACAGAGAGCTAAGAGAGATTCCTGCTGCTTATTCGCTTTAGTCATAAACGTAAAAAATAAACATGCACAAAAAGATTCAAAATCATCTGTCATAATACCTTTTCCTCCTCAACATCATTCCCTCCAACTGTTTTCCTTACAACTGGTATCTTTTCCTTAATTAGACATCATGTTTCTTGTTTCACATTGCTGGCTGGGTGTTACTAGGATTTTAATCCCCGGTAAAAGGTGAGTCAAACCCAGGAATTTTTTCCTCAAACATTTCTAACTTTGCTTAGTTCTGAGCTTGAGAGTAAATTATTTTGGATATTTTCATTATTTCTTTATATACTTTCTATATATTATTTATGTACTCTGTTTAGTACATAAACAAATGTAACCCAGTAAAAGCACTTACATGTGTGCTTAATTCAATGCAATTATCATTAAGCTTAAAGATACAAGTAAGTACTTCACTTTCTGGCATCTCTGGGTAGAGCTGTAAATAGGAAACTGTAGATGCTGACATCTGAAATCAGATGCCCTGATTTCAAAATTTGTATCTTAGAATACTTTACAGCCTGCACGGAAAATAATTCTTGAACTAGATTCATCTCTATGGGCAAAAGATGGGTAAGAAATGATGTTTTCATGCTGTACCTCTGAGACCCACTGCTGTTAAGTGCAGTGGGGCAGATGAAGGCCGGGCTACGTCTTCCTCTGTAAGCTTTATGTTAAGAGGGGTGCAACGGGAAGCCTCTGGCTGGGGCCTAAGGACAACATCTACTGGAACTGAAATCAATGGTAATCTTTCCATGGCACGAAATAGCTTTTGGAAAGGATCCAATAGGAAAATAAATTTTAGCTCACTGTGGAACTGAGTATCTTTGTTGCCATCCTGTTTATTTAAAAGGAATATGCAAAGTCCTGTTTCCCCTCACATAGGAGAAACTTGTTTGGTGGCACTTCTAAGCCCTTCTCTGGGAGCACTCAAACTGTAAAAGTCTTTTGAGGCATTTCTGAAGAATAGCTACCAGTACTTGTTCTGGCTGTGTTTCTGATTCTTCATCACTCTCTTCTCTCTTGCCTCCCAACTTAGTTGATTTGCTGGCTCTTCTATAATACACACAATGTTAATCAGAGCCAGAGACATTTTGGACAAGTGAGCCTTTGGTGGGGACACTACTCTGGTTTCACCAAAATAGTTATGAAGAGATGCTTGAGCTTCTCATTACTTTAAAGAAACTTTGCAACTTCTCTTATCTTTGGAGACATTTAATCCTATCCATCACAGCTACATTTTTTGTTGTCTTCTTTCTAGATTGCACAAAATCAGAGCCCTACACTTTGTCTCCTTTCAGTTTTTGGCAGTTGGTTATCTTGGAAAAGAACAGTGTACTGGTGAACTGTTCTTGACTGAAAGGGCCATGCAAAAGGCAACACACTTCTCTTCATAGCAGCTCCAGGCTGCAGGTTCATTTGACACTATAAATAGAATGGCATCTGTGCTGATCAAATATTAAAATATCTTTGATAGAAAATTGCCTGTGTAGAATAAAGTTGTCACAGGACAGTTATCCAACTTCTATGAGAAGTGGAAGAAGAATTCTGTGACTTGTGACTGTGTCTAAGCCCTTAATGGGTTATTTCATCTAGCTAAATATGATGTAAAACCTCTGCAATAAACATATCTTCATGTTTAATGACTTATTTGTTGTGGATGGAAAGCAACTGCCATTTTGACTTTGTCCACCTACAGGAGGGTTGGCAGAAATTAAGTCTTTCTCCTTTTCATATTCTCACTGTTGTAACACACAGCAAAAAGCTAACGGGCCTCCTTGCTTGATGTTTCCCTGAAACCGTGCGTAGTCAGGAATTATCAAAGCAGCGCAACTCTGCTTGACAGGGACATTTTCTAAAGTGGAGCTTTGGCATACCATGGCATAGAAATTGTTCTCTGGCTTCTAATTAGTGCCGACGTGGATTCAACAAGGTGCAGAGGCAGGGCTGGGACCACAGTTGCCAGAGCAGTGCCTCTCTCCCAGCATGAGCAGTTCCAGTACACCCACACTGCCAGGGAGGGCAGTGAGCTGCCCTGTGATGCAGCCTCACAGCCACGTGGCATTTTATGTGTTTCCACCATTAAAAAAACCCACCCAAACTGAAAAACCCTCAAGTGGAGAATGGAAATTATAGCCTGACAAAGATGACATTTCTCAGGATTGGCTATCTCCAAAATGCAGCCTGTTGGTCACAATTGTTGAGTCATTAATTTCCTTTCTGGGCAAGCAATTAGTGCTCTATTTCCTGGGAAGAAAATTTCCCTTTGGATGGCAGTGAGAGAGGTTGGGCAAATGATGACAGGTTTGCAGAGGCTGGGCAGCTGCCTAATCCTTTTAAAAGTTTCTGGCAAGATGCGTTTTGCAGAGGAAAACTTGCATGTCCGTAAACATCCATACACATGTTCACTCACACACCATGCAGAAATGTCAGCCACGACCAAGACCTCATTGTTCCTTGTGCTGTAGAGTTCATACCAAAAAACCTAACAAACTCCACAGCTGATGCCACCTGAAAAGTGATAGAGCTATATTAATCAAAATATTTTAATTATAGCAACTGAGCAAAACTTAATTTCTCTGCCTTTATTGGAGCTTTGCTTGAATAAAGATAATGAAATATTTTTTTATGACGATGCATACCTAAATATATCTTATTTCAAAAAGGATAGAGAAAGAGAAATAAACAGACAGACCTTCTTTTTCTTCACTGTTTGTTGTACAGTTCATCCATCTCTGTTATTATAATTGAAAACTAATAGACATTAATAAACTAAATATTTCTCATGGAACAATTTATTCCTGTTGTTAGTGAGTGCTACTCACTTCAATTTGAAATCCAGTTCAGGCTGCAGAGCATTAATAAAATCAACTGATGAAACAAATTCCCCCCTTTATAATCTTAAGATTTAAAAGATTTACTAAATTCTCATGTCCTTCAATCTCATGTGACTAGCGCAGTCAGAGGAAAATATAAAAACTGCAGCTGGGCAGATAAGATTTAGATTAAGAGAACCATTACCTCTTAACAACACTAGGAAGAGGATCACAAGTGTTGAATTCGGTTTGGATGTTGCTTAAAGCAGAACTTAAAACTGTGTGAAGAGTCTGTGAAACCCCTGCTGCTGGGCAAATCTTTTTTCTTAATGCAGCTGCAGCACTTAGGTAATCAAAACATGACACTGTACATTTCTTTTTCAGTTAAACAGGAATAATTGTGAATAAATGTTCCACAAAACTGTTTCTACTACAGAGCACGGCATTTCATATTTAAAATTGTTGCCCCACAGTCTTCACAGTCCTTCAGGCACATGAACATTTTCTGTAGGGACTTGGGTCTGAAGGGTAGGTGTTGTTTCTGGATATATGGTCCATAGGGTAGACAAAGACAGGATCCTGCCCTCAGTGTCACATGGCCAAGGGTAGATGATGCTGTGCCCTTGCCAGTGGATTCCAGTGCTGTTTGTGGAGCAACATGCTGGACCAGGTCCTCAGTGTATGCAGGTCTGCGGGATGTCAGCAGGACCTCAGGGTCCACCTGCAAAGCTGACCATGCAGTTCAACACTTTTAGATATCAGCCCCAGATTTTGCTTGAGCAGGATGATCTGCTGGCCTTACTCTACAGGGAGATAATTCTCTGGGTAAGCGATGAAGTGCTCTTCCTTTTGCACCTCCCTCTCCACCTCATTTTCCTTCCCTCACTTGTCAAGCGCAGAGAGAAGTTGGCTGGAGGGGAGGTGAGAAGGGGAGGGATAACACACATCTCCATGCTTCTTTGATCCTGGAGCTGCTGGCATGGGAGACAGAGCCGCGTTTTCTCTGTTCTTGTTGGAATCTGTAGTTAATGTTCCCCAGGGGACAATTATTCAGTTGGGAGCCTTACAAAGCAGTAATGGTGTCCCAAGGGTGAGTCCCTCGAGGTAGGTAAGAGGAGTAAGAAAATGGAGGTAATATTCTGGCTCTGTTTGCCAGGATATTCCTCTGTGTCAGCTTTTTTGCCTGTTCCTGGAAATGCAAAAGGCCCAGAAACAGTTGAGGACCTGTCTGTACGTGCTGATGTCAGCTCTCCTTTCAAGTTCCTCCAAAGCTAGAAAGAAAAGTAATCTGAGAATTGATTTTTGCTTCTGTTGAGCTCTGAAATATGTGTCAGATTCAAGCATCAAAGAAACTGCTTATTCACCCACACAGGATTGAGCTTTTTTCATATTCTCCTTTGTATTTTAACTGCAACCAGTGGACCATTCTTCCAGATGCTCAGCTGAGTACCAGCAGCTTTTGTGACTTGTGTGCTGCAGTAAACAGCCCCTGTTTCTTCTTCTGCTGCTGCATATATCCTGAACTGAGCACTTTTCTCCATTAAAAAAAAAGTAGTGTTTTACTTCATCAAATTGTCTTTTTTCATTAAATTAATATATGTGTGTTTGTGGATAACTATTCATTAGGCCTTTACAAAAAGATTTTCCAGTCACTGTGAAAATTCTGGTGATGTGGTTGGTCATGTTACACAGTGCTAATCATTATAAGGTAATAAATGAGAACCATTAAGTACGGTTGATCTGTGATTCACGTTTGTTGAAGATGATCTGAACATCTGCATTCAATGGCCAATTTTTCCAAAATGTAGTGTAGTCTTCACACGTTTATATTATTCTGAACCTTTCAAAAATATCTATAGGGCCAGGTTCAGATCAGAATCCTGCCTGGCGCAGCACAAAACCAAGGAATTTAACTGCAGTAAAGGTTACTCCTTAATCTGAAGGGGAGAATTAATTCTTGAGCAATGAAGTGACATAACAGAATGGTGATTATCCAACACTTTTGGTCATAGTACTCATCTGCTGCTGCAATAGTGTCAGCCAACACAGGATCCACTTATCATGCTGCCTTACAGCCATCAACAAGGAGCACAGTAGACCCCAGCTAGGACACATGAGCATGTATTATGGCTGAGGGACAAACGAATTCTCCTATCTGCAAGAATTTCATAGAACTATAGAATGGTTAGAGTTGGAAGGGACCTTAAAGATCATTGAGTTCCAGCGCCCCTGCCATGGGCAGGACGTCTTCCACTAGACCAAGTTGCTCAAAGCCTCATCCAGGCTGGCCTTGAACAATTCCAGGGATGGGGCATCCACAACCAGCTACCTATAAACCAGAGTGCATCAGCTGCCTGGGGTGGTAAATTCTTTCTCTAGCTGATTTCTCCTCTGTAGTCAGGATCTGTAGCAACACAGCGATGCAGGAGACCTCATGGGGAACCTAGACCTGCTACTGTGCAAAGCTGTTTCATATTAGACATATTCAGGAGCTGTTGAAACAAGAAGGGCTTATATTTGTTTCCCGCGAGGCCTGATGTGAAAAATACTTCACTCACGAGACTATTTGCACAAAGTAATTGGGAAGGGTGTGAGCTTGCCTGGCTGAGTTATGTTTCACAACTCAGCTGTGTGCTCAAGGCTGCCTCTGCCACTTGGGCAGCACGGGTGGGTACTCAAGCTGAGTGCATGGGCTCATTATCAGGAATGGGCTTGTTATCAGGAACAGGCCTGTGGCTGTAGATATTCTCCTTTCTGTGCCTTTTGTTCTCCATGTACTCTTTGTCTGTCCTGCCTCCTCAGGCTGTAAGCAATTTTGGTGCAGGGATTGTTTCTATCGATATGCAGAGTGCCATGGTGCACTAGTTTGAAGTCCTCACCAACTCTGGACATGCCCCCAAACCAGAACTGGTATGGTAAAACAGGCATGGTGTTTGACCATTAAAATTGTTATGGAAGCAAATTAATCCAGGCAAATAGCACATTGGCAAAGCTATATTGTCTCCAAGTTCCTTGCACTCTGTTGTGCCATATAGTTCCAGCCTATGTAGCTGAACAGCATTTAGGCTAAAGGTACCTTGATGTTGGCTGGGAGTATTATATACTACTATAATATAAACTAAGGACATTATCAAGTGGTGCCCAAATTGCTCACAGCAGGGGTGAGGAATTGGGTGAACAGCAGGAAGTGTTCAGCAGTGCCCTGGTTGCCAAATGTGACACCTTCACGGCCTGGGAGTGTTTAAGCTTGAGGGAGTCACTAAACAGAGAAAAAAGAAAAACAAAAAGGTAAAGTAAGTGCAGCACATATGTAACTGTAAGCTTGTAGTGTAATAAATTGGAAATTGGAGGGTGGGGAGGGAGTGGGAGAGAGAGTGAAAAAGAGTGGAAGAGAGAGACAGAGAGAAACCCTCAATGTTCTCCCTGCTGATAACACATGTTTAATTGTAAGTCAGTGCAAAAACCAGAGCTCAGTCTACCTTTGATGTCATGGGAAGGGGCTACACTTTCAAAAGCTGCCTTTTCTTGTTATGCTTGTAGAAAGGCAAAGACAAGTGATTCATAAGCAAGATCCACTTTTTATAAGAGGGGGTTTTTTTTGACATCTAGAAGGTAAAGAACTCAACACGAAAATTTTCCATCTCAATACAGCTGTTTCATGAACTACAGACTGAATGTAGGTTTAAACTAGTTGAGCTGTTGAGCCCCTCTTACTACGGCAATAGGAAAATAACTTGATTTATACTGAGTCCCTTTGGCCTTGTTTATATCTGGATTTGTGGCAAAAACTTCCGGAGTGAGGCATTCCTACTCTTGTTTCTGTAACTTACACTACTTTGTTTTGTAATTTTTATTTTTGGTAATCTCCTTTGTAAACAGAATGTCCTGCAGAGACCTACAGTAGTGAGTCCAATGCAAACAGGACATCAAAATGCATTGCATTTAAAAACACATGCTGGTGTATGGTTAGGATTACGACATTCAGGACTGCAGTCCGTAACATTATATGAGGCTACACTATACAAACACTTAAAATGAAGAATTTCTCACACAGTTCTTATAACTTTTGGGGGAGTTTATGTTTGGGTTTCTTAGCACCTTATCACAGACTTTAATAACCTTTCCTTGAGAAATCCTCCCCCTTTTTTTGACTTGTGACCGAAGTAGTTGTGTAACCAGGCCACGGAGGTAGCTTTGTGCGGGGTATTCTGCTCGGGCAAGCTATAACAGACCTCGAAGGCAGCTGGGATTTGCAGGTTGCCCCAGCTCTGGGCGGCAGATGCAGCCAAGCCTGGGGAGCAGCCTGGCACGCAGAGCCCAGGGGGCTGCAGTAAGACGGCTCAGACCTAGCTCCCACCAGGGCCCCATTCTCTCTCCCACTCATTTCTCAGCTGCTGCCACCCAGGTACTGCCCCCGGCACCCAGCAGCAGTTCTGTGGTTCACAGAGCTGGTCCCCTTGCTTGTGTCCCCCTTGCTGTCCCTGCTGCCGTCAGATGGGGGTGGCTTGAGGTTGCAAGAGGCGGACTGGGGAGAGCAGGGTGAAGGAGGCTGGAGGACTACCCTGACTTTGGTCTCAAATTCAGTGGCTCCTACTAAAAATGCATAGAAAATACAGAAATAGGTAACATCCCTATATTTCAGCCTATGTGCTTGTACTGAAAGGAAGTCCCATATTAATTCTAGTAACCCATTTTGGGCTTGCTCCAGCCTTGCTGACAGACTTAAAGTGGGAGGTCAGGGCTTAATTCTGTCTGGTAGAGTAGAAATATGTGAGAAGATTTGGCCCCTGTAGAAGACAGTTTCCAGTCTAATTCACTTCAGTGATGTCTGTGTTTGTCTTGCAGCTTGTCCTGCCATGAGATGGAATGCCGCATTCTGTGGGAACTTATAGTTTTGTAACTAGCTTTTGCAAAAAAATTATTGCTTTGATAGAGATATCATACAGTTTAAGCAGCATCCAAGTTTTATTCAGGCCTTGCAGCCTGCTAAATTTGCTCATATGCCACAGGAGTATGTCCCAAGTTCCTCAGATGACTTTGACTATTCCCTCCCGCATAATTAATTTAATGCAACCCTAAAAACAGCACAGTTTATTCTCTGTGGAAAGCCCTGAAGCTCCAGCATGACTTAGTCCTTCCCAGCTCCTTTTATCCATCGACTTTCTTGCAGTGGAAAGAAACGGCAGTGCAGGAGCTGCTGAGAGACAGCATCCCTACAGCCATAAAGCTGCCACATTAAGACAAGTGACAAGGTAGCTTTTAAAAACCTCCTGACACAGCTGAAAAAGAATGTTTGCTCTAAAAACTTGTCTAACCATATTAGTTAAAAAGAGCAACTCGGCGAAGAAGAACAAATTCCAGTCTCTGTGAAGGCAGCAGAAATTTGGAATTACTTTCTAATGACTAAGGTGCAGTTCGAAAAGATTTCTACTTGCAGAGGCAAGATCGGTTTCGGACCCCTATCACAAGCCACATTTTAATGACATTTTAATGACAATTTGCCCCAGGTATGGCTAAAGTGTGTATATGGATTTTAGCGGGGAGGGGTAAATACCTGGGGAAATTCTAGACTTTTTTTCAGACACTGGTGAGATAGAGGCAGCACTTGTGAATTAAAAACTGTCCTAGAGACAGCCTTTGGACGTTGCTTTCAGAAAGATTGATTCCTATCATCTTATCAGCTGAAGCATATGACTGCTGAACGCTCTGAGAGCCAGCAGGCTGTTTCCACAGCTATGACACAGAAATGACCGGCAGATTATCTGCTCGAGTACAGAAGGTCAGCAGTCTTGCTGGGATCCCGGAATACAGGGAGGACAAATTCCTCTCTGTTACCAGGTACAAGTTAAAAGGGAAAAAAAAAAAAAAAGCAAAAGCGATCGATTTTAATGGAGTGACTTTGGATTTACACTGTTACAGCTGAGACCAGAATTTGGCTCATTGTGTGTAGATATATCTATGAATAACCTTCTTAACCTGTTGGAAAGCTAATGATGGAAAATGTTCCCCATAAAAGTGTATATATTACAGCTGTGTAAATATATTAAAAAACCCCAAACTGTCAGCAAACTTGTTGGCAGACGTATGAATGTTTCAACAAGTTCTCTGTACTCCACATAGCTTCATTTTTATTCTCTACATAGACACACACACGTGTGTATAGACCTAACAACATTTAAAGAGTAAGTGACTCTTAGGGGAGCTAATTTTGATCAGTTAACTCCCCCAAATAGGATCCCGTTGCACGACACATGCTATGGGATGTGCTGCTTATGAAACACATTTTATAAACCTTACCAGGTTGCCAGCTGTAAAATTCTGCAGGCAATCTATATAATAACCCCAAGACATAAGAAACAGAGAGCCTTTTTGCTCTCCCTTCATATCTTCCAGGGGAGAACAAGAGGTGCCCTAATGACAGCTCTAGGGTCTCCCCAAAAATTCCTCCGCAAGAGCAGCTGGGCTTCTTGTATTATAGTTGCCATAAGTTGCTTGTGTTATAGGCTAGTGGCAAATTTTTAAGGAGCAAGGAAGAAACATGGAGTAGGAATCTTGCTGCCCCTTGGAATTACTTCTGAAGAGAGGTGAATGACAGGGCTAAATCTGAGACACAATCAGTCCTTCATTTTTATAACTGTGTTTAATCAACAAAGTGACTCCTGACCCAAACTTGTACGTCCAATATTTCAGTGGAAAAAAAGGGGGGTAAGGGAGGATTTGACACATACTTCTGGTATTTTTAAAAGCTAATAAACTGGTTAAATCTCTATAACTGAGTAGTTATAGTGAATAGTTAGTGTTTTTGGCAAGACTGTTAAGATATATTTACAACATGCAATTGGAAAATAAGCTTGTTATAAATAAACTATTCCCAGTGACAGATTAAGAAAATATTGGATATGTACAAAATGACAGCATTAAACAATGAAAGTATTTCCTGAGGAGCTGAGCCTTAGCAAAAGCCACAGACAAAATATTTTTAGTGGCATTCCAACACTCTGTGTTTCAGAGCCATTTATA
Organism: Limnodromus scolopaceus; assembly: GCA_028565335.1. Classification (NCBI taxonomy): domain Eukaryota; kingdom Metazoa; phylum Chordata; class Aves; order Charadriiformes; family Scolopacidae; genus Limnodromus; species Limnodromus scolopaceus. The sequence continues at coordinate 47,182,869 of JAOXNO010000001.1, forward strand.
ACAGAGCTCATTATGAGATATTCCTTTCTGCTACAGGCCACAGCTGGATATACCAAAAAATAACCCTCAGAAAAAAAAAAAAAGATTAAAGAAATATTTACCTATGAGAAAGAGTCACAGTACCTGGCTTTATTTCATATGGCTAATTTCTCCTCTTCAATCCACCACGTGGGTTCAAGAGAAGAATTTGCCCTTATGTCTCCAAATCCTCAAGCCCCCACCTCTCCTGAGGACTGCTATAAATCCTCAGTCATTCCCATCTGCAGGAGCACAGAAATCCCAGAGAAAGGCTTCTGCAGAAGCCTGGCAGGGCATGAGGATACCTGTATGTGTGGGTTTTGATTACCTGCTCCCCTACCACCCTCCTACAGCGCAGTAGCTGTGAACCCTCTCACAGCATATGCATCCTGACTTCAGCTGTTGTGCTGGGCATGAAAACTGGCTTTCAAGTGAGTCATGCTACTGAAATCTCAGGTATATTTTCTCGCTGTTTAGAACAGCTAAACCCAACCACCGAAACAAATATCTGTGTTATAGCTCTCAGGGCCTCAGATCGGGTGGGGAGGTGGGAGGTGAAAGGAAGAGAGCACAAGTGCAAAAATGCATAGCCTCTGAGCAGCAGCAGCTTGAATGCCCTCGGGGCACTAGGAGGAAAATGCTCAGAGGAGTCACTTTGCAGGCTTTGTAAAGGATAAAGACATCATTACCTGTGAAGCTGGCCTGCAAGTACCGGCCAGCTGTGTTACTATGCAGTGACATCAAAAATGGCACTTTGGCTGCTTCCCCTTGGGTGTGTATCCACCTTAACAACATTCGTGGTGGTCTGCCCTGTCCTTCTGCTCATGACTCAAGCCAGAGCTCACCCCTTTTGCTTTTACATAGCAGTTTTGTCTCCTACCAGGCTATGTCTGCTCCCCTGGGGTTCTCACCTTGTTCTTCCCAATCAGGACAGACAGACAGCATTGTCTGTTGCTGACCCAGGAAAGATGCTCCGGGGAGAAGCAGTAGGTTGGGAGGAGGCAGAGGGGTATCATCCCTTTGCCCAGGGGAGAGCTCTATGAAGAGAGCTACATCCAGTTTTCCTTCCTCTCCTTTCCTGTGAGAATGGTGTTGATAGGGTGTGTGTGTGGCAGCCTGCCAGGCTCCTGCAGCTGCCTCGCTGGTTGTGCTCTCCCAGGGAGCAGACATGCAGGTAGAGCCGCCAGCTGGCTTCCCTGGCTGTGCTTGCTGTATAAATATGTACACTCTTCATACGTTTGCCTTTCTTCTGGAGAATATTACTTCTTGGGTCTCTGGTTGACTCCAAAACCAGCACACATCAAGTACCACCTTGTCTTCTCACCCTTTGTATGCCCCCCGGTATGCCAACTCTAAACACACCCAATGCCAGTTGTATATACAGGTGCCTGCAAGTCCATGTCACTCTATGACAACAGCCCTGTCCTAGAAAGTGAGAGGTGAAGTGGATCTCCTGGGTCAGTTTGTTTCTCCCTCTGATCTCTTGGGATGCAACGCGTTCTGAAATAGCAAGCTGTAGCTGTCTAACAAGAGGTCCAGGTATTCCCTGGCTTTTTTTTTTTTTTTTTTTTCCCAGTCAGCAGTCCACTGCATCAAGAGTTTATTTAACATCTTGTACATCTTCCATAAAAGACCATGGAGATATATCGATGAGCTTTGATAGGTGCTGAATCTTATTGCAGATTTCAAATAAATAAATGTCAGTTGTTGTAATGAGGGTGATCCAGCTTTTTTGATGGTGAATTTTAGATTGCTTCTGGCCAACATGGAACTGGCAATGGTGGGTCTCAGCTCTAGGAAGGTACAAGAGTATTCACACTGCCAGGTCCTCCTTCCAAAAGACAAAACAGCAGTGAAAGCACATATTCTGAGCTCATAGAAAGATTTCACAGGCCTGTCCTAACCTGTGGTCCTCCTGCTGTTTTGGATGATACATGCTACGTGGTGGAAAATGAGTTTGAGAGTCCAAATTCTTTTATTCCAAGCAAAGTCTAGCATAACTGCAATGAGATTTTTGGCATTTCTGCTGTCTTGATTTTGTTTTACTGTCTGGATTGCTTGATGCTATGAAAAGCTACACCGTAAGCAAAGCTGTCAAAATGGCCAGAATTTCCGTATGGGATTCTTCCAGTGACTTGAAAACTTAACCAGGAAATCAGACAATTCCTTACAGAAATACAATAATTACGTACTTTTTTCCCCCCTAAACTAACCTCAGGAGGACCCCTAACTTACTGTAGCTAGCTATATTTGCTCATTATTGCGCATTTTTTCCCATGAATTGTGTCACATTTTGAAGCTAAAATTTCGATAGTAATTAAGGTATGTGTTAGATTAGATTAGATAGGAGCATCCAAATCCCATTTGTAGGCAGTGTAAAACCAGAATAGTTCCTGTAGATTCTATTTTCCTATTGAATAAAATGCAAGAATGTCTCAAATTGGGTTAACTGGATGCACTGAGGGATATAGACGAGGGTAATAACAGAAGAGTAATGGTTGAGTCCATAAGCCATGTAGAAGCAAAAATGAAACTCTATAGAAAGATTACTGCATTAAACAATACGTAGGAACCTACATGCTTTCATAAAACTGTATTTACTGTGGGTAGCTATATGCGTAATGTGATTGAACAACAGTTGGAAGAGGTTGTCCAGAGAAGTTGTGGAGTCTCTATCCTTAGAAATAGTCAGAACTCGACTGGTCATGGTCCTGAGCAAACTGCTTTAGCTGTAGGGTTGGACCGGATGATCTCCAGGGGTCTCTGCCAACCTCAGCCGTGTTGTGATTCTGTGACTCTGTAATTTTAGTGTCCAAAGGAAAGCTTAAGAAAAGATAAAATATACCCTTCTCTAAAACTCTTGCTTTAAAGTCTCCAACTTGCTCCAGGAACAAATAAAGGTTTTTGCTTGGTAGATTTTTTGCATGGAAGGTTGTTGTAAATATGAAGTGCAGCAATAACACAACATAGAAAAATTGTTGAAGGTAAGTAATAAATTGGGTACATCTTTTCATTTCTTCCTGGATCTCCTAGTAAAAGTAAAAGGCATAGCATAAGAGGAAGTCAGTGCTAGAGGGTGGGACTACATCCAGAAAGCACTAATTCTTGTAAGCTGGAAGCATAATCAATAACCATATAGCAGAATGGAGAGTATTGTACTGCCCTTCGGAAATCTGCTGTTGCAAAAATAGCTATGGTGACTGTCATGTTCAGGACAACTAGCTAATGGGCAATTATAGTCAAATTCCTTCAATTTTCCCTGTAATTAGAGTAATTATATACCCCACTTGCCTATATCCCAAGCTGTGAGCATGTTAGAAAAAGTAATTTGTTTTCATGAAAATCTTATTAAGCTGCATCATCAGTATTAATCTTTCCCTGTTAAAAACTTTGTTATTTCCAATGATTGAAGTCCAATATATTGCGCTTTTTGTATTGCAAAATCCATCTGTATTTTCCCTCAGGGCGAAAGGTCTGAAGCAGCTGTTAATGGAGAAAGGTCTAACACTATAAATTATTTGAATTTCTCTTCAGTTTGATTCTAAGTAACAGCTGCTTTAGTCTACTTCACAGTACATTATGTTTGTAAAGCAACGCAAATTGGGCTGTGTTTCAGTGGTTGTCCTGTTTGTCTGGTGAGTGTTAATTCAACATAGTGCTGCATTTTGCTGTCATATTTATAAAGAACTGATTCCTTTCCTGGGAATTCTCTGTCTGGATGTTCTCCACATTTTGAAGTGCAGTAAGAGATTGACTGGTTGGAATAAAAGATATTTTCTTCCCAGGGAAACATACATATCTGAGCAAATTCTTTGCTGCTGTATTCCTTGTGAGATCCACTTAAGGGACAGAGTGATACGTGTTGCATATGATCTTCCCTTGTGCACAGGTAGTTACTGGGCAAATCTAAACAGAATATCCCTGAAAACATTTATATACCTAATAATCACCTACGTCAGAATAGCTATTTTGATGCAAACATTCTTTACATGTTTCACTGACACTGAAAGGATAACAATGCCAACATTTTTTCTTGTCTGCTTTCATATCATAGAATTCCAGGTTGGACGGGACCTCAAGGATGACCTGGTCCAACCTTTCTTGGCAAAAGCATAGTCTAGACAAGATGGCCCAGCACCTTTTCCAGCCAAATCTTACAAGTGTCCAGTATTTGGGAATCCACCACTTCCCTGGGGAGATTATTCCAATGGCTATTTGTTCTCATTGTGAAAAATTTTCCTCTTGTGTCCAACCAGAATCTCCCCGGGAGTAACTTGTATGCATTACCCCTTGTCTTTTCCATGTGACTCCTTGTAAGAAGAGAGCATCCATCTTTTTTGTAGCCACCCTTTAAACACTGGAACGTGGTGATAAGGTCTCCCCTAAGCCTTGTTTTCTCAAGGCTGAACAAACCCAATACTCTCAGCCATTCCTCACGTGGCAGGCTTCCTAGCTCTTTATTATTTCATATTCAGAAACCTGATATGAAGAAAAGCACAGTTTCACTCGACTCTTAGTGTATAGCTAGGATTTGTGCCCTTGCTGTTTCTGCAGTATTCTTTTAATTTGCTAGTTTTCCCCTAGACAGTATTAAACAGTTTATATTTCAACTAAGCTTGAGGTAGATGTGGGTAACCATTTGAGAATACATTCTGATTCAGTTTCCCTACCCTACATTATAAATTCATACCTCTTTGCTTCTCAGTGAATTTTGGGTGTTTGTTTCTTTGAATGGTAGAGAATTCCTGCCCTTTAAGCAAAAATACTCATATATGTAACACCCATGCAGGTGACAAAAGTTGTCAAATGTTGTAGTGATGTCACCATATTTGGTCTTACTATGTGCATCAAAAGTTCTTAACTTTGTTTATAATGTTTTTAGACATCTAAAAGTGATGCAGTAGCCAATATATGGTCAGGGGAAACGCTGACAGATAAGCTCTGGTAAGTCTTGCTGAACGAGTTAAATCAGCACTTCTTTCAAGAAGATATGGCCCTCAGTTGCAGAGCTGGCAGGATAAAGTATTTTAGTGCACCTCAGCTGTTCCATTTTACAGTCCTGTACATGAGCTTAACTTAGCAATAGAAGTTGTTTTGCAGTAAGACACCAGATTATGACCGGAGCAGCTGAGATGCAGCAGGTTTTGCTGTATCTGGAACAGGAGCAAGAATTTCTGGCAAAGGGTCAGTAACAAACAGCTGGGATGGGGGAGAAGAGGCAGTAAGGTCTTAGCCACCACAGCTGTTTGCTTAGTGAATGTAAGTCAGAGGCTTGAGAAAAGCATATAGTCAAAAATAATTTAATAGTTCATGAACCACCTGTAGTCTGAAATATATTCACAGGGAATATTTGTTGGACAGCTGTAAATATGTCTAAAAGTGCCCATATCTGCTCTTGGATCATTTGCACACAGAAAGGGAGACCTGTGGTATAAAATATTCTTTTTAAAGCTCAAGGCCTTGTACCTGGACTGTGAAAGTAAAACATCTTGAATGAAGATGGCTTGTTTTGAGTGTGTTCTTTGAGTGTGTCCATTATGTCCATATCACTTTGCAAAATGCAATCCATTTTAAATTCTTCTGCCAACGGCACCATGGTACCTGCCCCTTACAGTGCTGACGTGGTTTATTAGGAAATACCACAATAGAAATTGGAGGATAATGAGGAAAAAGAACAGCTATGACACCAGCCAAAAATGGCTCTTAGTGTCAAAATACTCCTTGTGTTTTTTAGCCCTATTCTTCTGATCATTTCCTGACTCTCCTCTACAGAGAAGCACTCACAGCTATTTATTTATTGATTGACATTCATATCTATAAAACATGTGCCCACTGCCCAAGCATCTGGGTGTATTTACATTCACAAAAAGCCTAATAAATAATTCACAACATATTACCAACAACTGCTACAGAAAAGAGAATCCTGAAGCTAATTAGTATCCGAGAGCACAAAAGCCCTCTAGAAACGTCAGGTCTAACCAATTTCCTCACTAAGTCTGCTAAGATAACAAGCCCCATGGATTTTCTTAGGAAGAAGCACAGGTAAACAGATAAGCTTTGCTCTATGCCCTAAAGGCTAGCAGGACTAGCAGTCCAGCTGGGAAACAAGTTCTAGAGCTGAGTGTTCTTTGCAGCAAATATTTTCCCATCCATTGCTGAAACTGGAACTGACAACCAAAGTGCTCCAGGTGAACTCAATGGCTTAAAAGATAAAGGAAAGGAAAAAAACCAGATCCCAGACCATTTAGGGCTTTGTACCTTATGCCAACATGCTCAATATTATTGCTCCACAAACAAAACTTTATAGAGTACTTTCATAAAAAATGCACTCGGAAGTAAGAGTAAAATGTCCATGGAGTTCATTTGTAAAGCAATAAAAGTAAATTAGTCATGGAGCAATAGAATAGGGTAAAATCAAATCAGATTTGTTTCTTTGAACACTTTACAACCTGGAAAATAAAAAACAATAATTTGGTAAAAGTTTTATGTCTTGACAATAAAACTTTTAAGCAGTCAGATACATTATTTTGCATTTAATGTGAGGGTAAGCAAGTGGAAAGCTGTTTAGAAACCTGCAGAACTCATTGACTTATACAGTAAGAATTTGGCAGATGAGTAAAATTTATAGAGTTCTGCTGATGTAGGCTAGATGCTTGTGACTTTGTGGCACAGGCTTCCAAGGGTTTAAGCTCAAGAAGCTGACACTTGTCAGAGATTTGAAGGGTTGTTTGGTGGACTGCATTCCACAAGTTCTGAGGTTCCCTATGTAGCTCAAGTCTGTTGGGTACAATATTCTGGCAGCTGCTTTGCTCACTGGTACCTTTAAGAAGGGGAGCCTTTCTCTTTCTTGTAGGGATACGTTTCCAAACTTCCTTTATAACTCTTAGCCCTTTCCCCCAGAGACACCACTATTGTCTAATGGAAAACAATGACATTGTTTGGTGGGGGTGAGATGAACAGCTCTATCACTTCACCAAAGATGGTGGGAACTCTTGTTCTTAGACCTAAATTAGTGTAATTGAGTTCAAGAAACATTTTTCAACATGTCTAAGGGGAGTTTAGAGAAGACTGTTGAATCCTGGGAGGAAATATGGAGAATCATTGAGTATATAGAAAGAACAGGAAAAGTAAACTACTTCTGCTCAAGTCTGAGAACATTCAAAACGAGTAACTAATCAGGATTTAGATGAAATAATAATTCATGTAGAACATTTTATTTGCATTTTATCTCATTCAAGAAAATCTCAGAACTCCTGCTGCCCAATGGCCTGTAAATTCAAAAATATGGGAAAGTTCAAGAATCCCCCTCCCTAGTGACATAAACCTCATTATTCCCTCTATTAAACAAAAGGCAAATTCTATTATTTGTCTTCTCTCATGTCTGCTGACTAAAATCAACACCACAGTGTAGATGGGGCCAAGCGAAGGAGGGACCACTGAGAGAGGTTCTGTGGTGAAATTCAGGACTACTTGCTTCCTAGCTCTGTCTCTCAGTTTCTGCTCAGGCAGCAAATGTCTTTCAGACTATATTGACGGTCTTGGAGTTATCTGTAGATTTATTTTCAGGGTAGAACCATTGCTTAAAAATGGCAGAACAAACTTACTCAGAGCGTGGTCAGAGAACTCTTTGTATCCAAGCTTGTGCATTACTTCATGAGGTTATTTATTGTCTGTTTCCTAGAAATAGAGCTCATTGTTCTGAGATCACACCTTCAGAAGCACAGATTTTGATTGCGTAGTTTCTGCTGACTCTAACCTGATATTTCCTGATTACCAGACTGATGGTATCAACACACTGTCCTCAGTGCAGGCATTTCTATTTTATTTGCTTCTTTTTACAACCAAGTTATCATTATTACACAAGAAATAATAGCAGGTAATTGGAGACATGTTCCCTAATGGTGTTAATAGCACAGGTGTCTTATTTTTGTTTCTTTCTGCTGGAGGTTGGTTCAATTTGGCACCAGTGCCTCCTGAAGTGCAGAGCAGAGTCTGTCACCTGTGCAACCACCGTCTGTCCTACCTGCATATTCAGCAGGGAAAGGTGTAGATAAACAAGAGAGGAGTCTCTGTGAGGTTCTTCCTGCTGGATTGCTCCATCAATGTTTCAGAATAGGGAAGGACCTGCTGCGGGCCCCAGTGGATGGCATCATAGGACCTGCAGACCTCACAGGTCCAGATGGGCTTCCAGGAGGGCAGCACCTGCCAGCTCCTCATGAGGAGGTTCTGAAACACTGACAACCCCCTTGTGCTTCCCAGCACGCTCCTAAAGCAGCCAGGCTGCCTGAGACTTCACAGAGAAAACTCCCCAGAGTCATGAATACAGCCCCAGACTCTTGTCCAGTAGTTTCTATGCTAGTGAATAAGAAATGATGTGCTGACTAAAGGTGTGCAACTTTAAGGAATACTTACTCCTGATTTCCTTTTATTTCTTTCTATGCAGATCGTAACTCCACAGACAGTATATAAGGGGCCTATTTATAAGATTTTTACTACCACAGAAATGATCACCAAATCTTTGTTGTTCAACTCTTTTCTGATCCTCCATAAAATCTCCTGCTCTTTGTGCTTCAAACTGTAGCACAGACATCCACTGAGTTCAGTGACTTTTCAAATCCTGTCCCAGAGTTTTCCCAAAGGACAGATAAATCAGTCTACTAATACTGCAACAGACAGAAAAGTAAGCCTTATATCAGTAAATGACATGCACTATATTTCACAGAATCATAGAATGGTGAGAGTTGGAAGGGACCTTAAAGACCATCTAGTTCCAACCTCCCTGCCATGGGCAGGGACCTTCCACTAGACCAGGTTGCTCAAAGCCCCATCCAGCCTGGCCTTGAACACTTCCAGGGATGGGGCAACCACAACTTCTCTGGACAATCTGTTCCACTGTCTCACCAGCCTCACAGTAAAGAATTTCTTCCTAGTATCTAAACTAAATCTACCCTCTTTCAGTTTAAAACTGTTACCCCTCACCCTATCACTACACTCCCTGATAAAGAGTCTCTCCCCGTCTTTCCTGTAGGCCTCCTTCAGGTACTGGAAGGCTGCTATCAGGTCTCCCTGGAGCTTTCTCTTCTCCAGGCTGAACAACCTCAACTCTCTTAGCCTGTCCTCATAGGAGAGGTGCTCCAGCACTCTGATCATCTTTGTGGCCCTCCTCTGGACTTGCTCCAACAGGTCCATGACCTTTTGTTGAGGGCCCCAGAGCTGGATGCAGTATTTCAGGTGGGGTCTCCCGAGAGTGGAGTAGAGGGACAGAATCATCTGTCTCAACCTGCTGGCCATGCTTCTTTTGATGCAGCCCAGGACTGGTTGGCTTTCTGGGCCAATGTGAGCCCACATTGCTGTCTCATGTTGAGTTTCTTATCAACCAACCTTCTCTTCAGGGCTGCTCTCAGTCCATTCCCCACTCAGCTTGTATTTGTGTTTGGGATTGCCCCAACCCATATGCAGGACCTTGCACTTGGCCTGGCTGAACTTCATGAAGTTCTCATGGGCCCACCTCTCAAGCCTGTCCAGCTCCCTCTGGATGGCACCCCTTCCCTTCAGCATATCAACCATGCCACACAGCTTGGTGTCATCAGCAAACTTGCTGAGGGTGCACGCAATCCCACTGTCCATGTTGCCAACAAAGACATTAAACAGCACCAGTCCCAGTACCAACCCCTGAGGAACACCACTCATCACTGGCTGCCACTTGGACATCAAGCTGTTGACCACAACTCTTTGAGTGGGGCCATCCAGCCAATTCCTTATCCACCGAGTGACCCATCCAGCAAATCCATGTCTCTCCAGTTTAGAGGCCAGAATGTCATGTGGGACAGTGTCAAATGCTTTGCACAAGTCCAGGTCGATGACATCTGTTACTCTCCCATTGTCCACCAATGCTGTAACGCCGTTGTAGGGGGCCACCAAATTTATCAGACTCAAAGGTGAGATTGATGAGCTTGTAGTTCCCTGGGTCTTCCTTTTTTCCCGTTTTAAAAATGGGTGTTATGTTTCTCCTTTTCCAGTCAATGGGAACTTCACTGGACTGCCACGACTTTTAAAATATGATGAATAGTGACTTCGCAACTTCATCTGCCAGTTTCCTCAGGACTCACAGATGAATCTCATCAAGTCCCATGGACTTGTGCACTTTCAGGTTCCTCAGTTCTCGAAACTGGTCTTCTCCTACAGCAGGCAGCTCAGCACTCTCCATATCCTGGGTAATCCAGTCTTTCTGTTTCTTTCTTCTTTTCCCTAGTCTCCCTTTTATCACCGATATACCTATAGAAGATTTTTCTTGTTGCCTTTGGTGTCCCTGGCCAGATTTAATTCTATCAGAGTTTTAACTTTCCTAACCTGATCCCTGGCTGCTCAATTTCTCTGTAATCCTCCCAGGCTACCTGTCCTTGCTTCCACCCTCTGTAGGACTCCTTTTTCTGTTTGAGGTTGTCCAGGAGCTCCTTTTTCATTCATGCAGGCCTCCTGGCATTTTTGCCTGACTTCCTCTTTGTTGGGATGTATCGCTCCTGAGCTTGGAGGAGGTGGTCCTTGAATATCAACCAGCTTTCTTGGGTCCCTCTTCCCTCCAGGGCTTTATCCCATGGTACTCTACCAAGCAGATCCCCAAAGAGGCCAAAGTCTGCTCCCCTGAAGTCCAGGGTAGAAAACATACTGTGCACCCTCCTCTTTGCCCTAAGGATCTTGAACTCCACTGTGTCATGGTCACTGCAGCCGAGGCTGATCTTGAGCTTCACATTCCCCACCAGCCTTTCCTTGTTGGTGAGAACAAGGTCCAGCATGGCACCTCTCCTTATTGGCTCCTCTGTCACTTGAAGAAGGAACCTCCTGGATTGCTTATGCCCTGTTGTGTTGTCCTTCCAACAGGTATTGTGGTGGTTGAAGTTCCCCATGAAGACCCGGGCTTGAGAACATGAGACTGCTCCTATCTGTCTACAGAGGGCCTCATCTACTTGGTCTTACTGGTCAGATGATCTGTAGCAGACCTCCGCTGTATCATCACCTGTTCCTGCCCTCCCTTTAATCCTGACCCATAAGCTCTCGGTTGGCTCTTCGTCCATTCCCAGGTGGAGCTCCATGCACTCCATCTGGTCATTGACATAGAGAGCAACACCCCCTCCTCGTCTTCCCTGCCTGTCCTTCCTGAGGAGCCTGTATCATTCCATTCCAACATTCCAGTCATAGGAGGCATCCCACTATGTCTCTGTGATGTCAATGAGATCATATCCCTGCTGGTGTGATCATATCTCTAACTCCTCCTGTTTATTCCCCATGCTATATGTCTTTGAATAGAGGCATATTAAGTTTCTTCCAGTAGGATGCTTGTACAGCGCATTGAATGTCTGGTCCAGTGTGCTACACATAATCATCACTAGGAATATTCACAGTAATATTCCAGAATATTCCAGTATTTGAGAGTGTCATGCCATCTACACTGTTAGAATGGCATGGAGAAGTTAAACTATGATTAAGATCTTTGCGCTTAGTAGAGCCATTTCCAAAGCTCTAGCAAAATCCTTGTAAAAGATATAGATGCACCTTTTTTTATCAGTCTTCTGGAAGAGAATTAGATCTTGTCTAGATCTGTGCATGTCTTGAATTTTCTGAATTCAGACTTTTTTTTCACAGAGGAGTGATTTTAACTAATTTCACCTTATATAGACTTAAGTGTATATAAAGTTAAGTGTGATACCAAAAAGTGGGCAGATGGACTCCCTCCCAGAAGAAAGGAGGTAAGTCTAGTTGGGAATTTGTCATATTCTAAACTGGGTGTTTAAGTTATCCTGGCAGCATACTTCTCTGGAAGTACCTCTCGTACTGAGTACAGTGGGGTTCCAGAAAAGATAAGACCTCCTGCTATTTGACAGGTACAATCAGTCCTAGCTCTAATAAATGCAAACCCTGTTTTACATACTTAGAATGTTCCAAGTATTGGTTCCAACATTTTATCTCTTTTTTACTGGGCCATATTTAATAGATTTGTAGTCATGAGGGGTTACTGACAACATGTGGTGAACAGTTGGTAAGAATGACCAATTTCTTTTTGCAGTATTTTATAAGGGTAACAAGGAATTCATTGTGGCAGAAGGCAAGGAGTGAACTCACTTAAAGCCAGTACCACTGCAGATGTCATCCCGGCCAGAGCCAAGTATATGGAAAACATGACCCCAAGTTCACAAATCATAAGAAAACCTCATATGAAGTTTCCTAGGCCACATTTAAGATCTTAAGTTGACAGTTGTGTATCTTACCATTTTTTTGCAGGAGGCTTCAAATGACTTTTGTATAAGCATCAATGTTCATGAATCCATTCACCTGCATAAAGATGGAGGAATACATTGATATGAACACAGTGCATGGAATGCATCAATCACTTCACCGAGGAAGTAGACCACACTTCAATTTATTTGTTAGTGAGCTAACAAAACATTATAACAGAGGATTTATTATAATGCATAATGTGAAAATGGGTAAGGATCTGATTCTGAAAATCACTGAATGCCTGACAGGCTGTGTGGAAATGATAGGCTCTGTGGGAAACATGAAGTGCTGTGCAAAAGCTGCACTACAAGAGTGTCTGTCATCATGGCACTGCCCATGAGACTCAATAAATGCAACAGCTGCACTTACTTTCATTGCTTCTGATTTTTCTTCTTTCGTGTCTAAGACTAAACAGAATGATGAAGTTTTGTGGAAACACAACATTCTCCTTCCTTCAGATGCATTCTGATATATCTGCCAGTGTTTATCACTGTAACAATACAGAAAAAGGACATGTAGTGTTTTACTCCTTGCTGCAGTATTTCTTTAATCAGGTTATTTGCTACAGGAAGTTTAGTCAAATGTTAACTGCTATGAACTACTAGAGTTATATTGCTGCAAACCTGTGTTGTGCATTCCTGAATACTGTTGGAGGCAAAAGCAATAGCTGTAGTGTACCACAGCAATGGCTGTGACACAGCTGCAACACAACGTAGGTTGCGTTGTTGGGATGAAGGCTGAGCGATTGTGTCTTCTGCCTCTCCTGCTTGTATTTTGCACAATCTCTCTTCCGCGTGATAAGTTTTTTATCTGTAGCAAGTGAATATTGTTCTAGCTTGTCACTTGTTATTGCTATGATTGAAACTACATATGAAATTTCAACCAGATCTCCAGAGACTGGAGACTGTATTTCTGTAATATTGCACAGACTATTTCGTATTGTTCAGAAACATACACTAACTTAAAAAAACCTCTTAGAAGAAGCCAACATTTCCAGTTAAAACTCTTTACTTGTAAGCAGCAGAATTATTCCACCTCTATTTACACATACAATTTATTATTTTAAAGATAAGACAAGTTAACTGTAACATCCAAAGTAACACCATCTTTCCTAAATAAAAATTAGGATCTACTGGCAAGGTCTTAAATGCTTGTTCTTTACTGCTGGCAAAAAGTGTATTTAAATGGCGACAAATACGTACAGTTTACTCTCAGCTTTCTTCTGGTGATTAGATGTATCTACACTAGCAGTTGACCACTTAACTTGTTTTATCACTGTTTGTATTAGGAAATGAGTGAGTCTATTTCCACTTGGATGGCAACAAGAGATGATATAAGTTGGGAGAGCTTCTAATTCTTTCATTCAATATGAATCATGTATTAAACTTGAAAAAAAAATAGTGAAGCCATTTACGCATCCATGCTGAGGGGCAAAATTTCATTTCTGTTCTCATGTGATTCTCTGTGTGAAGACATGTTGTTGTGGTTTTGACTGGACTGACCAACCAGAACGACAGATGACCCCTCCCTCCCCTGCCTAAGGAAAAGAGAGGAGAGGAAGAGATAAAAAAAAAGAGATTTATGAGTTTAGAAAAAACTAAACTACTTTAATGAAAATATAAATAAATAATGAAATAATAAATAATAATAAGAAAAGGGAAAAAAGAAAAAAAAAAGTTTACAGTATATACAAAACCGTATCAAGCTCCCAAGTTGATCATCACGTCACCAGCAGGCACAGGGGAAAGTCCCAGGCTGGACTCGGTGATGGACAGGAGCTGGATTCCAGATCTGGAGTCAGAAATGCTTGGATTGGGATCAAAGGCAGACAAACAGACAGGGTCCTTCTCAGACGTTGGCCATTGAAGGAAGAGAGTTGACCCTTTGATCCCCCAGCTTTTATACTGAGCATGATGCGGATGGCATGGAATACCCTGTTGATCAGTTTTGGGTCACCTGTACTCTCCGTTCCTCCCTACAAGTGGGACCCCTCTACGCTTTTCTGCTTCCTACCCTCCAATGGGGCAAATAACAAATTTTCCTGACCTTGGTTGTTATAGCAATAAGTATAAGCAAGGGCCTCTCTACATACCGTTCCTTGGTATCATCAGGTCTTATCACTGTAAGACTAAACAGTTTCTGAACAATATGCTGTTAATTTCAGAGTTTAGTTCGTTAGAAGAGACCCAGCTGGAAAAGTAAAATTACTGAACAGAAAATTAGTTCTGTTTTACCTCAAACCAGGAAACAAGTTTATAAGACTGCCTCAGTGACTTGGGAATCATAAAATTTAGTTTTAAAGGGAGTTGGGGCTTGAACACTCCATACTGTGGCACCCTGTGCAGGGACATCCCAGTTTTGGTTTGGGGACATAAGCCAGTATCCTCACGTAGCAATGTGCCATTCTGTGAAGACGTAGCAAAGTATATGGAGCTACTCCAGGAATCTCCCAGCTGAGTTCCCTTGATGATATAGACCTGATGTCAAGCACTTGCATGACTAAGTATCATTAAAAATCAATGGGATACTCGTTTCTGTTTCCAGTAAGGATTTATATTCCTGTAGAGTATAGATGCTTCTATTCTTTCAACCTTTCATGGCAAAAAGCTGGCAGGGACTTCAAGAGAAGCTTGTTGGTATCTTTTATACCGTCCCAATGCTATACGTCCAATGTTAGTAGCAATTACACAGTGCTGTGGGAAAAATATTTTTCCATGGGTATGATTACGTTCCTGTTTATTTTAATTTCTTTTTTCTGCTTAGTCTGCTTGCATATATATCTTTATTTTCTTTTCTGATGCCCTGTATTACCTAGCTCTGTAGAACTTTACTTTGTGGACCAATATACATTTTGACCAAAAATGTTACGTTTTTGAGAGCTGGCCCTTGATGCACAGGATGGAATTTCCCTGCTTTCCAAGTGCTGGAGGCTACCTGTTAGGTGGTAACCAGATTTTCTTTATAGTCAAAGGAGAGACATAGGTAGTTTTAGAGTTCACTTCAGCCCCTCCCAGAGCAGAAAACTGAAATAGACTTGATGAATGAGTTTGCCTTTGGCTCTCTATTGACGAGCAAGAATGGAAATTCCCGCTTTCCACAGCTCACATGTGCATGTGTAACCTTAGATGTTATGACTTCTGTTCATTGAGGCTTATTCTCCATAGCAAAATTTTCTGGTAAGTCACTGGTTTTAAAATATTCCCAATGAGGACAACAGTTGTTAGTGTGGCTATAAGCCAACGGAGGGTCAGGATGACTCTGTCTGATCTGGGCTAGATACTTATTCAGTCTCCCAGTTTCTTTTATGTGGTTCATAAGATCAGACTTTAAACAGCAGCTTCTTTGTCTTGTTCCAGAGCCATGCCTATTAAAAACGGTTGCATTCTTGGTACAGTTAATGTTCCATTTACTAGTAAGCTGAACATCTTTTTGTTCTTCTTTTATCGTAAAGAGAGATTGCTGGTAAGCCTAAAATTAGATCCATCAGTTGTTGGATGAATCTTTTGTTTGTGAATGTATGTGCTTGTCACACCACCCCTCTGTTCTGCTTGTCTGCTCAGTTCTCCTAAGTAGGCACATGCTAAATCACAGGTTTTAGGTGTCATGCTCCCCAAAAGCACTGGGGAGGGGAGAGTCTTGCATACTTCACTACTTTACCTGCACATAGGAACAAGGGAGAGGAGTGGAGTGGCAGGGTGGTGTGGCCTGCATATATCTACACAGACAATTATGAACAGTCCACTTATTCCTCTGGGTTTGCTGTGGCCACAGTGCCATGAGGAAAGCTGAATTTCAGCAGTACTGCACTTTGTCACAGGGGGGAATCTTTATTCTATAGGGCAGTGGACAAAAATAGCATCTTCAAATGAATGGATGGTTAAAAAGAGGACCTGTCAGTCTTAATAATGTCACTTTAAACTTGAACTCAGTATTTCTTCCAAATGTGCAGAGCTATGAATGACACAACAGATTCACATTTAGCTGGTGGCTGGCAACCACAGTGTACAGAGGCAGAGTGCAGCTACTGTTTTGTAGCGGTGCAATTGTATTACAGAGCTGCGTAACATTATGCAGGGAACCTGGAGGGGGAAAAAAATAATCACAAAGGGTGTTGAAATCAAGTCTGCTGGGAAGGTCTAATTATAGCTGTTGCACAAAATGTTAAGGCCTGTATATAAGTCAGCTTCTGTGTGTTTCTACTTTTTGCCAGCACAAAATGTAAAAATTTTCTCTCTCCTCCTTCCTCCATTTCATAGTTGTCTATAGAAAGGTGGAGGGTATTGTTTATAGAGAGGCAGGATTTCAAAATTTTGTACTGTGCTGTCTACGGTTGTAGAGACTGGAAGAATCATGGGCAGTGTTCAGCCTTGTACAGGCATGAGACTACATACTAAAGAAAACACTTGGAAATCTGTGAATCATCCCCCAAGCTCCAGCATATTTTCTAAAAGCACTCCAAGAAGATCTGTAGAGACTCAGAAAAATTTCCAGTACATTTCCAGCACTCTAAAGGCATTCTGAGATATCGTATGGAAAAAGCCGTAAATTTCCATGGTAGGGGATGCTGTGGAGTATTGATGACAGTTAAGTGAGATTAAATAAATCTTCATGTACAGACCAGGTAGACCTTAGAAAGTTTGTGCTTTTTTTTTAATTATTATTTATTTTATTTTATTTTATTTGTTTGTTTGTTTATTTCCTTGTTTTTGTTAAAGATCTATTAACCTCCCTGCTTGTTAAAAGATCAAAAGAAAACGTTTGCAATTACGGAGAGGTGGGAGACAGCTTTTTTTGTTTGCTTGTTTTCAGCACTGGACAGCAGAGTGAATGATTAAAATTCCTGAAAGTAAAACGGTCTGGGATTTAAAGTACTCTAATCCTTTCCTTAAACAGAAATCTTTCTCATGATAGAATGAGAATGATTTACAATTTCTCTAAGAATAGTCTTCCAATAGCAGTTTTTCACCCATTGGTACACTGATAGGTAAAGCCAACCTTGTATCATGGCATAGTTCTAGCACATATGGCCTATTTAATGAGTTTAAAATCGTATCTGTGTATCCTCCAATGTGACGACAGCAGGTATGTGAGGTGCCCACACAAGGGCAGGGGCTGAAAAGGCCAAAGACTTGGGGAAATGCCGATGTTTTTTTCAACAGAAAGGCCAAATCACGGCTTAGCTCCGAAGAACACATTAAGAAACTAAACTCCATGTTTGAGACTGAAACTGATTCACTGGACACGGGGAAGGGGAGACAATCCATGATATCTCTGATCAGAAGGTTGCACAAGATATGAAAACAGGTGAGTCTAAGGGCCTAAAATACTTATAGAATAAAAGAAGCCAAGCAATCTTCTGCAAAATGCTAAAAAAACCATTGGAGAGTTTTTACAGGCACTTTCTCAATTAGGTGACCAGCAGCCTATTTGGGTGTTACTTATGCCAAGGCCCACCAGGCATTGGTGTTTCTAGCTTGAACTGACAGTAATGGAAGAGTGACAGATGTTTTGCCTGCCTGCTGGGGAGTACAATCGTATGGAAATCTCTGGACCGTTTGAAACATTTATGTGTTAACCAGAAACTATGTTCTTCTCAGTTAAATACTCCTCTCCATTTGCTGGAGAAAGGGAGAAAATGTGCTTCATTTTGAAGTGAAAGCAGGCTTTGCTGAATCATACCAGGAAACCAAAACTGTATTCTTGATGAGAAGAGCTCTCTGTTGGGCACTTTAACAGCTCAAAGTCAACCACCATCTGCAAGTCTCTGAGGCAGTTTTCTTCCATCAGATGAAGAAAAATAAAAATCCTACAATCATCACACCTCATTCCAAGTGATGTTGCTGCTAACAAAATCGGAAGCAATATTAAAAGAAAGGGTCTCTTACCCTGCTAGTATTAAAAGTTGAGTAGAAAAGGATACAAAAATAGTGGAATACACACTAAGAACTCCTTGGGAGTCCGAGCCGTTATGTGTGTAATGCTATTCCACTACTCCAATAAAAGAAAACATCTCTTGACCCATTAAACACCAGGAAAAACCATGTAGGGCAGGTTTCTGGCTAGTCATACAATC
Source organism: Limnodromus scolopaceus (assembly GCA_028565335.1). NCBI lineage: Eukaryota > Metazoa > Chordata > Aves > Charadriiformes > Scolopacidae > Limnodromus > Limnodromus scolopaceus. The sequence goes on from JAOXNO010000001.1 coordinate 47,201,233, forward strand.
TCATCCTGGGAGACTAGTTGAGGGTTATTCACAGGAAGGTTGCATTTTCTGCACGGACCTCCTGATAGGGAAAGGAAAGATGAAGACATAATTCCTGAAATTGTGTCTGGCATCCACATTGAATAAAAGCCTTCCAGTATGAGAGACAGACGGTGATCTTAATGAGAGGGGAAAATTCACTATGTCTAAATTAGCTTGATTAGGTGCCACTTAATGACTTTATTTGTCTATTTAGATTGTCTTACTAAATCCTCCATAAGTTTTATAGTGGCAAGTGCAAGAGCAAGGCCCTGTTGCTAGTCACATGGGCTCTTAATGGGTGACAGCACATTTTGTGACACCCTCTCCAGCTATACTTTTCCCCTAACATTGAGGAATGGTCACAATAATGAGCTATGTAAAATCAAGACTAATTTAGACAAATTGAAGACTAGATTGATGCTTTGTTCAGAGATTACTAACCTGTTCCTTCCGTCCACCCGCAGGGAGGTAAGATAAGGTGTAAGTGTAACAGAGCACATCCCCTTCTTGCTGACCTCTGATTCCTACAGGCAGTTTGGAGGTGGGAGCATTTGTCACCTCCCCTTTCATCCCTACTTGACAGCTCAGTCATGGAAGACACTGGACATACGGCATCCTTCCCCCCACTCTTCTTGGATCCAAAATGCAAGCAACCCTGATATGGGTGTATTGGTTTAATAATGGCTACAGGAGAATGGGATTTCAGCCTTCTAAGAGCCAAGTGTCTTCTCAAAGAGCCCTCTGTAGTTAGATGAGAGGTACAGGCATTTCCAAAGGATAATTCACATTATCAAAAATTAAGTGCATGGAATAGATGGGATGAATCCCCTAGAGGAACAATTTTCTCTGCACTGTCTGTTCAAGTAACCCAGATGACAATTTCAGTCTACATGTTTGAATTTTACAGGACTGCAGTTAGGTCAGGTGAACCCTATCTAAACTTACATTTGAACCACAAACTATCTAGAAGAGCACTTTAAACCACGAATGCAACTGAGTTAAACCTGCATGCCTACTGAAATAAAAAAGGATTTGGGTGTGGAAATCCATAAAGAAATTTTGGAAATACCAGTTTACCTAGTGGAAGCTGGCAAAATTCATCATCCAGTAACCAGACATTTACAGGCTGGTTTTTTTTCACCCCTGCAGATGAGTCATTTATATGAATAGTCCAAGAACTATAGTCCTGTTTTTCCTGTTCAAACATGATCTCTGTAATCCTTTCCATTTCTTTTGAGGAACAACTTCAGTGTTTTCTGTTTTCTTTAATGCAGTTGTTGCTTTGATTAATGATTTAATTGTTTAAACGGTTGGAAAACGTAAAGACTGCCTTTAAGCCAGGCCCTATTTAATGAACAGCAAGAACAAAGAAGCTGCAGTTTATGTTACAGAATTAGCTTCATTGTGGTAGCCCTGGTGAGATCACCAGTTCGTTGTCCACCTCTGCAGTCTAGCCATTACTTTCCATAGAACAAACCCTGCCATCTATACTCAAAATTTAATCAGGAAAAAAGACACAATAATGGCACTGTGAACAACTTCTGGTGTAGCCTCTGCATAAGCTGAAGCTATTTTGCCTTCCCTGCAGTAGCGTGCTCCATTTTGCTTGACATGATGATAAAGCTCAGCAAAAAAGCAGCACTGTCGATCCTGAGGAAAGCCAACCCACATCCCTGTCTACCCACTCTTAGAAGTGTGATGAGAAGGCTTCACTCATTATCTTTACCTCTTTCTTTTAAGAAGGATAGCAGCATGAGAGGGGTTTTTTGAAAGAAATATTATACATGATCTCTGTGCTTTTATATCATATCTTCCCAAGTCCTCTGCCCATTTCTTTTCAGGTGACATTGGCCTCTTTCTTTCACAAAGCCTCACTCTGTTTTATCTCCCCTCCCATCTCCTTCTCTACATTGACCTCTTGCCACAGTGACAATCCTCTCAGTTCCATTAATTGAACTTTGATGGTGTCAAAATACAGAAAGCATCACTGTGCTGGTGTACTGCCGTGCACCACTTTCCATAAAAATACACTTTTCTCTTTCTTTTGTTCAACGCTTCTGTTATTTTAGTGCTCAGTGCTGTCATCACTTTACTTGCTTCCTCCAACTCGCAGCGCAGCAGAAAGTGGGAAAGGCAGTCAGCTTTCAGCTCAGGATGACCACTCAAATACATGGAAGCATCGAAGGCTTAGTTTCATAATATGGGAGCTGTTTTGTTCTTTTTCTCAGATTCAGAAGTGCTGAGAAACGCAGAGCAGGGGCTGTTCTGCTCTCCGGTTCTCTGTGAGCTACAGTTTGTTGGGCTGATAAGTGGCTCGGTGCTTGCACATGAGTAGCTCATGATAAGGGAAGCGATTTCAGTGCCCAAATGTCCTATTATCAAGAATCTACAACACGTAAAGTAAGTGCCTGCTCCTGGTCAAAGATAGTGAAGTTGTTAAAAAAAGCCAAACAAAATAGACCTGCCTATGTTGTAATTAAAACCACAGAAGATAATGTGAGTGCTATACATTCCTTGGGCTGTCAGCTGTAAAACCTACATTATCTTCTGCTTTATTGCTTGATTTATTTAATTTTACCTGCTTAAAAATATTCATTAGGGCTGAGCTGCAGGAGAATGATTTTTGGATAGATATGGGTCGAAATGAACACACGATGAAGGGTGACCTTTCAAAAGTGGGATTACCTATAAATAGCAATGGTTATCCCTCACAGCCTTCTGACATAAGCCTGCTGGGAGTATGAAAAAGAGACCCTTTCCACCAGTTCCTCCAATATGATTTCAGACTGGCATATGACACATTTTGGCCATGAATAGCTGAAGAGAATTTGCAAGGGATCAAGCAAAAGCCTTAGCAGCTGGCTGGCTGTCGATATTCCCCTGGGTTTAACAATTAGCTCAGAGCTTCCTTCTCTTTCCCCATGAACAATGGCACACACTTTGCTAGAAAGGAATATTAAGATTCTGTGTTTGAAATATGTCACTTTGGGAGCTCATTTATTTAAAAAAATTAATTGCAGCAATTTTTAAAATTAGCCAAGCACTGTCAGCAGAGTTTGTTCAAACCCTAGAGGGTTTCAGTATCAGGCTGCAGTTCTTAACTAATGTTTCAACTTCTGCTCTGCATCATGGATCTATCAAATCCTTTATTTGGAATAAGGAAGAATTGTTATTCCTGGTTATTTACTATTGTTAAAGTGAAAGAAGTGAGTGAATTAATCAGGAAAAGATATGATCTGTTCTGTTTGTAATGCTTATTTGCTTATTTGTCCTGTGAGATTGGCATAAAATAATATTTCAGAGTTCCTGTTTTGCAGAGCTTCATATGGAACAAATTCCATCGTCATTCTCCAAACAGACAGTGCATAGAAGATGATAATTTTGAATAGTCGGACGTGGTCAGTGTCTGAATGCTCATGTATTCGTTGCATGTGTGTGTATCTGTACCGCCTTCGCAGGTGCATCCTGAGATGTGTGCAGCCAGAGACCACCAGCAGCCCCTCCAAAACAGGCAAAACTGCTCTGTGTTTCTGACTCTTGTGGCCTCATGTGCTTAGGATAACGATTCTGATAAAAAGAAAACCAAAGCAGCTTGACTGTTTTCCTTAGATTCATATTGGATAATTACTGTGTTTATCATCACTATTAAAATAATGATTATTAGTGACCAGGATCTGTATACAAGACCAAGCCCATGTACTGTTGGTAAACAAACCAAGAGACGGTCTTTGTTGGAAGGCATTTACAACCTAAATGGACATGCAGACAAGAGGTGTTATTATCTCCACTTCACAGATGGTGACCAAGTTATGCTGATATGATGTGCCAAGGGATAGAGGCGAATGTGAGGGGGCAGGGAGAGGGCCAGCCAAGTGTTGAAGCTGGGTTACCAGGCTGCCCTGACTGTGACCACTCTTCCTCCCTGCGCCGGGCTGCAACCCCGACAGCCGCCGGGTTTCCCTCCGCTCGCAGGCGGGAACGCACCACAAACAGCTTCCTCTCGAGCTGCTCCAGCCCCGCTGTTGCCCTCCTGGTTGGTTTCTACCAAGCGGTGCCCGGTTCCTGTTTACCCAGGAAGTATTTCTTACTCGTTGGCTCCAGGAAAGAGAGATTTTTTTCGATTCTGTCTTGCAGATGTCGTTTTAATGCACATTTGGCAGTTGTTTCTCTGCTTTAACATTCGTGATCTGGAAGCTGTTCACTTTGGATGTTTACAGCTGTTGTTGGGTTTAACAGCAGCGCTTCATTCAAACCTTGCTGCAGCCCAGAATTCCTCCCTGAATTTATTGCAGGAAAATGTCGCCTGAAAAAAAAAAAAAATTAGGATTCTTAAAGATGAGCTGGTGAAAGGGGTTATATAATGCCATGCTGGCGCTCGAAACAGACTCTGTGACCCAGAAGATAGCTCGCAGTCCTGTGCTGCTGCTGCCTATGATACAATGACTTATTTTCAGTACAACACCACTGAGCATAACAAGTTCTCTTCTGACATGAAAATCCCCTGAATGGTGACAGGGAGCCGATTTCTCTTTTACTATTACTGTCCTGTGTTTACACTCACAGGCGACTCCAGTCCAGGACTGGTGTCCTATTGTGACCTCTCCTACAAGGACAGGTATAGAAAAGGATCCCTGTCCTGAACTAGCAGGAGAATAGGAGATGTTAGCAGACGCTAAATGCCAATTTACATCTCCTGGTTTTCCTTCCAGCATAAAACTGAGGGAAGCTTTATCATGCAGTTGCCTGGCTGCTCCACTCTAACTGGCAGGTTAGTTTTTAAATGTGATTTATAATGTGGATCTTGTTTCCGTGTTGGAGTGCTTTTGGATTACAGCATGAAATTTGAATGTGTCTAAATAAAGGGAATGCAGTGGTGGCAGTGACTGGGAGGCAGGGATTATATGAAAGCTTTCAGGACGCTCTGAGCAGTGTGCTGCAGTAGCCAAGGGATTTTTATGGGCACAGAGGCACAAAGTAACCCCTCTAATCCGTTTCTCACTGGCTTACAGACTCTGAAGAAGCTTAATAATTACAGGGGAATGCAGTCAAAGTGTTTTTAAGGACATATGTGCAGAGGCTTATTTCAGTCATTTCCTAACAGCAAATGCACTGGCAGATTCTCAAGGAGAAATCTGAGTGCAAGTTCTCCTTTCTTGTCCCCCCCAAAAAAGATGATGATTTACACTTATATCAAAAAGAGTCTTAACCAGTGAGGAGCTGGGGGAATATTCCCTAGCCTGTAGGATTATGATTTTTCCACAGCCGCACCACTCACCCCTCTATTTCTGGTGAAATACAAAGCGTATCCCTGTTCTGTTGAGCTCCCCAGATGGGCTTCTTTCAGTGAAAAGGCCAACAAAAAGCCTGTGCATTCCCTTTAAAATATTATCCTTCTGATGAAGTATTTCACCTTATCTGAAATTACTGATTCGGCTGGTGGTGACTCTGCTGCTTATATATTGCTACCCATAAGTATGTCCCTAACTGCGTGTGTACTATATATATACATATGCAGGAGGTGTCCAGGAACTGTTTCTGTGCTGAGCTTTTAGTTTCACAGCTATGTCATTTTTGGAGGAATCTGTGCCTCAAAGGAAAAAGATATGGTGTTACTCTCTCACCCTAGGGAGTTTTTGTGATTTTTTTCTTTGACAGCCTTGCCTAATTCAAAAATTATGGCATGGATTTTCCCTCATTTTTCGACAAATGTAACCCCCTGAAGGGGTTTATTTTAGGCACAAAAAAATTAACAGCAACATGAAAAGTTTTTTGAGTATTAATGGTGGAGAAGGATAGGAAATGTATATACATACTTGTTTTATGATGCATGCTAATACAGTGCTCAGCATCCCACTGTTGTTTGGGATATAAACTGCAATAGAAATGAAAACACTTATATCTCATTATTGCATTATTAACTAAAAATGGCCTATTTTCTCAGCCTCGTAGCAAAGATGAAAGTTTTGTCCATATACTTGCCATTTCTACAAGACACTCTTGAGACCTGTAAATTCATATAAATATATATGAGGTAAGAATTAACCTCAGCTGTCTGGAATTTCTCTTTTCAAATTGCAATATTCTGCCTGCATCATCAGCAAGACCGTAACTAAAGTTGTGATCCTTTTCTGCTGGGGAAGATACTGGTCATTTTAGGATTGCAAATTAACTTTAGTTTGAACTGGTAGCATTTGCTACGCTAGGTCCAGTTTACTATGTGCAAAGCTCTTAGATGAAACAGTATAAACTAATCCAAGATCTGCCTTTCCTGTTTTGATATTAAAAACTTGTAGCACTTGTTGAAGAGAGGGTGTTTGCTGAAGTGATATGAACCGAAATCATCTTTCTGGTGACCCTAAACTTTTTTCTGGGGGAACTGACTCTCTTTTTACCTAGTGCTCTCCCACTAAAGGAAGGGCAGTCTGTTTCGTATTCCCTAAACTGTTCAGATTTGAGCTGATTCAGCAAATCTCAGGTTTCAAAGTTGGAAGCTAGATGCCAAGACAAAGCAATGGGCATGTGGATCCCAGTGCATGATCCCTGGTTGGCTCTGCGTGAACATGGGTACCATTGCACCGATGTCAGCATCCTGCAGCCCTCATACTGCTTTCTCTTGCTTCACACAAGGGATGCCAGAGACCTTCTTGACAGCAACAGGAAAAAGAAAGCACCCTACAAATGGGAAGATCTCCTTCCCTGTGTGGTGGCTACACAGCCATCCCTTGAACAGAACTTTAAAGTTGTCTGAGACCTTTCAGACAGCTGCAGCACCTCCGCTGATTTTTTGTGGATCTATGCCAGTCTAATGTCCTATTAATACATCCCAGATCATGATAATATAGTGTGCTACAAACTCTTAGACTGCGCTATCTAAAAATTATTCATGCTGAACAATGTTTCTCTCATAACTAGTTTTGCAGACCTCTGTGGAATGACTTAGTGAGAACACAAGTGGCATAATCCGGCCTTTCACATTTATAATTGGAGTTATCATCTTAAAAAAAATAAAAATATATGTGTTGGATTTGGGTCTTAGATGTTATTATCCCAAGGTGCTGGCTGTAATCAGGTTTTATTCTCTTTGAATGTTTCCAGGAAAAGCTGCTTTCCTGAGCAGAAGAAACATGAAAGATCAGGAAAGTGACTAACAACATGGAAACCTTAATGACGCCTATCAAGTGCAATAACTGAGAACACCATGGATTGTGGCAAGGATAACAAAATGGGCTATTTAGCACAATGACTGCCAGCTATTGTTTTTCAAGCAAATGACTGAGACTTGGCGATGATTAGTCTATAACCAGAGGAGAGGAAAAACACAAAACAAAATAAGAAAGGGATTGTAAAAAACAGGAAATAAAACCCACAGACAAACTTCATATAGACATGAATTTCACTACAGAAATAGTCAGTGATCCAAATTTACTCCTCTCATATGCCAATAAAGTCAGCACATTTGTACTGGGTTAAATTTAACTTTAGCTTGATCACAAGTTAACTTTCTTTGTCAATAAATCATTATCTTTCGTAGCTTGAATACGGTCAGCCCTGCTTCGTACACTTTCATGCTGCCCCATTGCCTTTATTGGTAGAAGGGAACAGAGATGGTATTTCCTGATGAAATAGCCATATGCATTTGCAGCATAAAATCACCACTGATGATGACTTTTCATATTAAAACAAATGTCATCCATAAACACATCCAGTTCTGTGGTGGTCGTCTGCCCCAGCAGGGACCTCATGTTACAGTAGGAACACAATCTAAAAGGCAACATGGCATTAAAATATTGATGGAATGATGTTAGTAGGAAGGGGAATGCATATTTAATAAGTGCCTAGATGCTTTTCATGTACACATGTGACACCAGATCTCTCAGGCTAATCAGAGTGAGGTTGGGTCAGTCCTTGTGAGGGGAAGGTTCCAGACAATACATGGGATATCCTGTTGTATCTGGCTTGAACGTGTCTTTCAGTGCCTTGACAGGAGGGAAGGAGCAGGGTAAGTAGTATCTTGAATCTAGCTTCCTGCTAGGGATGCTGTGCAGGTACCTCCCCTTAGGTGGTGTCTCAAAAGGCCCAATTCCCACATGACTACCTCCTTTGTAATGAAACACATGATTTGAGATGATGCTGTTGTAGCCTTCTGCGGCTGATAGGAAGGCTGGAAGACATAACACTCATTGTGGTTCCCCATCTGGAAGCTGGGGGGTGGCAGGACTCCTGATCCACTGACATGAGAATGTCGGTCCGGAGAAAGTGTCTGAGGGGGTAAGACAAAAAGTTCACTGTGTCCTGAACACCCCCTCACACAGAAAGGTCAAGAACAACATAACCCAGGCTATTAATGGCAATGAGCTGTAAAAGCTGTGGCTTCTGCATCACGGAGCTGTGGTTGTGACTACGATGCACATTGGAACCTGTAATTCCACTTTGGTCTACACTGGGCCTCCACAAGTGGGACTGTAAAAGTGCATGTAAAGGGGTGTGCACACCTCTGTGCTCTGGCTTCCCAAAAGTGTGAACTGCAAACAGCTGTTAAGTTTTACAGACACGACACACAGCTTTCAAATAGTTGCTTGTAGATCCATAAATGTTGGCCTTTGAATTGCAAAATTGTCCTTTGTGTTGAAGTATGCAAGTAGCCCCATGTGTGCTGATGTATGCGTGTCTATGTGTGTTTAGGTGCTTGCTCCCTTATTTGGCTAAAAATAATTTATAGCACTTACCAACAGTCCCCCGTACGTTTTTATTATTACCAGCTCTTCTTTAGCTCTCACACCCCGTGCATTTGGTATGAGTAATAAAAATTACTTAATTGCCCCAATAAAGGCAACTTTGTATGCTTGAACTTTGATTTTGAAGGATTTTCCATTATATAACCATATGCTTTTAAACATAGACAATAAAGTAATGGCTTAATAGAAAACTAATTGGAAACAGTGGCAAACCTTATTATGTCATCTTAGAATGTCATCTATTGGTGACTAGAGTGAGTTGTAGATTGCTTTTTTGGTCCTAATCACAGCCACTGTGTTTTTCCATCTGAGAGTGTATGCTTCCTTTCAATCAGTTAGGTAGTGGTGAGAAAAAAATCTATGGTAATGAGAAAAAGCTCGGTTAGAGGAAGAGAGTGTTTTCACAGAACCTGGACAAAGCTAAAGCACACTACAGGCAATTATTTGTAGTCCATTACATCCCAAGCAAAGCATACTTGCAAAGCATTAATAGTTACGTGCGCCAAGACAGAATGATGCTTTCATCGTAAACGTACTCCGTGTTCTGGCACATCGTCGCAGCCACAAACCTCTGAGGACCATTATGTTATCACAGAGTTCCTTTAAGATGTATTCAGTGATAATCTTAGTTATAAAGAACTTTAGAAAAAGATGGAAATATCACTGTTAGGCCAACTTTTACATATATTGCAAATTTACCATTTATAGACTCACTAACCTTGGGTTTGATTCATTTTACAGCTGTTTGTTGGTTTATAAAAACATTAATAGGAGCAGTACAATTTATTTGTCATAGAAATGCCGGAAAGTAAGATGAAATAAAAACAAACTGGAATATAAATCTGAAGACTGGCAAACTTCTCTAGCTCCATCTTTTACCAGGATATTCAGGAAGAATTGAGTAAAATCTATTAGAAATAAGTGAAAGTGCAGGAGTTTTGAGGAATCAAGTTACTCAAGCCAGTAATGCCCGATTTAGAGCCTTTCCTGAAATGAAGGCAGAACAGTGAAGATACTTAGCACGTGTATGGAAACAGGCAGATACTAAAAAGGGGCCCACAGCAGCATCTCAGCTATTTATTTGGCATATTGAGACCTACAGAAACAACAGAGCAACCTATACAGAACAAAATGAGCTTCAACAATAAATATATGTATAGTTTGGAGTATTCAATGCAAAATACACATTGAAATTGGAATCACTATAGAGCAATCACACTGTATTACATGAAAAATGCCAATTTGGATCGATCTCTATCGACTAAACACCCATAATGGAGAAAAATACATCTGCATTTCTCTCCTGAGCTTCTCCTGTTTTATTTCCTGGGGCAGGCTGCCTCTAGTGGAAGGGGCAAGGGTGACAATGCCTGTGGGGCGGGCAAGGATGACTCCACTGGAGACCCTTTGCCCCCAGCATTATACCTATGGTCTATTGCCCCCAGACTTTCTCCTGGGAGGCAGCCATTAAAGGGAGCCGTGGTTGCAAGGACTATTGACCTGGCAGATATCCCTGCACTCCACTTATATTGACATTCCCAGAAAGGAGTTTGGATGCCTTTTGTTCAGATTTCCTTTGAAAGGCAAGGTCAAAAGGGAGAAGACATACCTTCAAGTTCCTTCTTCCCTCTTCTCCTCTATCTAGTCTTATCCCAAAGACCTGGTGCCTCACAAGGGCATAGGGGCAGAAGGATCTCTGGAAGGATGGAGGACCAGGTCTGTACACAGAGGCTCCTCTTTATGTGTTGATCGTGAGGAAGACTGGCTCAAGGGGGGCTGAGCTGGCTGGATCTAGACAAAGGGCTACATGCGCTAATCTTCCTGAATTGAAAGGATCGGACAGTATTTTACTCACTGCAGCTCCAGATCAGAATAATTAGTGAATTAAAACGGATTTTCCACTAGGCAACATGTTGCTGAGGCTGGTTTTGGAAGGGCTTTTTTTCCTCCTTGTTAATAAAAAAAATAAAAAGCTAAGACAGCTGTCTTGTGAGGGATCTGTATTCAATAGTAGAAAGCTACACAGCTGTGGAGTCTGGATGCTATCATAAAAATTGAATAGCAGAGACATGGCATTGCTGGAGTACAACCCACTTTGTAAGTGTGCTGGGTGCTTGGAATGTGCATATCACACAATAAAAGTGCTGCTCTTGTCTGTGTTCAAAGCAAGAGCACCAATAGGCCTGCGGAGCTGATGTAATGAGATTCAGGCTGCCCTCAACAGCTGAAATATTCAGTTCAGCAAATGGATATTTCAAATGTAAATATTTATATGGGCCAAGGGCTCTTTGTTGCTCTGCTATTTTGACATTTTCAAATCCCTCAGCTTTACTTTTGTTACAAAGATAGCCTATTTGCTGATGAGAAGAACAAAGGTCAGTGGCTAGTTATGCAGAAATGGTGTCATTATCATAGAAAAATACCACTTCTCCCAACCCACAAAGCCGTGATTCCATATGCTTCAACATCATAACCTACACATTGATGGAAATAATGCATCCCTCTGGTTGTTATGCGGAAACACAATAATTAAAAAAAAAACAAAAAACAACACAAAACAAACAATTTATTTGAGGTCCTGATTGGATAGAATAAATGGTTCAACAGGAAGAAATGTTAAGTGCATTTACCTTTCATTTCAGAAACATTCTTCAGGTGCTCTTAATAACCACTTGTTACATTTTACAGGACTGGTATTCACCTTCAAAACCATTGCTATGCAATTCTTCTTTAATTTAACAGTGTGCTCACCTTTTGGGATTCACCCAATGTAGAGATTTTGGAGAGGTTTAGAAGAGTTATATTTTAGCTAAAAATTAGTACTATTTTCTAAGCTCTAAAGTTTTAACATCAATACTACATTCTTTAAAACATTCTTCCAGGTATTACCTATATAAGTGATTCCCCACCTTTCTATTGCTACGTGTCATTGCCACTGCTTTTTCCTCTTCCCTCGTGTGCCCTCCATCCTTCAGTCTTCTGTCTCCTCATCCCTTCCCTACTCTGTCACTTCACTATGCCTTCTGCTTGCCTCTCCTTTTCCTTCCAGTTCTTGGGTATCTTGTTGCTCCTTGGCAACGTACTTCTGCCTCCTTGCCTCCCACCTTCTTGCTGTCTTCTGCCATTCTCCTGGGCTGCTGCTAGCTCCTTCTCAGCCCACTTCCACCAACTCAGATCCTCAAGCAGAGTTTCTTAGTTTGGGCTTCTCCCCACTCAGTACTAAGTCTGATTTTTCTTATTGCTGTGTCTCATTAGTGGGAACTGTTGAATTATATATAACAGCTTCTTGGAAACTTGAAACAAAGACTGAATGTTTACCAAACCACTCTTTTGCAGATACCCAGATTTATATTCATATCATTGGACTTCTGCCATAAATTGGTTTCTATAAAAATAGAATACCAATGGTTTTTCTGAGGAATATATACACCTGGAGAATAAATTCTTCCAAGATTATCAAAGAAAATATAGTATGATATGGCCTTGCTGCTACCTGCCCAGGTGGGTTAGGTCAAGATCTGAAAATACTTATTTAAGACCACTTAAATGTTTGGGACCTCAGTGTTGCTGGCTACTTGGTACTGGTTTTGGTGAAGGATGTGTTGAGGCATCATTACTCATATTTGGTTGCATTCACTGCCCAATTCAGAAACCAAGAGTTAAACTTTCAGCAGGAGTCTAATTATGATTCAGATCTGGAGCTGTATTTGACTTGCAAACCAAAGTGGGGTGAAATTGTTCCCCGCAGGATTCCTTCCTCCAGCCTCCAGCATCCTGTGTGCACAGACCTCTGCTCATTTCCTCCACTCATCACCAAATTCTCATTCCTGGCAAGTGGTTTAGATTCTGCAGTCATTTGGAGAGAAAAAAAAAAAAAGCATTGAAACATTCTTTTTCAAAGCAAAAAATGAACTACATTAATTGCCAGGGAAAGGAAGTTTCCAAGAAATAGCTGTAGAATCAGGCTACTGTGAAAGTACATGGGAGGTCAGGAGCACAAAGATGTTCTAAGAACGTATGACAAAGGTTGGGACCGCGAATACATGTATTATAGGGTAATGAGCGTAATACAGAACTTCAGTGTAATTGCAGAATTCCATCTAGCCTCTTAAAAGCAGCGGCCTGAGGTTAATTACCTCAGTTCTCCTCTTGTCCCTCTAATTTTGCTCAGTTTTCAGATACAAAAAATTATATCTTTACATTTGGATCATGACTAACAAATGCTTTTTTGACATAGGTATTGAATTTCCACATGGAGCCAATTGCATATGTTTTTAATATCTTGTAAGACTCTCAGGTCACAACTTGTGTGTATCCTCTGATGGGAACTGATTTGGAAAGATGCATTGGTGTGTTTGTGAGAGTAGTTCCCTGACCATTAAGTGTGTCATGATTCAGTTGAATGAAAATCCCACTTACCCACCCTGCCTTGCCAAAGATGAAATAAGCATTGAAGTAAGCAATATTTTCATCAGGCAAAACGTTTCTTGAGAACATACTTTCCAGGTCACTGAGAAGCTCAGGCAGAGTAACTTCCTTTCATTTTTGTGTGTGCTTTCATATAGTTTGCTTATGTGTATATTCTGGCTTGCAACTTGCCTTAAAGAGTTGCTCAATGACAACTGTCACCTGATTAGAAGAAGATAAATCTTGACTTTGTAATAACTTTGTGCTTCTTCACCAATTTTTTGAGCCAACCACATTTACAAAGTTCAGAAACTGTTCATTTTTTGTCAAGTTCCTGAAGTACAAGCACGAAGACCTTGAGTTCTTCTCTTGGTCCCATTGATGTACCATTGGAATCCTTTAGGCATCACCCAGATTCAGTCTTGCACTGTGTTGTCAGATATTTTTTAGTTTGTCCCCAATATCAAATTATCATATGTGTTGCCAGTGATTTCTTCCCTTTGGTCAGTACTGACTCCCTGCTGTTCCACTCAGCCCTGGTGAGACACAGCTGGAGTGCTGAATCCATTTACAGGCTCCCCAGCACAAGAGACACATGGACATATGGACTGAGTCCAGAAAAGGGCCATAAAGATGTTTAGGGGGCTGTAGTATCTTTCATATGAAGAAAAGCTAAGAGAATGAGGACCGTTCTGCCAGGAGAATATAAAGCTCAGTGGTATCTTATCAGTGCGTATAAATACCTGATGGAGGGTATAAAGAAGACAGAATGAGACTCTTCTCAGTGGCATTTAATGAATGGAAAAGAGAGAGTGGGCACAAATTGTTTAAACATAAACATTTTTTACTGTAAGGGTAATTGAACACTGGACCAGTTTGCCCAGAGAGGTTGTAGAGTCTCCATCCTTGAAGGTTTTCAAAACCTAACTGGACACAGCCCTGAGCAACCTGTAGTAGTTGATCTCACTTTGAGCAGAGGGGTTAAAGTAGATGATGCCCAGATGTCCCTGACAACCTCAACCATTCTGCGGTTCTGAAATTCTTCCTCATACTTCTGCAAGATCCTAACTTTTTTCTCATTTTGCATGCCTTCATGGTCTGCTTTTTCCGAGACAGTTCAGCTGAAGAGCTTTGGTGTGTACATCACATGCTGGTATGATTTGGAACAAGCCTCTTGCTTTACCACAGGTCACATCTTGAGAACAGTTTGCCTAGTGATTTTCTTTCTTACACATCTGCTTATGCTCTTAAATAAAAGTTAATTTCTTTTTGATCAAGCTTTCTGGTGCTTTTTTGGATCAAATGTATCTCATTATTCTAGAACAATTTGCTCACTGCAATTTTCTGACTTGCTTCTCATTGACATTTCCTTTTGCTTGTATGTGTTGCCTGGCTAGGTTTTACAGCATGCAGTGCCTAGAAACTTGTATACATACAGATACCACGGCATCACTTTGTCTCAGGTCCTGCCACCCCACAGAAGGTTCCAAACAAATTCTTCACAGAGCACGTTCTACACATTTGGATAGAAGAAAATAAGTCTGTATTACCATCACCACCTAAATGTTGTTGGAACCATATCCCTGTGTCTGTATCAATGTTCATTCCTTATGAGGAAGTCAGAACTTTTATGTGGGTGGCTGTCAGAATCAGCTCTTTCTTTGAAGCACCAGCACCTTCCAAGGAAGGAAGGAAGGAAGATGGAAAGAAAGAGAGAAAAAGAGAGAAAGAGGGAAAGAGAATCTTAGCAAAATCAGTGGAGATACAGATTTCCTAAAGAACAAGATCAAGTCTTGGTGAAGTGAGCAGCAAAATCTCCAAAGTCTTCTGGGGGTCCATGATTTTATCTTATTCTACCTCACTTTATCTCCCCATCAGTTTCATTCTCCTCCAGGCTTTCCATCAACCCCTGCCTTTCAGTACTGGGAAAATCCTTCTCAAAACACTTGAAGTTACTCAGTGCTATTGATCACTTATGAAGTCATTTCCACAAAGCTGTCCTTCAGAAACTGGACTGAGATCCAGGCTTAGCTCATCCATGCAAAACATGACCAGAGTAACAATATCACGTTTTCTAATCTGCCTCTTTCCCCCACTTTTTGGGGGGGAGAGGAGAAGAGATAAATATGTATTGAACATCTCTTTTTCTTGCTACAAACACTTCTGAAAAGGCAGGTTTTTTAATATTTTTTTTCCTAACTATAAGCTGACAACTGAGCAAAACTGAGAGGGGAATGGAGCCCTTCTGAGCTGTGGCATCTGATAATTACCTTGCTCTGTGCAGGGCTCTCCATAACCCCAGCATTGTGAGAAGTGTACTTGATTACAGTGTGTAAGCTCGGCTCGGTGTGAGAGTTCTGCTTCATTAGGGAAATAGAGCTGCAGTGCTTTCGCTGATCTCATTTCCATCTCCATTTTTGCCCTTGTGTGTAGAGCTAAACTACCTTTATGCTCAAACAGCTGCCATCCTTTTGTCCTTGGAGAGCCTTGCAGGTAAACGCATGGAGCCAAAACGGTCAGTGAAGTATTTGTGAAAAAAGGAGGAGAGGATAACCTGGAGGACCACTGGGTGCTCTCCAGAAAAGAAAGAATAAAATTGTGATAGGCTTTCTCTTGGGAAATAATAGTCCCTATCATTTGAGTGGGTTTGTTTGCTCAGTCCTTGGAGGAAAAAAAAAGAGAACCAGTCTCTATCCCACAGGGAAAGAGGAATGATCTCCTCATGGAGTAGGCAGAGATTAAGTACAATGATAATGACGACGACGACGACGATGATGATGATGATGATTAGAGGCCTTTTAATTTAGAGAAATGGGTACATTGAACATTGTGGCTCAGCAGCCTGGCTCCAGCTGGGTGCAGAGAGAGCCTGTGGCACTCCAAACCACTCTATTAAAGTAAGTAGGGACTCAGGGCATGAAGGGGGCTTACCTGAAGTGATTGTTTTTACAACAGGCTGATGTTTGCCAGGATGCAGGTTTACTTCTGCCAGTGATCAAATATTTAAGTTATAATTGTGTGGATTTCTGATTTGTCAGCATTTCAGGGAGCTTATAATGACTTTTGGAAGGTATCTGCTCTCAGCCCTGGCACTGTTCCTCAGCACTCAGAAGTGAGTGCATGACCCTGAGAGCAAAGCAGAGACGTCATCTTGGACAAAGAAAGCTATTTAAGCATCTTTAAACCTAACTGAAAGTTTGGGATTATTTATTCTTTCATGGACACGATGTTCAACCCCTAATGAGGTTGTAAGTGTATCTCCATTGGCATTAAAGGGATGGTGCAAGCTAAGGGATAATTGGGGTGTTTCTGTGCCTTTTAATGGCGCAAGGACATCCCTGAGCTAGGGGCAGACTGAAGCTAGTGCACACACAGTATGGTGCAGTCAGCAAGTAGCCTGGGGCTGAAGGCAGATAAATATCCTCCGGAGACCATCTTGCTTCCAGCTTATTCAAGCACAGATGGCAAGTGAAAGTAGGAGTTAGGAGGAGGGAGTATCACTCTCCAGGTAATGTTGTTCTCATGCTCTGTTATAAGATACGCTGCTGCCACATTTTTTTCTGGCTGTGGAGTCCCTGTGGGGTCAGGGCTGGGTACCACCATGGCTGTTGCAGATCCAGCTTGGCTGTCACCCTACTGCTAGCGTAGATGTGCTGTTAGGTTTTCAGATCTCACACCTCTGTTATGCAGACTATGAAGCAAGCTACTCAATCCACTTTCTTCAGTCATGTGTTTCTTCAGCTGATATTCCAAATGCTGCAGTTCAGCTCACAGTGTTTTTCTGGATGTTTTTGAAATCTGCAGCTACAAAAAGCTGGTTTTTTTGAGCCCATTTTTTTCCTTATTTACATCATTAACTTTAAAAGAGCTCCTCACAGCTAGATGTACAAAGGGAAAAAAGACTCTGATCGGACTGTCAGAAAATATAAGCCTTAGCTCTCATTTACATGACAACTTACATCCCCTCCTAAAACCCCTGTATACTGATGGGCCTGCTGTGAATTTGGTTAGTGCTGGGCTGCAGCATATTAGGCATGATAGAAAAAATGACACGGTGCTCTTGCTCTGCTGGTCACCCAATTCTGGTTTGCTGCACCTTCATGGAGCAATGCTGGTCCTCCTCAGCCTAGTACTATTCCCATGCTTGTGTACTCTGTAGCTTCCACTTTGTAAATGTATAGAAGAAGAAGTTCCACTACCTCAAACCATAAAGCTACTCTGAACTGAATAATGCTGCTTAAATGAAGTTACTACAGAAGGGAAGAATGGTCTGTGCTATTATAACACACAGCAAGGCAGTATAACTGGAAATCAGGTAAAACAAACAAAAAGCTCTCATTGTAAACAAACCTCTAACCTACTTTTTAACATTCCTCCAAAGAAGAATGAGTTTTATTTCCACCAGTGGCTGAGGTTTAAAATAAGATCTTTCCTATTATGCTGTTCATGACCTCCTTAGATCTTGTCTCAGTCATAGTACGTGGAATGAAATGGAGTATTACAGTGTTGGCTCCCAAGGGACACTTGAGTCTTAGTTACCTTTTGAATTAAATAAACCTTTTGGAAAGATTAAGCCATTCCCATGCTATTGTGTTTCATCTGGTCATTTTATTGTTTTAGTTAGCATTTTATGTTTTACCAACTTTGATCAATATTGCCAGGTCTCTCCCTCGATCAGAACCATGAAGACAGTTCCCCTAATGAAATTCTTCTCAGCTTCCTCACTTCAGTACAGTCATTGGCCATGTCATGAGCAGCACACGTGTATCCCGATTTAGTCTCTTCTGCCTTATTGTCGAATGTGCTCTTTTTCTAGGATATTTACAACGTAAGTGCTGCTAAAGCTGTCTCAATCAAATCTGTGCAATATTTTCAGCTCTTTTTATGCAGTAAGTGCGGTGGAGCCCTTGGCTGCATACTGTGTTGTATCTGTGTTAGAGTATTGGCCCCATGCTCTGGTTCTCAGGCAAGATTCTCTGCTTTGAATCAAGAATAGGCAGGGAAGATGTATAGGCTAAACTGGGTTTGTAAGTCCATTTTGAGGCCTTTTTGAGGCAGTGCCAAGGCCTGCCTGCCTTAGTTACACCTACAGCATTCTGAGCTTTTTCTGTGTTGAAGCACAGTCTGTTTTCACTAACCCCATCACACCTGAGGAGCAAAGTGTCATCAACAGAGCAGAATCTTCCTGCTCCTTGCCTGCATCCTCTTTCTGGCTCCCCCTTGGACCTTTCATATTCCTCTACATAGGGGACTAAACTTATCCAAGGCTTTTGTATAGAATCTAGCATGGCTGAAACTGCTTTCATAGAAATCAGATGTCCCCCTTTTTTCTCTCTTAAAAGCCAGGGCTCAACAGCAAGACACTTGTGTGACTGTAAATCAGCTTCAGTAGATGCTTTGCTGTATCCCCTTGGGAGGACAGAGCCTTGTGGAAGGAAATATCAAGCTGCGAGAGAAAACCTTCTAAAAGCAGGGTAGGTGTTGCTCTATTTCCAGCTAATGATGTTGGGGAGGGGCTAAATATGGTACCTGAAGGCTGTTTTTCTTCCTAGTGTAGTAAGGAGTTAAAATCTAGAGGGCAATTAAAACATCTGATCATTCAGCAATTACCTTGATTTGATAGGTAAATCATTAACAGTGCTTGGGTAGGCAGTTGTGTGAGAGCCATGGCAACTGGATCATACATTCAACAGTGGTTGTGCCCCTCACACAGGTATGTCTACGTTGCAAGCTAGAGAGATCTAGGATATCTCTAAATCAGCTAGTCTGAGTCTGGGAAATGGTTTGGTTGTGGTTAGGGAGGGTAATTTAGCCTGCCAAGAAGAAGGGAAAGAATCATATAAAGGTTTAGGGAGTGCAGGCTTGTGCTCTGCAGGTAAAAAACAATGGTGTTTCAGTCATGTAAAAATGAAATGAAAGAGTGTTGAATCAGGCTTTTTATTTTTAACCATGGGAAATAGACATTGAAATGTGTATGGGAAATGCAGCAGAATGTGCTATAGCCTAGGAATCTGCAGAAAAGCTGCTTTCACATTTTGGATAGACTTTTAAGGTAGGAGAATTAATAGCATTAGCAGCCTCTGAGGAGATACACAGCTTTCAGATTTCCTAAGTGGGTGGGTGTTAAAGCAAGGTGGATGATGGCAGGATGATTTTCAGTTTTAAAGAGAGCACCCAGAGCTCCAGTGAACAGCTTTAACAGCTCGAACAGCTCGCTACCAAGCTGAACAGCAGTGCTAGGGCTGGGGATGAGGAATGGGGAAAGGAAGGGAGGGAGAGGAGAGGGATGGAAGAAATAGCCTGCAGATTACCATCAGTCCCTGGCAGACTTTACTGAAATACAAAAGGATGACCCTGTTGATTCAGTTTCACCTGCTGCTGGGAACCTTTTCCCCTGCCCTGCCTCACATCTGATCTCAGCTCTACGTATAAGAGCATGTGTCAAGCACAAGGGAGAAAAGCTGCTGAATATTTTGGGCACAGACTCTTTCTTTGTGAAAAGTACGAGATATTCTGCAGCTGAAGTGTGTCTCTTGGAAACACCTTTTCCCTTCTCTTTCCAAATCACATTTACTTTTTTTCTGACATTAATAATCTGAACTCAGGTCAATCTAATTTTAACCATAAAGCTTACTCTGCTTTATCTTCTTTCCTGGCTGCTGTTTGGTAAACTCTTTCCTTCACAAGCACAAATCACAATACTGCAGCAGTTATGGTCTTTTCATCCTCAGCATCGGAACTGTGTAGTCAAATATCCTATTTGTAAAGCTTCCTCATGACTATGATATTGTGAACAACAAGCGTACTTCACATTTAGATACAGTCCTCCCTCTCTAAAAGCATCCGACACTGGTGGACAAACACGTAAAGATATCAGACTAAAGAAAACAGCCCCCTTCCCTGCTGAGAGGGAGCCCAGATGCCCCAGCCTGTACCCCTGGCTGGCTCTGGACACCACTGAGGGTTGCATCCCCATGTCCCTCCTACTGAGAACGAACATGGAAGGGACACCTAGTAAATGCAAACAGATTTGGTTAGGGATATCTTTTTCTAATTTTTTTTTTTTTTTTTTTTTTTGCTTAGCCTGGCAGCAGCATGCATGATGAATCTGTGCTAGCACATGTTCCTCTTGCTGCCACCCCCTCTTTGTCTGTTCAATGTCCTTGTCAATTTCTGCCTTAAATTGGGCTGCAGCATCCCATGTAGGGGTCTTCCCTTCTTCAGTTTTTGTGTGTCCAAAGCCATCAGGACTATGGGACTTTTTTTCCTGACTAGGGCTGGATTCAGTATTACTGTAAAAGCAGGTCTTCTGGCTCCAGCTCTGGGCCAATTACCACAGACTTTTGTCAGGCTCTCTCCACAGTTACAGCATGAAAGTAGGAAAGTGTCATTTTTCATGCCCTGATTGTACTAGCTCATCTATATTTTAATCACTGCTAAAGTGCCTTTTCCCCCCCAGGAGGCTTCTTTGGAAGATCAGCCTGAGATGACTGGAGCCCCCAGACATGCTGCACAGGAATGTAGCTATGTCATGGGGTCCTGTCCTTTCTGCTGCTGGGAGCCCGGTGGCAACAGGCTGCCTGAGATACCCTGCAGATATGTGGGACAAATGTGAAATCTCAGTGACTGGAGGCGCTACCTCTGTGCCAGGTCACAATTTGGCAGGTAATCAAGTTCTGGGCAAGTGCCTTGGGTTCTGTGGTGTTCCTCACGCTCCCTTGTTCGCATCAAAACAAGCAGAAGACCAGGAGGTGGTGGAGATATTCCCACAGGTCTGGAGCTGGGTGAAAATGGCCTGTGCCTGGTGCTAGGTGGGCTCCAGGCACACTGTCAGGGACCACCAGGCACCCCAAAGGGGCCACACAGAATGGGGAGCACATGGTGCTGTGCTGCAGTAGGATGGGCGGTAGCACCATGCCACTGGGAAGGTCACTTCATGCCACTCCGTGGTGGTCACCCCATGCCAGGCGGGGCAGTCTCCCCATGCTGTGCCCCATGTGTCCCGACGTGTCTTCAGAGCTCCATGCTGCTCTTGCGCCGCTCGCTGCCTGGGGAAGGTGACACAGGGAGGCCCTTCTTCTCCTGGGATATATAAATAGCTCTTGCTGAGGGAAGCAGAAGGGGCCGCCGCCGTCTTGCCAAGAGGACAGAGCCGGCATGGAGAGGGCTGGCAGGGCTGGCAGCAGCCTCCCTGCTGGGCTGCACCTCTCAAAGCCTCCTCTGTCTCCGCTGGCTCCCTCTGAGCAGTTGCTAGGTAAAGGCAGGTGTGTCAGCTGAAGTAGTGGAAATTTCTATTCATCTTATAAATAGTTGAACAGCCCGACTTGGTGAAATGTGAAACGAGCAAACATCCCATCTTCTCCTCGGAGGGCAGATCGGGATTCAGTCTATAGTGCTGTCATGTCAACTGTGTCAGCGCTGCTGTTCATGATGCCAAGGCCCTATAAGTTATTCATGCGAACACAGCAAACAAAGGTTTAGCTTAACCGAGGGATGAACATTCCTCCACCTGCAGCTTTCTCCACAGCTAGATGCAAAAAGCACAGAGGTCACTTAATCTGTGACAGAAATAGATTGCACTGTCTTTGGGGTCAGTATGCTCTGCAAGTATAGTAATATGACTGCAGACAGGCCTGAGGGCTTCTGGCACAGGGTCCTTGGTAGGAAGAGAAAATGTCATTAAAATCCTAATGCAGCTTGGTTGGTTTGCTTGAATTTAGTCAGAGAAAATGATAAATTTCCCTTATAAACATGTTTATATACCAGACTATTAGAAGGCCTTTTTCTCTCCACTAATCCCCCACGCTTCTTGTCAGACTACGTTCACCCTTGTTCTCTGGTGTATTAAGACAGATCCCCACCAGAGGTTAATACTCCCTGTGAGACTGCGGGAGCTTTTTGGGTCTTTCTCAGTGACTGAAGAGTTTCTGCTCTTGAAAAGATGATACTTCACAGACTGAATTTGAAGCTATCCGTCAGCTTGGCAATATATTAAATGGAGTTTAATGTAGTGTTTCAATCACAGTCAATTTTAAAGAAAGAAGGTATCTCCGTGATATTGCCTGAAAACAGATGTGTCTGAGCAAGCTTTCATATAACCTCAAAGAACTGAGTCATCAACATCGTCTAGCAATGAAAGCAGAGGGGTGAGAGCAAAGGAATGTAGCTCTCGGTTCTACCACAAACACTTTAACTGGGCTGACCAGGCAAGCCCCTCCTGCATCTTAGGTGATCAGACTGCCATGGGGACACTAAGAACGACATGCACAGCAAAGCATGAGCATGGTATGCTCATTAGATCAAAGTACTGGAAGTATGAGTTTTTTATTTTCTTTTGTTTCCTTTTAACGTTGTTAACCAGGCGGTAGGATTACCCCGATCCATGGCTGATCTGCGCTCACATCTCCACATGGAGGCGAGGACACCGCAATGGCCCTGGGTAGTAGTTACTGCCAGTTTGCTGCTGTGACAGTGACTGAGTGGTATTGTCTGAAACTGGACCAGCATTACATTTGTGTGCAAAACCAAACACATCCTTTCAGCTGACTGGTGGACCGGTGAATAAGACCCTGCTCTCACTTGCCCATGCTCTGTGTGTAGCTGCTTCTGGAAAAGGGTGGCTTGTGGCATGCCAAAGGAGGGTGCTGTAATGAGGTGTCAAAGGGGGTATGCGAATGAAAACTGAGCCATTTAATATTGGCTTATGCCTCTTCTGCACTCTCTTTTTTGTTAGACTCATATCCACAAAGGAGGAAAAATTCAGCCTTGTCACGTTATCTGTGATTCTTAACCCACGTTTTTTTCCTTAATCTGATCAAATACAGGCAAAAGAAAATCAATCAAAATTAAGACAGATAACAGTGCTCAGCACAAAGCTGGTGCTTCACCCCTTAGCATGTGATGTAAGCTGTAAGTGAGCCTTGCTACCTTTCTGGGAGATAGGTAAGTAAGCGGAGCAGTCATATTTAGCAGATGTAGGAACATGAAAGCCTATAGCTACAGCATGAAGGGGGAGGATAAACAATTTATAAGTACTTGTAAGTGATGATGGCACAGCTCTAAGTTGCAGTTCTAATTTACTGCTCTCTGCTTGTCTTCCCCTCAAGCTCCAGCCAGCAGATTGCAGGGCCATCGCTTTTTGAGCCCTGTGCAGTCTCAGACACATGCTGAGGGCTATGCTGTATGAACCGCACTTGCATTTTTGAGAGCGTACACGAATAGCCTCACTGAAGTCAGTGGGATGCTTTCCATAGTCACTTTGTGTACGGCTTACATAGCATAGTGCTTACGAGGTGAGCCACTTAGCCACAAAACTTGGCAAAATGGCATAAAAATACAACTACTTTTTATATAGAGCTACTGCAGCCTATTGGCCTCGAAAGTCCTTTTTTTTATGATGAGAAATGACTAGCTCCCAAGAGCAGTCACTACAGCTGTGGAGTACAATCTGACACAGAATGGCAAACAAGGGTTTATTTGATGCACAGTATTCAAAGTGAATTCATGATTTTAAAACTGCCTTCTCTACTGGTAAAACCAAGCACAGTGTTCTACATTGTGCAAATAAATTACTGATGTGGACTTTTCATATGCATGTTAATATGGTATTGCTTAAACTGCTATGTGGTCTCATTTAGTCAGATGCAAGAAGCCATTTCTTGGTAGGATTCCTCATCACCCGAATGGAAGGATAAAGATGTTTTGAGGAACTGTGTGCAGATCAAAGGTGCTGTTTGAACTGCACCTTAGTATTGGTGAGGCCTGAGAAATGAATTGTTATGGAAGATGTATTTAACTGTGCATGAATATCTTACAGCAGGAGAAAGGAAATTGTAGTTTCCTTAGAACTTCAAAGGAAGGAAACTTTATAATGAAAATGTAATATACATCTTGACATAACACTTCAGATTTTGTGACTCCTGCCGTTGTGTAACCTTGCATCAAAGGATACCCGGGTTATTACTTGAGGGAAGCCATTGGCAAGGACAGCAGCACAAGCTATGGAGGGAGTTAGAAAAAGGGAACTATCAAAAGGTTCTAGGATTGACTAAAATGAGAAAAGGATTGAATAAATTATGTTTCCCCATATTAAACCTTTATAGATGAATAACAGCTTTAAGAATCTGTTTAGATGTCATGTGACATAGTTACTGTAAAAAAGTCCATAAATATTCATATATTATCAAAGTGATGCTTTCCACTGTTTTATTGTGCTTGCACATTGTGTGGGATTTGCTTCCCACCAACATTCATGAAAGTTCTTAGACTCAGCTGCTTTCAAGCAAATGTTGAGAGATAGTTTTGATCATCAAACTCTAAATTAAAAATATATTTGATTTAGTAAAATTTCTAAAAATATTAACATTTCCTAAGAAATACATACATCCACTCAGCCAGGTACTGTGGTGACGATTGCAGTGTGGTTGTTCTCAAGGGAGAAGAATGGGTTACCCAAGGATGCGGCTCATTTGTGCAATAAAATTACAAGTACAGTTTAAGTTCTGAGTATTCAATACCTACAAAAACCACTGTATGTCACAGATTATTCAAAAAAGATAATTAAAATAATTGTAAATACTGAATGAAAACTGCAGTGTGCCCATGGACAGTTTGAGTACAGAAGAAAGTGGTAATATTCGCTTAAGGGATCATTTGTCAGGGATGGTTTAAACTTAAATTAAATAAATTAAACTTAAACCAAGTTTAATTGGTTGCCATCTTTTATTTTCTATTTTACTCCAGCTCTTCCACTGCTTATATATTTTGTTGCTGAAAGTCTGGAACAGCAACTTAAGATACATACAGGTACTTAGAAATCACCCAGCTGATACGTTGGCAGAGGGATTTTAGAGCTGCTTGAAATTTTCTTAATGAAAGCCAAAGTCATGCAGAAGCTACGTAACAGCACAGTTTGTATTCTGATGTTCAGTTAATTCGAACAAACACAAAAGCTTATGCAGAGCTATGTGAGACATATGTTCTTCCCTTTCTACAGAAGTTATTTTGTACATAAAAATACAGATTTCTCTTATACCTTTGAAGTTAAATTGGTGAGCAGCGATATTACTCAAAAACTGGTTTCATATGGATTAGTATGTTAAAGTTGAACTCATAGATAGTATCTGTGATGACAGAGTATGAACTCGCATTTTAACCTTTTCCTCAGTGAGGTTGTCATTGAGATTCTCAGCCTTCACTTACTTACTTTCTGAGAATATAATAAGTTTGGGATATTTTGCCATCCACCAAAGATGGTACAAAATAAGCAGTGGAGTCAGAGATTATTGAAAAAACTAATAGACAGACATTGGCTTCACATAATCTTTGTTTCTTTCAGCAACCAGACAGCAACAGACAACAAACAAAATATCCTTTGGAAGTATTGCCCTCCTAGGTTTCTTCCTGGTGTCTGCAACAAAATCATGCTCTCTAAAACTTCAGGGACCACTTCAAAAATTGACTGAGAAGGTCTTAAGCATTCTTAATAAAAGGATAACAGGTACTGGAATGCAAATGTTGCTTTCAAGAATGCTAAAAATATGCTTGATGCTCTTTACCTGAAAGAGAAGAGAAGGAAGTCAGGCTAGCTCACCAAAGAAGGCTGCTAGGCTGAAAGTACTGGCAGTATGATTATTCAGCTCCAACTGAACAGTAGAATACTGCTTACCTGGTGTTCTATGTCTTCTGCATATTCCCTTTATCAGCAGTAAATGGGAAATTTCAATTTACAGAGATTAAAGTTAATCCTGTTGCTTTGTTAACAAACCAAAGAGAGAGGTACACACCTGTCATTATCAGTAACTCCTTATTCACCATTGAAAATGTGATGTGGTGCCCACCAGGTCCTTCCTGAGTGCAATAAATGTTTTGGCATCACTCATGTTGAT
Source organism: Limnodromus scolopaceus (assembly GCA_028565335.1). Taxonomy (NCBI): domain Eukaryota; kingdom Metazoa; phylum Chordata; class Aves; order Charadriiformes; family Scolopacidae; genus Limnodromus; species Limnodromus scolopaceus. The sequence goes on from JAOXNO010000001.1 coordinate 47,227,283, forward strand.
CAGGCTCCTACAAAGAACTTCAAAAGAAAAGGGATGGATTAATGAAAATGTGTTGATTCCATTCAGTTATTTGGCTGTAAGGAGAGCTCACTGGCTCATGAGGGAAGATTTTGCTGTCCAAAGGCTTTTTTTCCTCTCCCTGTCTCTTTCATGGTGTTCTGCAATAAGCCAATATGGCCTGAGGTCACAGAACAGGAGAAGAAAAGGGACTCCATTTGCAGTATGCAGCAAACTGTTTATCTGTGAGAAGTGGTGTTGTAACAGCCTATCTGGCACTCAGTAATGTGTAGTTAGTTCCCTACCTGTAAATCTCTATTTTAAAATATCCTAACTGTAACACTGCAAAGCTTTAGAGCACGTCAGATGCCAGACAGTTTGACTCTGCCTTCCTTGACTCTGCGGGAATCTGTGTGAAGCATCTGGTTAGTACACTGCTCTCTTGAGTTTTTTTGTGTACAACCCCACCTGCTCGCAGAAGAGGCTGTGATGTTTCCTCAACACCGTTTTGTGTTTCTTTCTGAGCTGTAAGAAATTCCCTTTCCAAGGATGTCAGCTGAGTCAGAGCTCTATTGAGATTTATGGCTTAGCATGGACAGATGAAGGACAGAGAAAGGGGATATTGTGCTCTGTTGCACTGTTGCTTTCAGACTAGCCAGATCATTTCTGGAAACTGGGACAAGTCAGGCCAGGCACAAATACAACTCCGAGCTGTATCACATCCTTATGGACCTCCTAGATCTGCTGCTGAGCAGCTGCAAGGGGAGCCAGATCAAAGGCAATGAGCATTTGTGCACTGCAAGGAGGACGGGAAGCAGTACTCCACTGAGAGGCAGCTGCCCATGCTAAAGAGGATTCCAGTTTTGAGGAAGCTGTTTCCTTTGAATTGCTTAGCTCCTGATGTTATTGTTCCAAAGGTTGAACGGATGCTTTGCATGGCTTTAAATGTGAAAGTCCTGCTCTGTGGTGCTCTGAAGGAGAAGGAAGTGAAGCACCCGATTCTTTTGATTGAAAAATTTTTCAGTGCTCCGTGAAGACATTAAAGAGTTGTGGAAATAGCTGCTTACTCAGGCACCAAATTTTACTGATGTAAATAGAACAGAGCTTTTCCCATTTATTTTTTCTCTCTGAATGCACAGAATTACATGGCTGAAGGCTATATGTTAAAAACACTTAACGTACTTTAAAACAAGAACCAGGCCCTACGGGAGTTACTTATGTTTGAAGGTAGGTATAACTCAACATGAGCCACAGAATCACACGGCCAAAGATGTCACTAAGTGAACCGAGTATGTTGCTTTTGGCAAGTATATATTCAAATCAGCTAGTCATAGGTGGCAACCTAGTTCTCAAGATGTCCTTGAGGAGTGGCTCATATATATCACGAACTGTATTTTTATTGGTGGTCAAAGCTGCAGTGTAAATCTGTGTATTCTACATTCTAAGTTTCAGCCATCCTCTTACCATCATGTCTCTTACAGCACAGAGCTGGGCAATGTAAAGGCAGCAGTTTGGGAGTACTGTTGAGGACCATATACATAGAATTCTGGTGCTTGGTGAAAACAGAATTACTCCAGCTAGTTTTGTCTTGTAATTTATACTGAGTCATAAGGAATGAAAAAACAGTGTCACGAGGTCAGCTCCTGCTGTAATTATTTAAAAGTATGACATCTCAGGAGTTATATTTTTTGTATTGTATCAGATCTTGTGTTTAAGCGATTACACCCTGAATACTCTGATGCCTGGTGAACTGTGTGCCCGGTCTATCTTTTGGCAAGTGTTCAAAGCACAAGAAATTATCAGTGTTTCTGGTAAGCTAATGGAATTCATGCTGATGCTTGGCATCTTTCTTATTTTTGACTTACCATTTCACAAATCATTTTATGGAAAAACGCAAACAACAAAATATAACAAATACCTTTACTAAAATATCTTGTTATATACAGTAGATATTGAATATTACAGGAAAAAATAAGCCAAGCTGGGATTGTATGTTCACCTACCATTTGCAGGGTAAAGTAAAACTCAACAGTAAACTGACAGGTAAAGACCTATCAACCCCGTGACAAAACTAGGTTACTCCTATTAGGAGTAATTCATATCTTTTTCCCTTACTGGAATTGACACAATTGATAAAACCTTTTAGTCTTTACAGTGCAAGCACTTGCAGTAGAAAAAAATACTAAATAATAAGTAGATGACTAAAAATAGCATTCTCTTCACTCCTGCTCCATGCATTTCTGCATGTGACATTAGCAAGCTCTAGATTGTACGTTGATGATAACAAAACAATGCTGTAAGAGAATCAAGTAATAATAATAATAAAGTATATATCCTGGCCTTAGATTTCCTTCCTGTTATTTTCCTAAATGTTTCTGTCCCCTCCTTTTTAGAAACACACAATGAACCTTTAAAAAAACAGAGCTGCTTTCAGAATTGCTATCGTCATCCAGATCAATTTGGAACAAAGTCCTGCCTCCCAATCTATTCTAATTTCAATGTACACACTCTGCTGGCTGGCTGCCAGCATGGAGCTCAGGAAATGATAAATACCCATTTAGTCACAGTTGCACAGATTTCCCTGGGACAGTAGGTTGGGGCTGCTTTAATATCCCCAAACTTACTGCACATTTACACATTCACTAACGTCACTCAGAGTGATATTTATATGCTGGGTGTAGGAATGACACACGGAGGGGAAAGGACATAACTTACACATGGTCTTCAAGAGGGCTGAAGCTCTGAGTCTTGCTTGCCTGCCCTGAGTTGATAGCCTTCCACCTCAAATAACTGTACACAACAGGAATAGAACATTAGGTCGGGCTAATCTAATTTGAAACAAGCTGGCCATAGCCAGACCCTGTGAGTCTCAAATATCTTACAAACTGGTTAAGATGACTATTTGAAATAACTATTGAGTATTGAATATGTCGTTAAAAAGTGCAGCACACTATGCAAGGAAAATAGGCTGTATGTATTGAGTTGTTTGCTCATGGGCTTGGCCTTTTTTCTCTGTCTGAATTATTGGGGAGATTTGGTGGGGTTTTTTTTGTGTTCATCTAGGGTATTTCCAGAAAAGGGGTGAATTAATAGCTTTGGATAATTTTTCCGTATGGTTGAATCTTATATCCTTCTCTCCAATTATTTGAGGAATGGATGTTTTGCAAAGCCTGACTCTAAATTCAGGGTAAATACTTTCCAAAGTGGTTTGAATTTTTTTGTTGCTTCTCTTGTTGATATGTTAGGTAGTTGAGCGCTATTAAAAGCATCAGCTTGAATGAAAGCTGGCAGCCTATAATGCAGGCAACCCCAATAACTGGAACAAGGTTAACAAAGCAGCTCAAATTTTTTATTTCCATTAACGAGTCATTGAAAGACCAAATAATTGGTTAAAGAGTAATTGTGGATATTTAACTACTACCGTAGGCAAGAAAGGTCTCCACAGTTAACTCAGAGTCTTGTAAAGTATCTGATGTGCAATGACAATGTTAAAAAGACATTCCTGTTTTCACTAGCATTAAGTACAAACATATGTTTTGAGCTGAATTCTTTGCTGCCCTGAGTTTCTTCTCAGTTTACTAAACAGGAGACTGCCATGACCCTTATCTCAGTTTCTTGGTCCTTTGCTCCCACCTCAGCGCAGGTGAGAACAGCCAGTTCTATGTTTGCCCATTATATGGGGATTATGGGAGTTTTGCTTCTTTTTTCCCAGTCCAGTCCTTTCTCATACCCATGGTGTGGTGGCCATAAAGATTCTCCTTATAATGCCTCCCCTGGATAGAAATTCTCTTGAGAGAAAGACACGTGGCATTTTTACACCATTCACAATTCGGGAGTGTCTCATTCAGAGCAGAATAAGACAGAAAGGTGGAGCTCTGTCTCTCCAATGCTGTACCAAGTAGTGGTCTGTGAAATTCCTCATTGCTATCTGCAGACATGAGTACAAAAGTCAAAAAATACATCACCAAGCAGACCATCTAAATGAAACACACATCCATTTCTGCCTTTCTTTTTACCAAGCTTTCAAATGGCTGCTGCCTTTTAAAAAATATAATGCATAATATATAGACTCAAATTAAGTTCCTAAGGTTTTAACTAATGGATATAGGTTTCATAAGCATTTGTAAATTAAATTACTTGGGAATACAGACAAAATATGCAGAGAGACCAAAAGCAAAGAACTAATCCCTGCTAAGTGTCCTTTTCAAGTTTCTATAAAGGCAAGAAATGTTTTCAAGTATGAATCGCTAAGGAAGTGACATTGTTAGGAAACTTACTTGATAATTAGTATTAATGAGTTTTAAATTTACATGTCACTTTCTTCCATGCAGGCATGCGATATTCTTTCTGTATTTCACAGATCAATTTAGAAGAACAAGCCTGATTAGAAAGAGGTGTTTAGCTAGGCCATCCTTATCTCCAGCTCTGTCTTATTCTAATAGTCTACCAGCGTTACTAGCTTCAGTTGTCAAAATTCACCTGCCAAACATGAAATCTATTTTATACGACACCTTTTGACTTTTTTGAACTGTGTGGCTGCACCTGATCCTGAAGAGGCATAAGTAGTTGCATGACCACAACCATGCTGTGGGATGTGGGATGCTGGGCTTGTCAAACCTGATGGTGACAGCTGGGGGCTACTGCAACCTGGACCTTAGCTTATGCCTAAACATGTTGTGTGTGAATAACTGTTAATTAAGTTGTTCTGTGAAAATTAATTTGCAATCATAATGACAGAAACAAATGGGCATTTGCTTTACAGAGTGTCTGTATTCCTTATTAAATTAATTTCTAAAACACTGCACTAAGCTGTATTTTCTGGTTCTATCACATGCCAATTTTTTTGTCTTCTTATAATGAATAATCACAAGGGCACAGTATATTGACAAACATTACCATTAGAGAATAAGAGGGGAAAGCAAAGTTCTTCTTATCTCAGAGAAAAGGAAATGTATTTTGGGAATGAAGTAGCTAAGATACAATAAATTAAGTTTAGCACTCACTCATATCTATACAGGGATGTTTGTGCTTTCCTAGTATTGGTCTGTGAGTCATTGCATCTTTTATCTAGTAATATGGTTAAATTCCAGGGTTATCTTGGCTTTTTCTTCCTCTTCAACAGAGACACAAAAATTTCCTTGAATGTTATATTCTCCAAGGTCAGCAAAACATTGTTTTCTTTCAGTGATCTGGGAAGGAAAAGCATTCCTGGCCTTTAAAAATATGTATTGTCTACTACTGGATTTGCAAAAGAAGCCTAATGAAATCTGTATGAACCAGAAAAGCTGTTTTGCAACAAAGCTATTTAACACAGAGTCCGAGTTAATAATAACAACATTTTTTATATGCACAGGAGTGCATGTGAAATAGGAACCTGTATTCAATGCAGGCACTTACAGGAAGATTATACAATTGATATATTGATTACTATTGGAAATAACACATATATAACTGTCCAGGCCTAATATCTTTTAGTGTACATCTCCATCCTGGAATAAATAAAACCACACCTTGTTTTGCTGCTCCCTGGTCATTCTGCTGAGAGGGAGCCTGGAGAAATTCTGGCTGAATTGTACAAACAAATAAAACTTGGTAGTACTTATTCCAATTTGAAACGGGACTGGCAGTCCATTTGCTTACTAAATTTCAGGATAAGTTTTCCATGGACATTTCATTTGCTGAGGGTAAATTCCAAATATGCTCACAGGAGGGAAATTGTAACCTTGTGTACTAATGTGCTTATAGACTGTTCACTTAAAAATTACACACATCTGTTGTTTTGGTGATGTGTGCAAAACTCTGCTAACACTTAGTACCAATAATAAATAACTTTCCTGAGGTGTCTGTTTGTTTTCCAGATATGAGTTAAATAAATGAAGTCTAATGCTTTCCCCCAATTGCTTTTGAGTTTGTAATTAAATCCATATGGGAAGAACTGCTTGGTGGATCGGGGTGAATAAAGCGCTAATAAAAACAACTCTAATTTCCTGGCCAGTCACTGTTTTCCTTTTCTTGTGCACCAGTGGCCATTCCAGGGATCACTGCCAGATCTGCAGCCATGTCCCCTGGGGTTTTGGTCTTGACACATCTTTCAAAATAAACAGGACAGAGGATGTGGACAGGCAAATCAGTTGCACAGAATCAAGTAAAGCTTCGGAAACACCATTAATATGCTGTCTTTCTTCTTGCACCTTGGAGTCTTGTTTTCACCATGAAGTGTGGAATAAGGACGTGGACATGGGTATTTCCAGTGAGGTAGTGCTTAATTCCCACCCTTACTTATTTTGGGAACTTTCTGACTAAACCCTGATCTTGATTAAAATGCAAGTCCTGCTGTATCTCCTTTTAAAGTTTTCTTATACATTTCCATTGCCTTAATGAAGTCGAAATCAAGCCTGTAGATTGGCATCTCAAAGGAAAATGTGGGCACTACAATAAAATGATGTGGGTGAATCAGTAGGTGTCAGATTGCTGAGTCCATAATGAATAATTATCTCAGCATAATTGTGTGTGCTGTTTTTCAAGCAAGATGTAAAACTGAGGTCCTTTTGTCTCCTGGTAATTAAAAACACATCTCTTGTGTGATTGCACATTACGAAAGAGTATCCCTTTTGGAGAATATGGTCTGCTAGTAGTATCCAAGGTTGGATAAGAAACTATTATACTGATAATTAGAATTGGCTGTCCTGTATAATTTTCTCTTCCAACATCTCTGACATTAATTTTTGCATTTTAATTTCAGTTTATGCACATATTTTGTAGAAGAAGCTCAAATGTTTGACTTTCTTTAATACCTTTCAGTTGCATGTATATGAACAGGGTTTTGATACTTCCCCTGGATCATCTTTGATATAATTTTGGGTTTAGAAATCAACTGCTGGATTTCAGAAGCAACTGGATGCATTCATGGGATAAAAATACCTGTAGGAGTGTTAAACACAAAGACACAACTTTTGGTTCAGGAAATCCTTGAGTTACAAACTGGTAAAAATTGGGAGAATATCCTTAAGGTATAGACCTGAATGTTCCCTCTGTTCTTAAACTCTTCCCTCAGTATCTGCTGTCAACATTTTCAGAACAAGATCTGAGGTTGTACGTAGCCAGAATGGCCTTGCTTAGATTTCTATGTAATATAACTTAACTGCTGAAAGTAAATGTCCTACCATTAAGATTTCTTACCAAGGCAGGGAAACAAATCTGGTTTTCAAAAAAATATTGAAAGTTTAAGTAGATTATTTTCTCTTGAAATGTTACATGGGAAATATTTTCCTATAGAAATATTTTTGATCCATTTTATTACCCCAATGGGCATCTTTTATCAAAATGTCTTGCACTTTCTGTAAGTTATGGTAGTTTTTTGGACATTATTCCTTGGCCTGCCCTTGGAGCTATTATGGGAAATTGGATGTAGGATAATAATTTCTCATGCTCCATCCAACTTCTTTAGCATATCCTCTCTTGGATTTGCTAGGTGCCAATACAATTATTTTGAGTGGAAGAGTCACGACAGAACAAATGTAGATGAGGCATAGCTAAAACCACTTTCATGTGTCTATCCCAGAGAGAACCACTAAAGGATAGTTTTGTGAAGACCAGTAAGTCTGACTAACTAAAACTGGATTTCTGACCTGCTGCTCACAGCCAGATGAAAGAATTGCCTTAGTGTACAGTGACAAACCAGGCATTTGGGATTTTTCTAAAACGTTTTCTGTGATTATTTACTGACCATGACCAGTATGGGCTGCTTTTGCCTTTACCCTTGGCTGCCCATAGACTACACCTTCCCTGCCTGTCAAAGTGTGAATTTGAGATGGATAGTTTGTTTTTTTTTTTTTCCAGTAAAATTGGAGGAAAAAGGGGTAGAAGACATGAAACCTCCAACTCTGAAGCCAGGCACAAAAAATGGGAAGCCGGAGATGAAATTTACCTGGCATTTTTATATCTTCATAACTGGACATGAAAAAAGAGGAGAGGGTACCTTTCATGAACCAACAGCAGGGAGAAGGAAGAAAACAAATAGTGAAGAAGATGGCTTGGCCATTGTAATGGCAACTAGGAAATGAGAAGAAAACCACTGATTACTCTGTGACTGATATCCTGGAGAAAGAATAGCCTCATGCTTTAACAATTCAGACATCAGATTCTCATGTGAAACTATGATAACATAGTGCATTTGCTTTGTGACACTACGTGATGAGGAGGCTATAAACTAAACAACACTTATTTATGCTGACTGAAGTTTGATCAATGGTGAACGCAATTTGAGCTTATTAAGGAATCATCAGGATATCCATGCCTTTGGTTAGGTTTTGATTAAGAAGAAAATCTGAGCCACTGGAACTAATGTTTCGGACTGTTCGGAAAAAAACAGAGTATGTATATCCAGGTCCTGATCCTGCTACCACATTGTATCAGATATGTATATATCAGATAATGAAATAAGAAATTACAACTTCATTATATTTGCATGTGTGTCCTGGGCTGGTGGAAGTGTAGAATCAGATCTAGCAGTTGGGTGCGGTCTGCAGTGAGCCTGGGGAGCTGGGGTTCAGGTGTACCCTGTGCTGATTGAATTATGAGACCTGGGCTTGTCATGTGACATTGTCAAAATAAAGGGACAAGTCATGTGCTCGGAGAGGTATGGAATAAAGCAGTTCTCAAGCAGGAGGCTGAGGTGTTTTTTTCTCTTGTGCTTGCCAAGTGCATTTACACATGGAGTTCTTGGCTGCCACTTGTGCAGACTTCCCTTGGAAACATTTTCCATCTGTCATGCTCACATGCAAAAAAAAAGCCCCTGGAGATTCCACCCCCAACCCTGAAATGGAGCCTCTCTTTGTCTCTTACAGCTTTCAGCAAGACTTTTATTAAAGAGACAGGGAGGGGGGGAAAAATGCAGACAAGGTGCTCTCTAACATTTCATACCAAGAGCTGCAGCTAGCAAGATCACAAATGCCTGTGACAGCAAGGAGAAAGAGATTCAGTTTCGCCTTGACTCCTTGTTTCATCCACTAGCAATCCTCCCTTTATCTGCAGCTCTCTAAGCTCCATCAGCTGCTCCATCCGGGCCTACTAAGAATTAAGAGTCTCCTTATCTGTGGAGGAAAGTCAAATAAAGTGCAGCCAGAAATTCCTGACACTGACTCCTCCTATACTTAGAACTGCATGTAAAATGCCAGCCACCTTCTCCTCAAAAGTAGCAGAAAATTCTTTCAAAATATGTTTCCTAATAAGATTCTCTCTTTTAATACTTTACTGACATCAACAATAAAATGACAAAAAAAAAAAAAAAAAGATCACTGAAACAATACATGGAGAGGATGGGCATCCTAAGCCTGATCAGTGATGATGCAGAGGAAGTACATGAGTCTGTTATGTCTCCTTTCTTCAAAATTGCAATTATTTTGCAAATAAATCACTCTCTTGTCTAATGATTGTGACTTGCAGAAGGCAAACTTTGTGACAGAGCTTTATAATCTGTACGAGATGTATACTGAATAGCTTGGAATTTAGGGCATCAGATGGCAAGAAAGCCAATTGGCACTAGGGTAACTGGATCTTTTGAGCATATGAGGTCTTTCTTTAATAGAATTTCCTTGATTTAAATTTCTTCTTCACATACCATGTGAAAGGAAGCCGTATATTCAGAAAAATTGAATGGCAAGACCTGCTAAAAACACGGGCTGCTGTGCCTGTCATTGACAGTGGAAGTCTGAAGCTTCTGTTGCATTTTAGTTATATTTTGTTGATAGGTACATTTAAAATTGTCTTTATGTATAAGAATATTGGAAATGAGACTAGGTCTTATTTTTCAGAAGGACTTTTTGGTTTTCCTTGTCTACTCTCCCTTCCTGACTCTACACAAGCCATTCCCCTCAAGACTCTGGGAACAACAGGTTAACACATTTTCCATGGAGACCTATTGGACTGCCACACATTAATTGGGTTTCTTCATCTCTCCTGCATGACACTACACGGTGTGCCAGGCTGTGGCTGGGCTGACAGGGCTTTGCTGTGACTCATTAGAACAGGAGGCACAATCAGCTGGTGCAGGAAAAAAAAAAAAAAGGTTTATCAAGGATAAAGAAAACAAGTTATCGAGGGGGAAATGATCCTTAACTGCTTGTTATTAAAACCTTTAAGAATTACTCGTATAAGAAGAAAGGAATTGCATAATAAATTTAACTCCCCTGTTTGTTCTCAGAACATGAGTGAGTCAGGGTAAAACTATCCTGGGAGCCAAAACACACAAGTGTTGAACGTGCTCTTCGGCAGGCCTTTTAAAGGTGTTTTTACTGAATTTAGTGTTTTACTGTTTCATTCAGTATGGGAGAAAAAGAAGGTGGCAACCATGTGAAAGTTTCATTTCTTTTGAGAAGGCAGAAGACACAATATGAATTGGAAAAGTTCCTTTGAGACCTCCCTCCTTACAAGTCCAAAAAATGAATACAAATCTAATGATATCATTGCTAATGGAAAACATATAGGCATGAGAAAGTACTCTCAGCTTACCAGAACCAGCCCTGTTGCAGAGATTGTCATTGTATCCTTCTCCGCATCCCTTTTCAGTTTTTTTCAATAGTTGCTGTACACTGTTATCCAGCATCCATGTTTCACCGCAGAGGAGGCTGTAATTCAGTTTTGGCTGAAGAATTCATGGTTTGCAGGGACAAGAGGGGAAAGGGTAGCACAAAATGGCAAAAAGGCAAGATCAATCTTGCAGTGCTCTCTGATCTCCCTGGTCTGCTGCCTGCCAGCAGTGACCCCAAGCAGAGTGCAGATGCACGCACATGGTTATATACTGCCAGCCTCTCCCTTATTCCCTGCAGTTGGCCTTGCCTTGCCAGCTGTCCTCATACCGCAGGAAGATATTCCTTATTCCTAGGCCTGCTGGAAGCGGGGAGAGGAGGGAAGGAAGAAGAGGCTGGTGCCAGGATGTGGAGGCAGAGGCATTCTGCCAGATGCTCCTCCAACTTCCCCACAATGACTGTCTCACTGTGCCCACCCCATCTCGGGGTAGACTGTTGGTTGCAGATTAATATGGGCAATTACGTGGGGTATGTCACACTGTATGTGTCTGATGGACAAACTGCCATGGTACTTGTCCATCCATATATTATATACAAAGCAACTGATAGATTCCTGGTGAGCAATCAAGACTTTGGACCGAGTGGGACGAGAGACAGAAACTAAAATATATATGCACATTCAGTTATAGATGTGAAAGGTTGGTGCCATCTTTTTCTGGGTGCCAGAATAGCTTATTACAGTCACAGTGCTGAGGTTACATCATGTTTATATTCTAATATCCTGCTTTTAATGGCTAATAACGTTCAGAGTCTTTCTCTGTTCCAGATGTGGTTTCTGTCCAAATGTGATTTTATTTGGAAAGTTTGAACAAGAATGGTTCTGGGTTTTTTTATTATTTTATTTACTTTGAATTTGAGAAGGATGGGAAAATAAAATTTCTTTTAAGTCCAAAAAATTATTCAGTTCTGTGCTTTGGTCATGGGCTGATGAAATAAGAATTTGAGTCAGACTAAATCCACCTGCTTTCTGTAGGGGCGTGCCTAGGGAGAAGCATCAGCAAGTCTTCCGTTATAACAGCCTCCAACCTATGTACATTAGGGCTTCATTTGTGTACATTAACTGAGTGCAGGACAAAAAATATCTCTGCCAGAGGAAATGAAAGATGTGAGGTCAGTTTGAGAAAAAACAAGGGCTGTGGGTGAAGAAGGAAAGCGTGATGTGCTGTAGCTGGGGACATTCTCTGAAAAAGATAGGGAGAAAGGACAGAAGGGTGAATTACTCATATCTCTGATCAAAAAGGCATTACTATGTTTTAGTTGTTTCTCATTCTTCTCACCATTTTTTGGCAGTTGCATTGCCTCTGGGAAGGCCCTTGGCATCATTTCTTATTTTGTTCCTGTGAATGTCTTTCTGTCAGCTTGTGGTGACTGCTTCTTGCACTGCTTGACTGAATTCCTTGCAGTGCTTCTCCAAGGGCCACAGGGGTGTCACGTAGTCATGTATTTTCTTTAGGTTGCCAGCATCACCTGCACTGACTCATCCATCAGGGAACAGAGAACGGGCTTTTGTTTAACTGCTGTCTCTCTCTGTGCAGTGCTACTTGGAATGTGAATGCATTTTTTTTTCCCACAAAGGGGGCAGATAACAGACCATGATGCTGCACAATCTTCAGTAAGTATGGAAAGGGCTGTGTGAGCCATTTCAGTACTTTTCTGCAAGTGCTCTGTGCATGCCATCTCCTGTTGGTGCGCCTGTTTGTAACAAAACATTGCAGGTGCTGTTTGGCAATGATGTGACCGACTTCACTCCTGTGCTACCCAGGGCATTCCTTCTGCAGCTGACTCAAGTTTGCTTATGGTTTTAATGGCTCAAATTAAACCCTTTCCTGAACATTTTCTCACTTGTATGCATACACATAGTTTCCCACTGCATATAAGTATTGTGTCATTTCTCAAATGGCACAATGTGTTTCTAAAATGTCTTTCTTTTTTCCCTATCAACTCCACGAGACCAACACCAACCACATACTTTCTGTTTTTCTTACTTATCTGACTAATCTCAGCCTCTACCAATTCACTCTAGTTCAAATGTTACACAAACCCTTTGTCTGACCTTTGCAGCCTCATCTTTGGAGTCAGGACCATCCATGAAAATAGCTTTACTTGTGCTTGTAACCACCACCACCACCGATCTTCTTTAGTTCCCCAGCAAATTAGTTATGCATTGTAATTAATTTGGAGCCTATGAAGAAGTGACACCCTTGTGAAATGAGATATTACAAATTTTATAATTATCTAATTGTTAAATCCTTCATTACATATTGTCTTTGATGCAGGGAGAAGAAAGTTAAGTTCTTTCTGACTTAGCAAGTTGTTATTCCCAGAATCTTAATATGTTATTTGATTTTTTTTTTTTTTTTTTGGTTAGCCAATATTCCACAGTTTGAGGATGTGAAATCACTATTTTTTTTCCCTGAAGAGAAATTTAGTGACCAAGCAGTGGAAACTGGGGCCTATGGAAACTCCAAATATTCGCAAATGAGCACATGGGAAGAAAGAAGCAGCATCACCTAATGGTCTTTTTAGATGGCTTTTAATCAGTGTATTTCCAGAGTACCATTTTCCTCTGGTCCATAGCTCTACAACCAGTTGTATGGTTTACTATGAAAAGGAACTCGCCCTTTTGAAATTCCCAAGTGAAAAGTGGGGCAAGAGGTAGGTGTAGCTGTAGTGACCGTTACCAGGAGACAATTGCACGCCAAGGACTGAGTGATCCATATAACAGTTACACTGAGTGGGCACAGAGCTGGGCTGTGCTGCACTGAGCTGCCTGTGTCCTGCTGCACAAACCCTTTGGCTGCAGGACGGACCCCACCAGCTCACTGCAATGGAGGAGCCTGCAGGCAGCTCTCCTTTGGTAGCACTGATTATGCCAGCTGCGTGGCCTCCCCTTTAGCTAACAGTGCAGCAAGAAGTTCTCCTGGGAACATCATTTCTGTTTGACTGTAGAAATGATGAATAGAGCTGTTTTCTTGTAAGAAAAGCCTGTAATAGCTCAAATGACTGAAATGGTGGAATCTATTCTATGGGTGGGGTTTGCCCAGTGTTGTTGCACATGGATTGGAGCCCATTTGATGCTGCATCACTTGGGGTCCCCACCATCTAAATGGATGTAAGATTGTCTATGCTATTCTCTCCTTACAGTGTTAGCTCTAGTAAGCAGCATTTTAAATACTTTACAGAGATTGTGTGCCTTTCTTACTGGGATCATAACGGGATAGTACATCCTGTTGCAAAGCACTAGTACAAAGCAGAATTGCTGTACAGACCTCTAGGTGCATCAAGATAACTTTTGATAGACTGTTTATTGATAGGCACAAAATATGTCTTAATTTAACCTTAATTTTAACCCTGCTGTGCTGAATATTGAAACAATAAATTTAGGAGAGGTGATTACCATAAGAAAACAAGAATGAACTGGTAAGTAGTGTAAATGTAGGAGATTCAAAACCTATGCATGAAGGAAAAGGTCAGACTGCATCAGATCAGCTTTTAGGCAGGGTTAGAAGGGGGAAATAAATAGAAATTTGATGTTCCTTCAAATATATCAGCTATTATTGTCCAGTCTGGGAGTGACTGTGACATGCAACGCTTCAAGAAGGAGTTATTAAAGAGGTGGCTAACAGCTTCATGCTAGTGTTACACAGTTCATGATCAAAAGTGAGAAAATGGTCCTTAAAAATAGCAGTCCATTTGCAGGCCCAGTGACAGGGAAATGGGAAGGTTTTGATGCAAGGAAGACACCTTCAACATCTGTTGGAATCATGTGAAGAGCTCCATAGAGACCGCTTCTCAAACTCTAAAGACACTGAGGGTTGAAAAATCATAATGCAGTTCACTTCAGGACCCAGAATAAATTTAATTTATAGCAATCAATGGTGCTGAGGGGAAAAAAGTGCAAAAAATTGTCAGTCAATAATCTCTGATCACCATGAATGACATGGGAAATCAAGCTTGCACTGAACTTGGGGTTTATTCGCACTAAGGCTGTGAAGTGACTCATGGGTTGAATTCATCCCATCTGCTTGCAGCACTCTGAAAAACTGAAGAGATTGGTTGGCAAAGATCAAGGATTTTGAAGACGGCAAATTTGGATGAAACCAAGTATGTGATAAAAGAACTGGATATCTGGCTACAGAGCCTATTGCCTGTGTTTACTTGCTATAAACAGGCACATGTACACAACAGTGCTCTGCTATGCTCATTAGCTTGGAGCTGCACCTGTGGAACACTGAAATGGACATGCTTAGCATGAAGAGCGAGGTATGCAGGTGAGTTGTGAAAATCAACTGTGGTGCGTGGCTTCTTGCAGCATCAGGAATAGGCACTGATCTCAGTTATGAGAGTAGCTATGCTGACAGAGATATGACTCATAAGCTTCAGTGCAGCTCACGAATGATTATCAGTGATCTGACTAACAGTTCGTCATAGGAGAGGACCAGAATTGTTTGCCAATGAGCTTACAGGCAGCAGTAGTGGAGCATCTTTATTGTTACACCTCCTTGTGTTTCAAGAGACCTTTTCAGTTCAGCATGGTTGCAGGTGTGAAGTATGGGATACCAATTTTGACTTGTTTTACCTCTCCAGAAAAGAGCATACAACAAAGGAAAATGCAACTCCATTAGGGAAAATATCTCTCTCTCTGAGTTCATCAGGAATGACTTGAAAGGGCTGCTCTCGGAAACACCAACTGGAGATCAGCCGGTGCTGACAGCATGTGACAACTTCTCCAAGTATGAGATAGAGCAGCCACACACACATAAAAAAACCCTGACAGTTAGAGATACATTACATAGTCCTTGTTGGCCTTCAGCCATCCATTTTTTTTTTTCTTCACTGGATTATTTTAGGACTAGAGGAACCTATGTTTCCCTCTAACTAGATCTCTGCAGCTAGGTGCTCTGGCAGTCCTAGGACTTCAGAAGATGGGAGAGCAGACAAAGCACAGTCAGGAAGATTCCAAGAGAAAGACTGTGTATTGATGCTGAAAAAAAAATGACGTGAACATCCAGGACACAGAACAGATGTGGCTGAGCAGCCAAAGAAAAGCAGAGGGGAAAAAGTCCTAGAATACTCCTTTTACCACTCTTTTACATACCTGGCATAGTTGTTATGAATCCAAAAGCTTGAATACAGAAAAACAGAGCCTGCTCTTTGCAGCACATTGAAAACTAGCATGCAAGTTGCCTAGAAGTGAGAAAGGCCAGTAAAAAGATAACTCAGTGGTTGGAGGGATGTGAAAGAAAATCTAGAAATATTCTGGTAAGTTTTACATATCCTAATTTTTCTTGCATTGGTTGTAATGTGGCAATTTGCAGCAAAGAAGTAATTGCTGCTTTGCCACCAGAACATCAACTCACTGCAGTCTATATCTGCCCAGAGGATAGGCCTGGCTCTGCAAACAGGAGACCTGTGACCACTGATAATACAGATGCATATATGAACAGTGACTTTGAGGCTGAAATTAAGGCATGAGCATATACATTACTTAGAAATACCATAGAAACAGACAAATATGTGGATTCCTAGGGGTTAAAAGAGTGATAAATGCTTATTAAAGCTGTGTGGATTGGAAGGAGTTGCAATGTTCAATGCAGGCAGCAGAAATAAGTGCTAATAGTTTTAAGTTCTGGTTGTTTTTATGTTGATCTACTGTCATCTAAGTTATAACCTGACTGAATGTGCTGGTGTTTGTACTTGTGTTGTCACTTTAAATCAGATTGTTTCTGTTTATGGGTATTTGAGTATCTTTACAGGAGGTGAACTGCTTGGTTTTTCTTCATGATGTAGTGTCATACTTCACACAGCTATAAGACTGCATTGGATCTAGTAATTGTGTATGTATGCACGTGCATATGTATTTCTTTACTTAAATTTACTTTGATGAGTGCTCAATGATCTTTTTGGGAAAATAGAATAAATAGTGCAGTGTATTCAGATGTTGTCTCCTAATTTTTTTGTGAGCATACAGCTCTCAGAACTCCTGTCTACATGTTTAATATTAAGATAGACTTTACAAACAAGAGCTCCATTGATTCAGCTTAAATGGCGGTGACTGGTGCGCTCCGCCTCTCGTTGTGATCTTTGCAGAAATATGAATTAAATGACATTTGGAAATGGTTGCAGAACCTCAGCCATGCACATTTGAATATTTACTCAACCAACTGTTATTTTTTAAAATTTATTGCTGAGTTTCTTAGAAATGTCCTACCAGATATCCCAGGAGAATTGTTTCTCACTGGGCAGGTTTGGCTCACAGAGTAAGCAGAAGTTGTTCCTGTCCTGTAGTATTTTTTCTGCCCTTTTTTTTTTTTTTTTTCCTAGCCAGGATATTGTTGCTTTTTCATTCCTTGTGTTGAGACTTTCACTGATAGACAAGCACTACTCTTGGTAAACAGGAGGGTGTAGCAGCTGGCTACAGCAGAAGAGACTTCAAAGCAGGCAAAAATATTAAGCCCCTTTTTTGTAAAAGTGTCAGGGTTTCAGCTGGGATGGAGTTAACTTTTTTGCTAGCATCTGGTATAGTGCTGTGGTTTGGATTCAGGATGGGAACAGCACACTGGTGTTTTTGATTGTTGCTAGGCTGTCAAGGCCTTTTGTGCTCCTCACACCAGCCTGCTGATGAGCAGGCTGAGAGGGCACAAGAAGTTGAGAGGGGACACAGCCGGGATGGCTGACCCCACCTGACCAAGGAAATATTCCATGTCATATGGCATCATGCTCAGTATATAAAGCTGGGGAAAGAAGGAAGGGGAGGACATTCACAGTTACGGTGTGTGCCTTCCCAAGTAACCATTATGTGTGATGGAGCCCTGCTTTCCTGGGGATGGCTGAACACCTGCCTACTGATGGGAAGCAGTGAATGAATTCCTTGTTTTACTTTGCTGTGTGTGCAGCTTTTGCTTGACCTATTAAACTGTCTTTATATCAATTCATAAGTTTTTTCTCACTTTTCCTCTTCTGATTCTCTTCGCCATCGGAACAGGGAGGAGTGAGTGAGTGACTGCGTGGTTCTACCTGCCGACTGGGGTTAAACCATGACAAAAAGTGACACTGGCTATCAGGAAAAACACAAACTCTGTGGAATCAACAGTGTTCAAGGAATTGTGGCACTGTTGCACAGAAAGGTGGAGCCAGGCAAAGCTTTTCTGATGGCACTGGAGCTAGCAACAGCTTGCAGGTCTGTGGAACGAGCTCCGGAGATGGATGCCAGCAACAGCTAATTGCCTTCTGGAAATAAAAAGGGACAGCAAAAGGATCTTAGGATCTTAGAAAACCACCTGAAGTCTTTAAAATGATTGGCTGCAGTTTAAGAATCGGGCTAGGTTATTTCCTTGAATTATTTCTTCTGCTATCACTTTGAGAAAAACAAGAAGAATGACTCAATCCCCTAGCATCTTACATGTGTCTTAGTCATTGTCAATCACAAAAAGTTACAGTCTGGCTCTCATGTTGGATTGAAACACTTCCTGAGAGAATGGGCATACTTGATGCAATGCTGAGTCACTCTCAGCTGCTCACCATTATTAGGTATTCAGCATTGCTAAATTGATACAATTAATTTTCCTTAAGTCCCATAAAAGTCTCTTTATCCTCCTGACAGTATTATTCCTTTTCTTTTTATTATGGTAGTCAGTGTGCTGCTAAAACAAAGACAAGCCAGCTTTTTCTCTCACTTTTATATTTGAGTCTCAGAGAGCAATTTTTTTACTCTCATTTTTGTTCATTTATTTGTGAATCACCACATCTTTCAGAATACCGATCTGAAGAACATCATGCTCTTAGGTATAAAGTGAAAGGAAAAAAAAAACCCTTAGCCATCTTTTGAGAAAGTCACAGAGAAAGAATCAGCGGAGAGGCTGACCTACATACCACACAGTGTCCCTTAAACAAAACAGAGTTTGAATACTTTCTGTGAATTACAGAGTCAGATATTATCATTGAAGGTAGGACATACAGAAATAGTTCAGAATGCTTTTCATTCAACGTTTGTTCTTCAGTTCACTTGACAAAAACCAAGTGTTCAAAAGTTATTACTTACTCCCCTCATTTGCACACAATTACTTTTTATTTGTTTATTTATTTATTTATTTTTAATACCCCCTCCATATGATTTTTGGGCATGGGTGATTTCAAGATATAAAAGAACAGTTTAACAAAAGCTGGATCTGAAAATAGCTCCTAATCTGTCCCTCTGAAGAAAAGCATACAGATGTTCTACATGCAGGTCACTGCAGATGTTCTCTCCAGCCAGAGGAACTGGATGAGACCTGCACCTTGATCCAGAAGTTCAAGATACCGGGTCCCTGCCTGATAAAAGCAGAAAGCAGGTTTCAGAAAGGAATGCTGGGACTGGCTTGTTAGATCTGCCTTAGCTTATCTCAGCTGCCAGTGTGATTTACTCGGAGAGACTGACTTCAGGGGAGGCAGATCCCAAAATGTGGCTGGCCTCGTTGGCTAATCAGCTGACAATGAGCTCTGTACGTGACCAGCACAATGTAGGGAACCAGCTGTTAAAGGTCCACTGGAGGAGGTTTCTTGAGGGAGCAGGTATTATATTTGCACTTCCTGAGCAATCTCTCCGGACCTCTTTCCTGTGAAGTACAATACTGTATTTCAAGCTGAAGGCAAACAACCCTCCTCCTTCTCTCTCTGAAAACCAGTTCCTGTTAAACCATGGAAAACTATTGTGAAGTCCTTACCAGGGTGAAAACTTTGCACTTTCTCCTAGTGCCTTTCAAATGAATGAAAAAAACATTCCTGTACTTTGGGAGCTGCTAATAGCAAAACATTAAGAGGCTTTCCAGATTTTAAACCCCCTAACAGAGAATAGTAAGAAACTTTCCAAAAGAGAAAGGAATGTTACCTCTGCTAACGGCAAAAGCATCTCTTCTCCAGAAACTTCACCTTCCTTTCCTCTCTCAGCTCATTTACTTTCCTCAGTGTGCTTCCTTGACCTCCACTTCTGTGGCTTGAACCCTGCACACTTCTGGATCCAGGCTGACATAAAGGTTGGAGCCATGACACTATGACTGATGAACTCGAAATCACATTTTTCTTATGGATGATGCAGCATTTGTTTTTAAGAGTCATTGCCTGTGTAGAAGTGTGAGTCAACGCAGGCAGTGAGCGACAGTGCTTCCAAGAAATGGGGTAATGTGTATTGCAAAAGGGGTCCCAGAAAGAATGGTGGTTTTCTCCTATGTAGACTGTCACAGTCTGTTCAGATGAACAAAGAAGCAAATGACATGACAGCACCAATCTTTTTGACTGGAGCTTCTCCCCGACACCTTTCATCTGTCTAATGCTGTGCCAAGAACCTGTTTTCAAACACAGCCTAATTATTGTCACAACCTTTGTTTATGTGGATCTTTCCCTCTGTCAGATCATAGATTGCAGGGCCCTTGATAGCTTCTTTTGATTCACTTTGGAAGATAAACAGGAGTGGACTTTAATATAAATAATCTGAATTGAGTAACCTGAATTGAAAAGAGCTCCAGACTCATCACTTTTGCCAGTGCAAGATTCTGGACAGTTATTACTGTGTTTTCCTATTTATTTTATTAGAAAAAATACTAAAAATGTGGGCAGTTTAGAAAGTCTTTTATAACAAGTTTTGGACAGCAGAGGCATTTAAATACTTTTAATGAGAGACTTATCTTTAACATATAAAATTAACTGAATTGCACTTAATTTGGTCATCGGAACTTTCTAATCTTTTTGTATTTTGGAGATGGATTTGAAACTCAGTATATGTGAGGCTGCAGCTCTCTTAGGAAAACTGGTAAGGTCTGTAAAATTTTAGACATATATGTGCTGCACAAAATATGAACCTGATCTCTTGATTTTCTTGTTCTCAGTTGTCTGTGGGACTTTTTGGTGATTTTTCCATCCTAAGGAAGGCTGCTGCTTCCGTAGAAGACTGCAACACATTCGTGATATGGATACACACTCACTAGTAACCAAAGGAAGCATTTCAGTAGTTATGTTTGGGGCATAAATTTGCTTTAGGCAGGAGTGATTTTTTACAACTGAAACCCATTTACAGCACTATAACTTCTCTGAATGGGGTAGTAGATGACCACATGAAAACCCAACAAACTCCACTGTGATTCCAAGTTTCATGTGAGTTGAGTACTCAGTTGATTTAAAGGTGTACACCCTCATTCATGGTAAAAGACCTTTAATATGTGCTGATAGTTTTCAAACTTCTAGTTTCCAGAGCCTTATTTTATAATATCAAATAACAATTGGAAGTTCAACTATACAAGTGTTGCATCCCAAACAAGTGCTTTAGTGCCATTTTGCAGAAAGCAATTTTTTCCCTGTTTCTTTGCTGGAAGTTTTGCATGCAGTGAGGTATTGACTTGCATAATAAGAAATGTCCTGAGCAAAGCTCAATAAATCTTCCTCTTTTTGCTAGTTCTGCTTTGGGGGATGTCACTGTTAGTGTTTTTACTTCATATTCAGAAGATAAAAAAATAAAAATATCAATTTCCGCAACTAGTTGATGAACTGCTGAAGAACTTTGTTCCATATCTGTGCTGACACCTTGAGGGTAACCAAAGCCACTTGCTCTATATTTGAAAACCTAGAGAACTAAATAATTTTTACATTCTGTCCATTTATCAAAAGAAAACAATCATTAGCAGAAGCAGGAAATGCTGGACGGAGGCTCAAATTTCCCTCTGTTCCCCAGTGCTGATTTTTATTCATACCAAGGGCACGCTTGGAAAGCTCATTTTGCTCTTCTAAAAGCAGGCAACAGAGGGAGGAGGGTCACTGATTATATTCCTCATCTGACACAGAAAGTCTGGATTGTTGCTCTGCCATGACCTCAAAACCTTCAGTGATCCTAGAATGGTTTTTTTCTGAGAACTAAGAAGCATCCAAAGCATTTGCTTCTGCAAATGTAAATGTCTTCTCTTGTTCTTACCTGTTCTAACATAAATTCACCATAAAACTGTATTGTGATATGCATTCAGAAGCTTTCTTTAATGTAAGCACTGTAGATAGGCAAAATGAAATTGCTTTGTGGATTGAATCTTTCTAGCAACTAGACAAGAACATGGGGTCCTATACGCTTTTATCATTTTGCCAAGTCTGTGTGAAGGACAGGCAGAATTGCAGGCTCTGTGCTAAATGTGGAACAGGAATTGTTCTCCATCTATTACCTCAAAAGGGGCAGAGGAGAATGGAGAGCAGCAGGATGAGGCCTCAGCACCAGTCTCTCTTGGCTGACTGGAGGAAGGGAAATGTGCCGCAGCATTTTTATACAGGACTTGCCATCCTCCTCTCCTAAACAGAAATTGCAGGTTTCTCCTGGGTTGGAAAGGAGCCTGTTGCCCCATTTAAGGTCTGTGCCTACGAGATGCAATTTAATCCTCCAGTTACCTTTGAAAAGGAACCTCATATATTTATAGATCAAATGAGCTTTTTTTTTTAATGTATATGAATTATGTTTATATGCAAAATGTATTATGCATACATACCAATATGCATTTATAGCACTGGGGGTTGTAAATGCAGAAGACTGGGGTTTTCTTTTCACTATATCTGGAAGTGTTGGTTTGCAATGAGGTACCTCTTGAAGTCTCATTCTGATCATCATTTACAGGTATCCACAGTTTGTCTTGTTGATTAGAGCAAACTTCTTAGACATTTTAGACCCTCAAGAGTCTGGAGGTGTCAAACTCTCGTACTGACTCGAGAGTGCTGTTGGCTCTGGAGCCTTGCACTAACCAGGGCTAGCCAGCACAGCTGGGGCATGCAAGGTGGCATAGTAGTTTTGTTTGGTGACATAACCAGTGATGACCATTTAAGTGGCCATGAAGATTGCCCTTTTTGTCTTTATGTTACCACTCTGGGTGCTGTACCTTCCCATGGTGACATTGCCATACTGTGCTGGGGATAGGCAAGCTCATCTTGGAGTGACCTGCATGGAGACTGTAACAAGAAAAACATGACTGGAGACTCATGTCACCCTCTCTACGTGTTTAAAAATACAACTATACCCCTGGTTTACAATACTGTCATATCTCTTGCCTTTCTTCAGGTTCATGCATCCACCAGCCTTGCACTGTTGCACTTTTTTTTGGTTTTGCTTTTGCTAAAAAGAACATAATTATCAGAGTGAAAGCAGTACATGAAAACTGACTTGAAATTAAATATTGTTCTCCTTTATCCCATTCAGATGCTTCAGTGAAACAAGGTCTTTCTGGCATTTTTGGAAATCATCAGCTGGAGCCATCACTAGAATGACATATCATTTGCTGTTGTGTCAGACCTGCAAGCTGTTCCAGGAGTTAAATTCTTTTTTGGGCCTCAGGGAGCTTTAACATATCTGCGTTAGAGAGAAAGACACTGCGACACAGTTTCAGTTTGTTTGCCCACTGACATTTAGGGGCTAAACGACAAATGATAAGATCATCTAGTTTTGGGGCTGTTTTTCCTGCTTCAAGTGCATCATGTATATCAGAGTGCCTTCACAGACTCAATAAAACTCTGTCTAGCATGCCATTCCTCAACAATCAACGCTCATTCCTAATATATCTGCTTGGATTTGGCCTTAATCCTTCTCTCCTTCATCTGTATTTATCAATATTTCAGAAATTTAAGTGTCAACTAGTCTCATACTATAGCATGTCTGCAGTATTGACTTGATAATCTGAAACTTTTAGGAAAAATCAACACTGAAATAAAATAGATATATTTAGAGATGACAAATCCACTGTGACTAATTGTGCCTGTTGGCATAGCCATGTAATTTTATACCTTAGTTTTCCTAGAGTCCATTTAAAAAAACAACCATATTTTAATGAAAGAAAACTTTCTAATAAGAATAGTCCAAAATATTAGACTGCAGTAGCACATATTTTTAAATTTATTTTTGCCACATTGCAATGATATACTAAAGCAGTTACTACTCACAGAAGGTTAAGAAGAATAAACATTCTGTAATGATGTACACATATGTCTATTAACCAAAATTTAGAATTGTATTTGTTTTTTTAATCTGAAACCTTTGATTTATCTGGTGTTGGAAAACCCATTAAATTCTTATAATAAAGAAATTGGTAATAAATATTTTAACCCAGTAAATTATCATGTTAAAACATCTACAGCACTGCAGTAGTTCTTGTCCAAAGTGAGATACCTTTTGTTTTTGAAGGTGACAACCAGTCCACAAAGCAAATCAATAACAGGGAAGGACACATTTTCTGAGATGACTGACATAATTTCAGTCTAAATCTTGAGAATAAAGTAGTTCAAATGTCAAACAAACACCACCTTTCACATTTTATAATTGTTCTGTGATAATTGTTTTCCACAATCAAAATAATCTGAGAGGCTGGTGTTCCTAAGTTTAGCTATCTCAAAAGAGTTCATGGTCATTATTAAACCAGCAATTAATCCAATTTATATCCAATGATGACTTTGAGTGGATTCACACTCGTGTTCCAGAGATAAAATGATCTCTGTGCCATTCAGAGTGCTTTGAACCGTTCCACCTCTTGTGAGAACAAGCTGAAAGAGTGGACAAATATGTATCTGTCAGAGGAAATACATGCTGCAGCATCTGGCATGTTTCTGAGGTTATGCGAAGACCGTACAGGATTAGCAGTTTTATCAGAACTACAACCTACTTGTTAAAAGGATATAGACTTGTTGAATTTCTATTAGTACTCAGGACAGATGGAGCTCCTGCAATTCAAAGTGTTGCAAATCTTTAGAACCAATTTCTGGGCTCATAGGATTGCAGATCTAATGCAAGCCTATGAACTTTTCCCTCTATAGTGCATAAAGACTTCTGTTTGTTTGCTTTCTACTAAATACTTTTTAAATTTTCCTAAAGTGCAGCCTGTGTTTTATATTAGGACATGGTGATCCCTCCAAATGCTGTACTGACAAAGCAGATGGGCTGTTACCTCTAGAGCATATATCTGGTTATTCACTGCTTCTCCCTTCTATTTTATGCTCGTGTAAGGGAATTTCTTGGGAAATTTAAGAGTCATCTACTTCCCCATTCACTCAATGTGAATCTTTCTTCAGTAAAGGCCTAAAGTCATCAACTGTGATCTTCTTTTCTGCAGATGAACTCACATGTCACAGAAAGAACAAGAGGTGTTATCCCAGAATATGCACAGCTTCTTTTAACCGGTTCCGTGGGATGCTTCTTTTTATTTCTCATTCTCTTCCAAGGTTCAGTTGAAGTTGGCGTGATTAAAACATTTCGGATCTCCCAAAACATGGAAGACTCAATGTTAAACAATGGAGTCCTTAAAAAATATATTTGTTAGATAGACTTTTAAGGCTAAATTAAAGTTTCTATATATATAACAATGTTAAAATAACTTAATAAAATGAAGCAGTTAAAGGATTTACACCTTTACTTTTAAGAGATAAAGTTGAAATGTGGCAGGCAGCTTCAAGATATCTCTTTTTTACATTATTTCAGCCTTTGTAGTGCTGATTTGTGATAACAAAGGGAGGAATAAGACCTAAGAAATAATAATAAAAAAACCCTATAACTGTTACTCTCAGCATACGTCTATTTTTGCTTTTTGTTGTTATTGGCTTTAATTTCTTTCCCATAAATCTTTTCTTAATTTTTTGCCTTTCTGAAAATTACCAAGTCCTTAACCCAACACAAATCTTGCTTTTGAAAGGTCCCCTTAAAATTTTTGTAAGCCACCTATTCACAAGGAGCTTTCCAAGAGGGAAGGGCTGGCATCTCAGTGAAAAACAGTCTCTCCCTCCTGTGATGGGACCCTGATGAACTACCCTAATTCGGAATATCTGCCTAGCATGACCAACCCTTTCTTTTCAATGATAGAAATATATAGTCATCTGAAATGATGTTGGGTCATCCCTGGAGCCGTGGGCAATGTTAATTTTCAAGTAATTTTCTCTACTCTGTCAATAACATACAGTAACTGTACACCACAAAGGGAAGTAATTAGGATTTGTAATTAATGGATTTCCCTGTTACCTTAAAGTGGACTTTTACTTCTAGCCTTTAATAGAACTGCTTTATTATCAGACTTTTGACTCTCAATATACCTAGTGTCCCAGATTGGATGCTGGCAGAGACCTATGAATTTTATTAATGATGGCAGAGACCTATGAATTTTATTAATGATTGAATAACTAATGAGGAAATGCTGTAGACCTTGCAGATTTTTCAACTAATCACACTTACCTTAGAAGACTTCTGCACTCTTTTGCTGATTGCACATAGAATATACTTCAGCTGAGACATTTTCCTACTGATTTGATTTCTATGGGATATTTTTTCTGCTATTCTGGAAATCAATTATTTGGATGACATAATAAGCCCCCATTAATCTGTATGGAGCATAGTACAATCTGTTTCATTCCAAGCCAAGGAGGGCCAATTGATGTAAATTATAGAGTCACTCAGTTTGTTGCTATTTATAAAATTAGTCACCTGCAGCATCATCCTGGATGAAGTCCAGTAGATGAAACAATGTTGGAACAGTCCTATCAGAACTTAAAATATGTAGGACATGGTGTTTCCCTTTTGCATCTGGAAGTTGCACATTTCTTACTTTGAGGTTGGGAAGTCTCCTTCCATTCATTCTGAATCAAACATAAAAAGACAGTAAAAACATTTTAAAAATGAAGTATTTTGTTTTCCTAGCAAAATATTATATCTTTCTGTTCCTCTCATTTATTGAAAATGACAAAATCTCAATTAGAAACTTGGAAGATAAATATGAAAATTTTGCAGGCCTTAAGGATTAGAAGAGAAAAAATTCTACTTTTTTTCTGTAGTCAAAAATCTGTCTAGTATATTATACAAGTTGCACAAACCAAGACAAAATATCCTCAAAAAGCGGTGGGATTAATCTAGTACATCCCGTCTGTTTACCCAGAGTAATCATGACTTACATTTTTGTTGTTTTGTAAGCAAAAAAAGTTACTACTTTCTCCCTCTTAATTTTCTGTAGACAAGATGAAAGAGAGAAAGATTTTACTCTTTTCTATTACTCATGATGACTATTACATTAGTAGATTTGTTTTTCTGAAGTGACTATACATGGTGCTATCACGACAAGATTAGTTGTAGCATTAATAGTAAAAAGCCAATGTAATGCTTGATTAGGTTAGTTCTTATTTGGTGGTGTTAAATTTACATTCACATCTGTGAAAACAGAATTTGTGCAACATGCTTCTCCCGTAACACAGAATTTCATTTCCTCTTGGTAGCTATTTGACCTTATAAGGCAGAAGATGCTTTGTGCCACTAACAAGTGACACTTACTGGGCATGAATCAGTTAAGCAGTGCCGTGCTAAAGCTCTTAGCATTAAGGTTTGTCAGCTGCTTTTGTTCAAAACAATGCAGCTTAAATGTCAAATATGTATGCATATATTTTTATACATATACATTTACATCTATAAATTAGAAAGAAGTATTTAGAAACGGCTTCCTGTAACCTTGCACAACACAGAGCTGATGGTGCAAACATACTTGGACTTGTTTTAATGAATTTATTTAATGCATGGGTGATTCTCAGTGTCAGAATGTGATTGTAAGGGTTTGGGATATGTCCAGTGAATTCCAGGCAGAAAAACGCTGATTCTTATTTGACTTAGTGTTACTACTCACTGTGAATAGGCAATACCTCCTGTCAAGAAAAAGGCAATTCTGCTGGAGACAGTTAATTTATCAATAACTTTGATTACGTGACTTCCCTCCTAAAAATCCTGGAGCTGGTGATAAAATGCCGAGAGTCAACAAGTGTTCATAGAAGTCTGAAATATGACAATGAGCTGACACCATTTTGATTGGGACCCTAATTTATGCAATATGTCATTGATGATCTAGTCCAAGTTCCCTTCTCTAACTGTGGCTGGTGCCACTAGTTGGAATTGACTAATCAGAGTTTTCTTTCACGCTTGAGCCACAACAAATAAAGGGGTTAAAAATTCAGGCCAGATCAAGTCAAAGTAATGTTTTCAGTGGAACAAAGAAACAACAAAGAAGATCAAACAGGCATAATTAATTTTTATTTTGTATTTGCCTGAAATATTTCAGGCAACCCAAAATGAAGTGCTACACTTTGTTTTCAGGTTATTTAACCTTTTCAGAGACAAAGTAGACAGCATTTTCAAAATAAAATTTCAAAACAAAATGCTGGAATTCTTTTTTGGTAAACACCTGAACTAAAGGAGTTTCTGAAACAATTAGTTGCATTAAAAATTCAGACCAATTAAACAATGTTTTTTTCTAATAAAAGTGTATCCAGTTGTGTGTCTAATCTGCAAATCATTCCAAAGTAATTTTCTGTGTGCAAATTATAGAGATTTTTTTTTACCCATCTTTATGAATTTTACAAAAAAGGGCAGGTACAGAATTATCTAATGATGGAGAGAGCTTTTTCTTAGCTCATATTTTCCAGATATTGGTTTATCTCCAGAAATATTAAAAATTTTCCCTTGCTTTGTGTCTTTCTCTTTTAAACCTTCAAGTTTTTAGCTATGTGTAGACCCCTCCTACTTTGAGCAGAAGATTGGACTAGAAACCTCCTAAGCTCCTTTCTGACCTGACCAGTGTTATGATTCAATCTATGTGATCAATACTTTTAAATACCTTTTCAAAGTTCTCCTTTTCTGGAGTAAACCTTCTTCTTCACTGCTGAGGGAATAAGACAGAAATATTTCACCCATCTCAGTAAATGATCTTCACAATTCAAATTCTTTAATTATATACAGAACTAACATACCATATAGCAACAGAAATTTATTTATCAGTGTGCCTGAACTCAGACAGGTCAGACTACCATGAGGAGCAAGAAAATTCTTCATTATACTGGGCTGTTTACTCAACTTTAGGTCTATCCAGCAGGGATGTCAGTGTAAAACCATCAACTTTTGCTGTGGGCGCCTTCACCTGCATTCCTCAACATCTCCCTAAAGCAGTTAGCAAAACCCACTCATGTTTGTATGAGTGAGAGAGAGAGAAAGGGACATCTCCTCTGTTTCATACCGCTTTTAGGAAGGAGGTGTCAGTTTGTCTCCATCGCCCAGAAAGAGAGCCTGCATAGTTACTGTAGCCCAGGCAACTAACTCATACAGTTGCCAAACTTAGGCTCTGTGAGTCTCATCCTCCATTACTATTGTGAAGATAAAAACAAAAATCTGGAGTATAAAGCTTTCAGTGAATGTCACCAAAATCTTGGACCCTTAACACCCACAAAATATTTTTGCAAAATTTCCCTCATTAGGGCATGTTTGAGACACCCTAGCCCAAGACCACAATCAAAGTCTCTGCTCTAGAAGGGCCAAAAACAGTGGCCTCCAAAGCTTTCCAGATATCTTTAAAGATTTTATTTCTGTTAGCATTTTCAAAGTGTAACTGAGATGAAATGATGAAATCATAAATCCTCCTTAACCAAAGGAAATAAATGCTTTCAGTATATCACAATTTAAATACTAGTGTGATAGTCACCTAGTTTTACTGCTAAGTGTACATTTCTTTGCCTATGAAGACATTAAAGTGCATCTATTGTGACTTGTAGTAAGAAGGGGAAAGTTAGTGCCTATTCATCAGAAGACTGTGAAAAAAGGAAAGGATGAGGGAATTAGATCAATCAGTTTAACTTCAGTTCACGGAATATATCTGGAACAGTCTGCAGCACCTAGAAAACAATAGGGGGAAGAGCAAAAGTCAACATAGGTTTGCCAAGAACAAACCAGAGTAAATGAAACTCTCTTTCTGTGACCAGGTAACAGGTCTTGTAGATAGTTAAGAAGCAGAAGAACTCATGTACAGTTACTCAAGCAAATTTTTTGACACAGTTTCAGTTAGTATTGTCATACCCAAGTTAAGAAAGACATGGCCTTTACTCTATGGACACAAAACTGATTAGGTAACCACACCATAGAAAAGTTAATAAAGTCCAATTAAGCTCACGGTTCTGTGGGGGGTCTGACTTAGATCTGTTTCTGTTCAAGGTTTTCATTAACAAAACAGATGGTGGAATAGTCAGAATGCTCATTAGTTTTGCATATGACACAGTGCTAGGAAGGACCTCGAATGTGTTGGATGCTAACAGTAAAAATATAAATCTGGAGAAACGGACTGGAAATATAGGATGTAACTCATCCTAGACAAGGGATGAGGGCAAGGTTAAGAGACAAGGGCAAGATACTGCAGGAAAAATCAATGATACAAATTCTGGATGGTAAACACCAGGAAGCAAGTTCTTCAGAGAAATCTTAAGAAGATCACAAATTGAGTCTGAATCAACAATGTTAGATTCTTTTGAAAAGACAAATATTCTGCTCATGGTGTGTAAGCAAAAATATAGGCTACAAGATGCACATTATGATCAGAGGTTGTAGAAGCCATGAGCTAGGAGGTAAGACTGGAAGAATAGGCCTGAAATAAAAAGGCAGAGAAGGATGTTGGTGGCAAGAAATTTAATGTTGTTAAAAAAGGGAAACAATAGTGTTCTCTGTATCCACAATAAATGGGACAAGAAATAAGGTGGTTAAATTGACACAAGAAAGATTGAAGTAATTAGAAATATTTTCTCATAATAAAGCTAATTGAGCATGGGAACACATATATTGGGAAGACTGGATACTCTGTCACTGGAATTCTTTAATGAAAGTTCAGTTATACATCTTCTAGAAATTACATCAATATTGCTAATCCTCTTTAGAGCACTGGGATAGATCAAATTGGTTTGTGTTTTTGAGTCTGATGGGAGGCCACAGCACATTAGTTAGAATAAGGACTGTTTTTTTCTCAGGAGCATTACTGTAAATCTGAATTTTACTTATCTAACAATTCAATATTGGACATTAATGCATCATTTCAGTAAGGCTGGACAGTTACATTTTAGTATATTTGCTTTCAGAAATTCTGCTTAATCAAGATAGAACTGAAGTTGGACGTTATAACTTACCTCAGTAGCGGCAGCTGCTCATCCCTGCTAGTTCCTAACTCTTCTCTTAGAAATGTTTTTTCATAAGTATAGCTATTAGCATTGGTTCATACTGCTCTGTGTGGTCTATTGGTTTTTATATTTATTCTAATTGGTTGTACAGCATCCAAATATGGTGGCCAAAGAACAGAAGTAATTAAAAAATGTTACTGTATGAACACTGGTGTTTATAGTTATATGTAACTGCAAAGATGTTGGCTAAAAATTGGTAAGAATTTTATCTCTGTTAGACTGGAATGTGCATAAGTGACTTTGGTGACTTTAGAGACATTTAGAGGCACATTTATAATCCCACTCTGTTCTGTAACTGCAGCATATCTCTCCCTGTAACAACCTGGTTCCATCTGGCTCAGGATTAATGAAACCACGGGCTTGTCTCATCTTGGGCACCTTTTTAACTAAATTAATACTAAGGATACAGTGGAAGCTTGTGCTCAGTCTTCACTTTGGTGAGGAACCCCTCTGAAAAAGCAGGTTCTCAAGAGCCCCGTAGGGCATGCTGCCTGCTTGATCATTTCTCAAAGGTGGGGCTTCCAGAAAGTTTCCCTTGTTTGGGTACCCTTTTGTCTAATGCAGGGCAAACTCATGCTGCAGCCTTTCCCTCAGTAGGGTATTATCTAAACTCCTCTCCCAGTCAGACCTTTTGTTTTTTTCTGTATTGAAACTCACAGGACAGGGTGTAAAAGTCAGGTATATATCAGAATGTATTAAGGACTTCCCTGTATTATTATCAGACTGCAAACTCTGCAGCACTACCATAGCCCTAGTTTCTCCCAAACTGTCTATACCACCCTGTCAAAACACACTCAACATCCCACTTGTGTTCCTATACGGATTAACCTCAGTTCTCATCTCTCTTTTCCTCTATTCCCCATCATAATATTCTGTGTTCCTTCCTGTATTCCCTACCTACATTTGTTTAGCCTGGATGCTGGCCAAGAGAAGATATCTGCTCTGGCTAGCTCAGACCCGTGTGCTTGTGAAATGGTCAGGCTGCTGCTTCCCTTGTCTGGGTGAATGGCTGGTGTCTTTTGATTAAGGGTCTGAGACACAGATTTAGCCCTGGAGCTGGCCCGCAAGCTGTGTGCACTGACTGATCATAGCCATGTCTGTGGGTAAGCCTTCCTTTGTCAAGCTGGAAGAAGCTGGTCAGGGACTAAGAAGTTTTTTGGTTGGGACTGGCAGATAGACATCCCCTTCCTTCAGACTGATTGCAAAAGAAATTTTTCATCGTGGAAAACAGGTCAAGTTTTCCCTCCACCACCCCCCCAGCTTCTTACATAAACATATTTAATCTGTTAGCTGTAGATCACATAAAGAACCTAGTAGCAACCCTTCCTATTACCCACACATATCTGTATTTGCCATGTCACAGACATGCTGTACATCTTAAAAATTAGGCAGTACCTCTGCTAGGTAGGACAAGAAGTCTCCTTCCACCTACCTCAAGCAGGAAAAAAAGAAATGTAGAAACAAAACCTGGGATGAAAGGAGACAGCAAAAACCACTTCAAAAATTTGTTTAAATGGAAGCATTTGAAGTTTCACTAGCTGTTTTACTGAATTTAAAATAGGTATTTTCTACCAATGAGAACAAATTGGAGATGAAATTATTTTAGTTGAATTTCAATTAAAAATAAATAAAGAAAAGAAAACAAAAAATGTTTTATACATTGTTCACCTGATATCTATTATTTAGTGAGTCATAAGCCCTTCATTTACAAACAGAAATGTTCTTAGAACTTGAGAGACAGAACAATGTTTTGTGCACAACTACTTTTGGTAGAAAAGCACTCCTGACTAAAAATATATATGAAGCATTGTCTGAAAATTAAACCAACCCAAAGCAGTATAATTTACTTTAGCATTAGCTACAGAACTCTTTCAGTTTACCTCTCTTGGCATGTAAACTAGGGATCACTGTGCTATAGAAAAGGGAAGAGGCTAGAGTGCCTCTTGTTTTATCTGCAAATTTCTGCCATCTTATTTGTGAGTGTTTCCTGGTCCTTTTCCCCCACCTGGATCCCATGGGCTTCTTTTAATCAATGGGCGTGCAAGAGGCTGTGGTGCTGTGCTCTGTGTGTGTATTATATTGGGTTCTTGGAAGGGGTCAGTCAGACCTGTGGAGTTTTCAGTCATGGGGCATCAGTTCAGCATAAAATTTTTGATGGATTTTGGTGTAATCTGAAGTCAAAAGAAATTTCTTGTAAAACCCTTAATCCCTGAAGTATAAACTGTCTCAAAATATCGCTCAGCTTTCGCTTAAGAAGGTGAAAAGAAATTCCCAGTATGTGTCATTTTTACATACACAAAGCAAAAGTCTCAGTCCCAGCTTTGAAGCAAAGTAGTTCCAATGAAATGCAGATTTGATCAACTGCTTCTCAATAAGCATGTTAGGACTACATGAGGATCTTTGCCACATGTTAGGAACAAACAAAAAAGCTGCCCAGTTTTACCATTCTCCCCATTCCCCGATCTAGTGATGGAAACTATTCTAGATATCATGAATATTTATTATATATAATTAATAATTTAGTACTCGGGCCTGAAATATTTGCATCTTTTGCCCTGATGAGGAGAAGGATTTTGCAGTTTCCTGCCAGGAGCTCTCTATGTGAATACAAGAACAAGCAGTTCATCCCATGACATTTCCTTACGCTCAAACAGACAAGGTGACACATAAAGCCCAGGGGCAAAGGGAAACCTGATAGCTATATGGCTGAGCTGCAGTCGGAAGTGGTGAATTCCCTGGACCACAGGGAAAGCTTCCTGTTCTTTGTAGATGAGCCTATTATTGGAATACACTTGCCTGCAGTTAATCCTCAAAGTAATTAAATGGAAAGGAAGCAATTAAATCACTAAAAAGGAATTGCATCTGGTTCAGAGGGAAAAATCCAGGCCTAGGAAGTATTTCAGTGATAGCTGGATGTACTAAGTATAAACAGGTATCTTCCTGTTTGCACAGATAATTAACATTTATATGCTAAGAATATCTCGTGCTAATCAAATGAGGTTGAAAACCAGAAGTTGTCATTATTGTGGCCTATGAAGTACTAAGCAGAGAAATGTTGATATATATTTTTCCTATGATGGGATAAAATTAAAAACTGTACACAATATCCTCATCTTGCACGCATTAGCCTGGCACCTTGAAAGCTAGTAAAGCATGGTTCACATACATCTGTTGAGATTCTAGCTCAGCATTTCAGTAAGCACAACACAGAGAAAGAAGACTGCAAAAATGAAAGCAAAGGATGTGATTCATACAAGTCTCCAAAGAGAAAGAATAGCCAAGCTCAGAAGGAGCTTGGAGTGAGCCCTTAAAATCAAATGTCAGGGCTGTGCAAAGCAAGGCAGCAATCTTTTAAAGATTGACAGAAGTATTTAAATAAATACAATTTTAAATGTGTTGAAAGCAATGATTGCTTCAGAATTCTCTTTCATGCTGGCTGGTATTCACAAGATAGGGAGTATTGCTGTATTTTTAAGATGCACTTTTTGCTCAGACTGTAACAAGGGATTCCATACATTGCTCCAGTATATAGGATAATTGCTGGAAAGCCATCGGGAGGATCTTGGAGAGATGTGCTTATCAGACTTCTGACTGACACTTTTGTTATTTTCAGTGCTATATAACAGGTAGTTAAAAAGCAACTATATTAATTAAAAATCTGTAGCAGAGAATAAGGATTCTATTATAAGAGCATAAGGAACCATAAGAGCTTTTCTTCTTTGTCTTGCTTATGTCTTTTATTTTCCATTTGCCCTGTTCTGTGGCACACTCTGGTGTTACGTGGGATCTCGTTGTTTTCACTGTTTCTGTCACCTAAGAAGGTAAAAGGTGATGTCCTGATGATGAGTAAATGGCTATCGATAAGGTAAGATAAGCTGCCTAGGACACTAACAGTGAATATTGGTAAGCAATGTTTGCTATGGCTGAGCAAAACGGAGTGATGCAGAAAAGAGAGCTGACAGGGTTAAAACAATGGGCTCAGAAGTGTATTTGGGCAAAAAGAGTAGCAAGAGAGAAATTGGTGGTAGGAACAAAGACTTGAGAGGGTGAGGTTAAGGATGAGAGTTGTAGGTGTTTAATTGGACAAAAAAGGGTCATATCTGACAGGTGATCCAGTGGCAAAGATGCAACCTTTTTGCTCGGATAAAGATAAACCTGAGCTGAAAAAAGTGCCCGGATTATTGATCTGAGACACAAGCATTTGCTGCTGGGGCAGGGAGATGGGAGAGAACAGCAATACTGACTGACCTTTGGCAGCAAAAGTTACGTATAACCCACTTCATTACTTAAAGTATTTCTCTAGCTGGGGAGAAAAAAAATGTCATTATGTGTCACATATTAAGGAACAAACTTTACTTTTGAGTACATTTTGGTGTGCACCTCTTGTTATTAGCCCAGATCCAAAACAGGCCCTTGCTATAGCCAGACCTAGAACATTACTTTTTACCTTCTTTCAGTCTTTACCTTGTTTCAGTCTGTTTCCTGCTCTTGGAGAATCAAATGCAAGATGTCAGCCAGCTACATTATCATTTCCTTCAAGACTAGCCCCTCAAGCTATACATCTTCATTGCTATAATACAGATAGTACAGTACTTCGAAGCTTAGTTCCCCATAAACTACTGTCTACCTGTGTCAGACTTTTATAGAAAGGAATTTTAATAGCGAAGTTGCAGCATGTGGAATTTATAGAATTTATTCAAATGGGACATATTATTATATCAGATAATTTAGTTGTGTAGTTCTCACTGTGTAATATTCCCTTGCATTCTTGTCTGGCAGGACCAGTACAACTGAAGATTGTGTAGTACTTCCAGGAAGATCAAGTTTTGGTACTCACCTAAAAGTAGTCACTGCAATTGACATTTTTTGTGTTCAACACTGACATGAGCTGTTTTATTTTATTTTCTATTCAGATGTTTGCAAAAGGGGGTGTGTCTGCAGGAAATCGGGTTCTTCGGCCCATGGTGGAAAGATTCTGTCTCAGCAGCAATATGCTTCTTATTTTTGAGTCAAGGACTAGCTACAGGGTAGCAGGCAACCTTTGTATCAAGAATCTACTTTCAGATGTCTGTGATCTTTGCCAAGCTGGAAGGTTTCAGAAAAAATTCTGTTTGTTCAGTAGAGACTACTGAGACTTTTATGAACAAGACCCATTCCTCCTCCATGCCATCTGCAGCAACATGCTAGAAATCCACTGCACTGCCAGAAAATTATGCTCCCTGTGTAAATGCAGGTACTGCAGCTGCCTGACATGGCTCAGTGGGATGCTGGGCATAAGGAAGAAGAAATAGGGAGGAAGAGGAAGCTGCAGATCTCGGTGGTTAGAAATGAAATGGGAACATGGAGAAGGAGGAATGGCACCGGAAATAGGGTATCTAATTTAAGACTACATCTTGGTATATATACATGAACTGAATTAAACTTGATCAGGCAGCCTTAATAGTAACATTTCTCAATTCTGGTGTTCGTTTCTATGCCAGGTTGATGACCTTTTAGGCTTAGTTCTGCTTTGGCTCTTAACTGCTACTTGCAGTGCTCTGGAATGTCTGCAGGGAGTTGACAGTTCACAGGACCTGCAGATTTGTGCACTGCTAAAGCCAGGCAGGGTACCCTGGAATGCTTCACATGGTACTAGCACCTTTGTAAAGGTGCAGGAATTGGTCCCTCAGAGCATTTTTGGGGGAGGTAATACATGTTTTCAGGGTGCTACGTGTCATTTGCATTATTCAGAATCAACAAGCAAGGTTCCCCCCTTGCACTGGACTCCAAGCCTGGCTCTGCTGCTCCAGGTCAGCATTTCTAAGCCATGCTGGCATGGCTGAAGGGGGTGGCTGCAAACACCCATTAATTCTTGCAGCTGGGATAGATTCAAAGGAACTGTTGTCAGGCTGAACACTACCTTAAGGTTACTCAGGTTTATGGTGCAACTATCAGTTTGGACCCCAGCTATTCAGTTTCCTCCCCTTCCTAGACTCTTCAGAAATAAGCCTTTGATATCTCACTGAGAAAGGGAATAGACCAAGATTGTACTATAGCATAAGATGCTTTATGAGTTTGTAT
This sequence comes from Limnodromus scolopaceus, assembly GCA_028565335.1. Taxonomy (NCBI): domain Eukaryota; kingdom Metazoa; phylum Chordata; class Aves; order Charadriiformes; family Scolopacidae; genus Limnodromus; species Limnodromus scolopaceus. The sequence goes on from JAOXNO010000001.1 coordinate 47,263,918, forward strand.
GAAGGACAGAATTTGGTAACCAAAATTTTTTCTGTGTAGATTCTTGCATGTAGACTCCTTATAAATACCATCTGAACTTACCAGTCCCAAAGTCATGTCAGACATAGATGCTGATCATATTGTAGTTGTTTATCCATGGAATATTGTCTTTCCTTTTCAGCTCTTTTGGACTCCTTCATCACCTCAAGTATGCTCACTCCTACTGCAGCTGGACTGTTGCAAACAAATGTCACCAAAACAATTTTGAACTGAGAATACAGCTGTTCTGCTACGAGCATTATACCCCGTCCACAGGAACAAAACCCACAGTGTTTCATCTGGAACCTTAAAGGGTCAGTTAAAAGGCTTGTGCTGGGGGGAGAATAGAGGACTCAAATAAGATATAGGTCAATTATTTCTCTGTTCCAGTAGTGCTAGTCTTAGGGCTGAAATTGCCGATAACAGCAGGTAGTCGTAGTCCTCAGTGCTATTAAACTTTGTTTGGTTTGGAGTGCTGGCAATAAAAAGTCAATTTCATTTACATTTTCGGCTGTTCTTAACTTACTGTACCTGAAGAATGACTTCCCAAAGGCATGTAGAGAGCAGTTATCTCTGCAGCATGCTATTCTGGCTACTGTGAAGAGGGAACAGGAACATATAAATTGCCAGTTGGTTTGCTGTGGTTTTGATAACTATAGAGCTTGTCTTACTTTATGGCAGGAGACACTGTGGCCATGCTGCTACTGTACTGTGTGGGGAAAGCAGAGCTTTGGAAATTCTAATGGTTGGTTGCTTAGTCTCTTTGAGAGCAAATAAATAAACAAAAATGTATTTAAAGCTGCCTCAAAACTGTGGCAACACTCAAGTAATGGAACCTGAATCAATATATCAGTAAGACTGCAAAATCCTCCCCTTTTCTCTCTGCATCCTGCAATGAATGAAATTCTTGCAGCCCCAAAGCATGGAAAACTCATGATTCAAGCTTGTTTTTTTCCACAAGTGTCATGTAACGCTTTGAAGAACATGGTGCAGCTGCTAGGCAAGTAGGCTAAAGCTACAGGACTAGTGAGTACAAGAGTGAATGCATCAAACACACAAAACCAGGCAAGCTGCAGTACTTCATGCCCTTATAAATCAGAATGCCTGCTCAGCCTTTCCTTTGTGCTATAGGGGAGGATATAATGCATAGCAACTAACAGATTACCTAATGAAGCTACAATATTTTAAAATTGTTCTTTCCCTATCTATCTATCAATCATATTTTATCTCCATTTACAAGAATTTAAAATTAACAAAAATGAGCTGTTTGGTGATGTCATTTGTATAAAAATTCAACAGTGTTGCCACAGATAAAGCTAGGCGAGAATAAAGAGATGTGCTGGTACACTAGGTGCACTGTAACCCTACATGGAAAGAAGAGCAAGGCACAGCAGGGATACCTTCTGCTTGTTGGAGAAGGATCCCAGGGAAAGATACAATTGGGAAAAAAAAATAAAATACATCAGTCATACACATTTTTAGATTGAAAAGCATGCTAACCAAATATAGGAAAAAGATCCTCCATTCCCAGACTGTCTGGTAAAATGAGACGCCCCTTGTAGAGGTCCTTTAAGTCCAGAGCTGGTGTGACTGCACAAGTCACACCGTGCGAAGTCAGGCCTGGTGATGACATAACCTGCCAGCTGGAGGAGACTTCCCCGAAGGAGCCCATGTCATTGCTCACTTCTCAAAACACTCCAGAGGCTTTCAAGGACTTCTGGAAACTGGATATAGCCAAGAGCAGCTGGTGTAACAGGTGTGGTGTTCAGCGATCCCTCAGGGTTAGATCCATAAGGGAGTGAAACCTCCACTAACTCTGACTTCTAGGGGACAGCTTGCAAATCTATGATTCTCACATCTTTTTTTTTTTTTTTTTTTTTTCCCAGCTGCCTTTGGAGGTGTTTAAAGCCCATCTGAGCCTCGGCCCTGAGGAGGAGGAGGAGGCTGGCTTGTCCCACCAACGCAAGGACTGAACCAGGCCGTCCTTCTTCCTGGTTAAGGCTGCAAGTGGCCAGGGGATGTCTCCTGCTTTCATCCTTGACCAAGCAAACATTTCACTGTGCCACTGGAACAGTCTCAAGACAGGAGACACTGAGTGCAGTCTCTTCTCCTCTTGGGTGGCCTGGAGCAAAGTGGACAGCATCCTCCACCATGCAACAGGAGGTTGGTGGCTGTAAGATGAGAGGAGGGGGCCGATCCCAGCGTGAACATGGCAATCAACAGCATAGATGCAGAGCTACTGACAGAGGCAGGCACAAGACACACCTCCAGTCCAGTGGATCACACAGTGGAAGTATGATGCATTAACTGTGAAATATGTCTTTTGGTGATTCATACCATAAATTAAAGGTTATCCTAATTCCTTTCAGCACAAAATGTACTTTAAAGAGTTATTCGCCTAGTATGAATCACCAAACCAGTCCTCCCTCTAGATTAGCAACAGAGACTGAACTACAACCGGTCAGGAAAAATAATACAACTTACTTGTAAACTTCTCTGCCCATTTTGAATTAGGAAACATATTCTGTTTAAGATAACGTTTTCAAGGGAACCAAGTCTCCAAAAACTGAATTCAGGCCCCCCTAAATGCAGACTTTCAGGCTTGTTTCCTGTTATGGATAACTCCTTTGGCCAGGCAGTTCCTGATGTTGTCCCAGACTGTGCTGGGGTGGTAGGGGACAGGCTGCATGAGGAGCACCTGGTGAGAGGAACCAGTCTCAGTCACCTTTCAGAGCTGTACACAGGGAAGTGGAGGGCCAGAAACCTTGGAAATGTGACACTGGCAGAAAGAGGTGTCACATTTCCAAGGTTTCTGGATCTGAAGTGCTCAAGTGCCCAAGTGCCCAAGCAGGCAGGGAGAGGCAGAGAGGTGGGTGAGTGGGACAAATCAGGCTGCCTGATTTTGATCAAAAGCTTTGACAGAACTGTATATTCCTGCAGAAAACTGAATATGAAGCTTTTTCCAAGGGAAATGTTTGACCTAATCTTCTTTAATTTCTTGATTTTTGGATCCTTCAAGCTTAGAGTCTTAAATACAGTGGTAAAAACCTTTGCTTACAGGTGTGATCTTCAGCGTGTTCAGAGCTCTAGTAGCGTGCATTCTCTGAATGATCAGATTAACATTTGAGGTTTGGAGCATGGGGAACAGAACAAGACCTCTTGATTTGAACTCAAAAGCAAAGGATGAGAGAAACAGCGGGAGAGAAGCACCCACACACCAAACTAAGCATGAATGGTATGGTTGTGCACCAGAGGTGTTTTTAATGGCAAGGTCTACTGAACACTGCCAAAATAGCTGCAGCCTTTCCCGGCACAGTTCAACCCCTGGAGAAGGATTTGACTCTTACTGCTGCAGTGTGTTACACAACTTCATACTGACCAGCTGTTTGAGCAGCAGTGAGCCCTGGAGTGTATTCCTGGCCCAAGTGAGGGGCTGGGTATGGGGAAAAAGTTTAAAAAGTTTAAAGAGATAAGGACATCTATAATAGCTTAGTCACCTCACAAGACAATGTCAGGGACTAGATAAGATTACAAAGAGTTAAACGTGTTCTGGAGGTAGTCTGCAGTAACAGGGAAGCTATGGACAGGATCTCCTCTAAGTTAGTTTGAAAAGTTCTGATTTTCTCCAGCCTTTGTTTGCTGGCATCCATGAACTCAGTCAATGATAAAGAAAATGTATTCTAACAGTTTTCAGGAGAAACGAGAGGAATAGGCACGAGTTTTGACCTGGGCAATGTTTTCTCAAAAGAAGGTCAATGTAGCCAAGCTCTACCACTGTATAAGCACAAGAGGAGAAAAAAATGTGGTTTTAGAAGAGTAACCAGATACTTTTAGCATCTTCTAGAAAAAAAAAAAAAAGAAAAAAAAGAAAGATACAATTTATTAAAAATTTGCCAGTAGTGCCAAATTTCAACTGTTTTTCTTCCTGCACTGTCCAAAACAGTCAAGTTTGTATCAGACCACCAGAACAATTTGAAAATGTTCAGGATTTATAAACTGAGTTTTAGAATTTGGAATAGCAACAAGATTTTTACTCAGGGAAAATTTAAAGAGCTGATGAAAACTAAATTACTGCCACTGAACCGTAACTTCAAGCAAGAGGAAAGGAACTAAAATATTAAATGCACAAGAAATAAATGACAAGTTTTTTCTTCAATGAGTTTATTGTTCCCTGTACTTGGGATACCACATACAAAATAGTGGTTATTACAAGCAGCTTTTATCTCTAACTGCCCTATTATTAGCACTTATTGCTCTCAAAAGTCTTAACTAATTTACATTTTTATCATAAAGGAACACTCTTCTTTCTAAAAGTGGATCTACTCCACTCTTTCTTTATCAGTCTTATTCTTCAGCTTTCTAAGAGTATTTCTTAAATCAATGTGGTATATTTATTGCTTTCTACTGAACTCCTTCTGCCCACAAAAGTATTCTAAAACTGTTTTTCAAATTCAAAACCAGTCTTCTAGATGAGTATTACACAAAATCGTTATTTTCAGAATATATGCATGCTTCTCAGATTACTGCATAAAGCCAATCTCACCTAAAGATGTGAAAAGGGAGATAGGTTTTACTATAAAAAAGTACCTGGGTGAGCAAATACTGTCTTCAGTTTTACGACTTTGAATTTGAAGACATCTTATTATATTTCAAATGAAATGTAAATAGTTAGAGAAGAAAATAAATGAAAAAACTTCTCCACAAAGTAAAAGAGTAAGAAATAAAAGAACTCACTGTAGATGTTAAATTTTTATATGACTAGAAAAAGTTTTTCTGCATAAACATTTATTCTTGAGTTGTTTATATTCATAAGTCATTCACATTTATTTTTGCAACCTTATTGACATATGCTTGTTAGGCTTGAGATCAGTATGCAAGCTATAAAACTTGAAATGCCAAATTGCACTGCTCTCCAAAGCGTGTTAAGCTTCTGTTGCGCAGTATTGTGGCTGCAAGGACATGTTGAGATACTCATACCAACACATATCATAATACATGGTTATACTGGGGGTACTATATGTAGATGAAGAATTGGTTGACCCTCAGAGAAGAATTTATATTCCCTCATGTCTTTTAATGTGTGTGATCATGAGAATTTTTCCCCTCTGTCCTTCTGTTCTGAAAAAAGAGATGTTCATGGAACTGACCAGCAGACGCTTCATTATTGTTAAATCACTGTCAGAATGGTAAGAGAACCATGGGACCACTGTATGATTTCTTGCTTGACTTGGTTTCGTCTTCTTTCAGCTTTAAACCACATTCAGGCAAAGCAAAATAACATAGTTAGTGTGTTCCATACATGTAAGATGAATATTGCTTTTATTATACTGTTAGTTTACTGAAGTTGATTCAAAATTCATGTAATGATGAATATTGTTTTTCACTGCTGTTTCATTTTCATAACCTGATCTGTCCTCCAAGAGCAGTGTGAAAGCTGTATTACTTGCAGCCATGTATATTCATACATTTATTTCATGTAAAAGCATCATTATATTGCTGCACGTGGTCTTTAGCTCAAATAGATAAATAGATATTTTTGTATTGTGAAAAAATACAAAAGGGTAATTTTGTACTTTTTTTTCTTTGCACAGCTATTATAGGTCCAAAGGATTATCTGTATCTCATCATCATGTATGATGTATTAATGTATTAATATTTTAACTAGTGAAATGGAACTAAGCAATTCTTTTAAGAAAATGTTATATTGTGAATATTTTTCCCGGATTTCTCTCAAACGCACAAGCATGGCCTCTGTCTTCAGTTTTATTGTGCTATGGATATGCACAACTGCTGTGAAACACAAGCATATTTTCATGCTTTCAGAGAGGACTGGAATTTATAAACAATCATCTGACAACGTAATCATTCTCTTAGAAATCATTGGGTTAGAGCTTTGCTTTACATTTTTCATTAGTATCCATTAAAACAGCAGGATAGATTTCTTGGCAAGGCTGTAGCAACTCCATCATTGGAGATCTCTTGGAACTTGCTAGACAAACATCTATTTTGAGCATCATAAAACGAATTAATCCTACTTTTGGACAGAGTGATGAATTAGATAGCCCCTAGCACCACTTCCAATCCCATGATTAGATCATGTTTCCTGAAAAAGAGCATATAATATGATTTCAGGCACATGGAGATTCTGAATCAGGTTGTAGACTGACCCTATTGACCAGATGGTCACTTCTCAGCAGAATGGCACGGAGTGTGGGAAAAAAAAAAAGTTAAGGGTATTTATAGGTAGATGTTGAATAAAGACTTTTGGTTAATATGATGAAAAGCTGGAGAACGTTAAGACATTCCATCATCTGAGAACCCAAGAAAGAACTCTTTATCCCAGCATGTAGCCTGAGATGCGTCACAGAGATTAAAAAAAAATGAAAGAACAAACTTTAGCTGCTCATTTGGGGTGGGATGAAAGAAATTTTAAGTGTGCAGAAACACAATTTTTGCCACTCTTGTCAATAATTTGAAGAGGAAAAAAGCCACATGGTATTTACCATAGTGCTAAGGTCTTAGAAGTAAAAAATAACAATAATCAGAAAAGGCTGGAAAAGTTGCTAGAACATTTGTTTTTCACCCTTTCTCTGAACACTGAGAATTATATAATGTTTTAGAGATTCAAAATCCTTTATATTCATTAGAAATATAAATATGTGTCTGTACTACAGCAGCACCTGGAGACTGTAAAGGAGCCTTGGCCTTTTGAAGGTAAATGTGTTCCCACAGAGTTCGAATTCCAATCAGAAATGCCAAGAAAGATATTCCTAGTTTGTAAGGGGGTTTTTGTGTGTTAATTTTTTTTTTTTTTTAAATTTGTAGAAACTAATGCAAAGAAAGGGTACATATGTTGCTTAAAAATCACACAGGAAACGTACTGTACATATCAGAACTGAGTCCATCACTGTTAAAGGTCCTTCTGTAGGCGTAGAATCATTTTAATTGTAAGCAGACAGTAATTATACAAACAGATCTACAAGTTGCAAGAAAGCACTTGAAAGGATCCAGTGGCAGGCCCATGACCTCTGCTTATAAATCATCTAGGAATCATCAAGTGTAGTTGTACATTAGTACGTTTGTTTCCATACCCTGCTGTATGTGTCTGAAACCGAGTTACTGCTTATGCAATGTATGCTTATTTAGTACATTTTTCAGAATAGTGCCAACAATGCAGTTTGTTGATGACAAAAAAGTCAGTAATTGAAGTAGAAGGTTAGTGGAGAGAGAAAAAATTTCTGGTGATGGCTTAATAGATACAGAGGGAAAATGTCTGTATCAGATGTCTTGAGTACAGTCTCTAGACAGCGTAGAATGCTGAAGAAACTGCATTCCCAGCTTGAGAGGTTTGTCAGGAACAAAATGAAGATCTTCTATCACATTTTAGAAGGTAATTTTTGAAGTGAAAAACTTCATAAGGTTAAACTGTGGGCACTCAGGCATCCCATGTGAATTCATAATTTGTCATTCTACAGGGTCATAAATCACCATGACATCAGCAGATCCCAGAAGACTTAGATCGGATGACACAACTGGGACCAATATTAAATGATAAAAATAAAAGAAAGACCACACGGACAACAAGACCTAAGGTGCTTCCTATAGTCACACAACATGTCTCAAATATTAGCCAGAGATTTTTGCATGTAGTCAAACCAACATAATCTGCTTGGTGAAGGCAGGAAAAGAGCCATATGAAGTAGGTGGAATACAAAAAGGTGAAGCATGTCTCTTATATTTTGTGAGTTTAGTAAATACAAAATACATTTTTTTCACTTCCATTCCATATTAGAAAAATCAAAAAATAAAATCCACACTGTACACTAAGTTTATGTGTGAAATATAAAAGAAAATCTATTTTCATTCATCTGATGGATTTTTCAGTCATGCTGAAACCATGTTTCCTCAAATTGTAACAGAAATACGTTTTACTATCCATTGTCTACCTTGTCAAATGTTCTGTTTGTGAATGAGTCTATATGCACTCCAAATATGAAGGTTTATTTTTAAGAAATCTGGCTGATCATCACTGTATTGTTATGCCACTAATTTATTAAAAATTGGCTTCAGTTCTTTAGTATTATTTATCTAAGGAAATTATCACAATTAATACAATTTTTAGAAATCTCTACCTGAAGGAAAAAAGCTGCTGTAATTGGCTAAAATTATGAGAGTGCTTATTTCTTCTTATACTTAACACTTTTTATTTACACTAGTGTCTTATATCACTTCCACAGACATGTTAGCTCGATCTCTGGTTTATTATATTTGAATTTACTCTACCAGCAGCGCTCCTGGCAGTTGCCAGGCACAGAAAGTTGTGGAAACTGAAGTTATGTGCTTGTTCACTGTTCAAGTATAGGGTTCCTGAAGCAGATCTGACCTGGACTGGAGCATGGCACTATTTATATCTTGATGCCTACTGGACTCCCAGTTGAGAATTCCTGCCTGCCTGCCAATCCATGGGTTACATTTTCCAGCCAGTCTCCACTGTGACTGAGACCTTCCCAACTGCTCTGTCAGTTATGGTGGGAATCATATTACGCAAACATGGCAGAAAGACTGAGCACAGTGGAGAGGAAGTTGGAAACATTGGCTGTGGAAGGGACAGGGTCTGTCCAGCTGGAGGGACTCATCAAAGGGAGCTCGGGTTTAGCACCAACTTTGATGGGGTATATTTGCGAAGAACAATAAAACTCCATGTTATGCTTAGAGCACAGTGCCTTAACTCTTCTTGGCCAGTGGGAAAAAATCTGCTGAACAAACCTACTTTCAACTCTTCACTCAGCAGAGACATCCCCATCCACTATTGCTTGCCACCAAAAGCTTCTCTTGGATAAAGTCTACATTGGTGTTTGACCAAGGCAAACAGAAAAGGAGACTCAGAAGTCTGCCTCTTAGACTCCCTCTTGAGGCCCTCAAAAACCCTGAACTGACTGCCAAACAAAAAAACCAGTCAAATTATTTGGAATATTTTTCAGGTATTGTTACCTATGCTGAGGGTTAAAGAAAGGGAATGTGACAGAACAAAGGCAAAACAAAATGAAACAACACCCTTATACCTGCAATTTGATAATTAGGGTGCCTAGCCTTTGTGCACTCATATCCTGAAAGAGGATGGAGGCACAGAGTTTGGTACTTCACCTCCAAGTGGAGTGTCTGCAGGGGTGAACACTGCAGAAGCCTTGGTGTGAACCCTTTCATGGCAACCGAGGGACACCCCGGGCTACGCAGCAGAGAAACAAGAAGCTGTCAAATGAAGCTAAGACGTCACTGGTTCCCACACGGGGCAGAGAAGCAAGGATTGCTCTGTCCTCTTGATGCCCAGGGCCTGTAACCTCCTTGAGAGAGAGAAGCTGAGACTCATCTTCCAAAGAAGGGAGTGCTTTCTGCTCTGAGCAGTGAAGGTGGCAGTGGAGCTGCTATTGCTATGCAATAACATCATGGCATAATGGAAATGTGCAGCCCCTCGTCTAGACATGAGGGAACTACAAATCAACAATTTTTGCTGAAGGAAGCATGCTTTTATCACAAGGCTAGAGACAGGGAATGGCATTTTATGTCACTCCCACTGATGTGGAATTATGTAATAACAAATATCTGACAGGGGGCAGAGAATAAAAAGAGAGCAAGAAAGTAGAGGAGTGAGTAGGCTCACCAGCTGAGTGGAGGGCATTGGCCCTGCCAGTGCATCTTGCCAGGGCAGCTGGCACATCTGGGGCTGAGAAAGTGTGTCTCTCTCCTATTTTCTGGTCCTAACTGCACAAAGCTGTGGAGGGAGCATGAGGGGTTACACACATGGGTTTCCCAAGGAGCTAAAAGTTGGGTGCTACCCTTGTCCTCCAAAGGCAAGAATATTCAGCAGAACTTCTCTTTCATGTAAGAACTTCACAGTTGGGGTACTCGCTGAGGAAAAAGAAGTTTCCATTACATCTTCTTTGATTCAAAATCATATTTCCTATCTCAGAAGTAACTTTCCTGAAAACTGAGATGTGAAAGGGGAGAGAGATCCTTCACATCTTTAGCTGAAACATACTGGTGAATGAAACCAAATTCAAGGTTTACTGTAGGAAAAAGAGGAGATCAAGAGGGCAAATAGAGCATAATTTGAGCACCCAGGTTCAAGTCTCAGTTCAGAAAGTGATATCCCGGGATACAATCTTCTATGCCAAAGAACAATTTCTGTGTTACATATTAAGAAACACTATCCCAGCATCAGAAAAAACAAAACTCTAGATTTACTCATCCTACACAACTGTCTTAACATTAGAATAGAACATTTTCTTTCTTCTATTGTTTTGTCTTCTTCTGACTTGGCAAACCTCTTCTATACAGTGACACAGCTTGAATGTAGAGAAATGGAAGAGAGAAGATGGAGAGAAGGGTCGGAACCAAAGATTATAATTTTCCCTCTGCAGCAGACTGTGCTTCCACAGTTGAGGCATTATTCTCAGATCCAGCTTGCCTGGATCTGAAGACTGAATTGAACCACAGGTCCTTCTGCCTGGGAGAAAGCCTTTACTGTGATGCTGTTAACATTTGTTCTCCTGTATCTTGCGCAAGAAAGAGTGGCTTTCATTATTTCTTGGAAAGAGTTGTTTCCCTTTAGATTGCTTTAGGAACTCTCCAACTGAGCCTTCCAGAATGGGGTTCATGTTAAATAGCAAATATTAAGTAGAGGAAGAATACTAAGTAGAGGAAGGTCCAGTTTCTGAACTTAAACAGGTTTTAGGCAGGAGCTGCAGAGACTGATCAAGCTTGAGGGTGTTTTAGACCTACACAAATTTTATTCTCTTCCTCCTTCACTTCTCAAAGTAGTAACATCTTTAACTTAAAAGTTTCCAAATACTAGGAACCACTGTCTGGGCTTCTTTGCTCTGTTTTCATGATCAGATGCCTTCTACCAAAACTTTCTTATCCCTTCTGCCCCTGTTTTTTTTCTTTATTATTTGCACCTTGAATTCAGCTGCTCAGAAAGAAGGTAAGCCTTCAGCTTTGGCTGCACTTAAGCTCACCCTGGCCTGATTTTCCCCAAAAGGCCCTGGGTTCAGCCATACGTGAGTAGGGATTGTCAGGACTGCAATTATGGCTGTAAGTGCCTAAGTCCTCCTTAAAGCCCCTACTTAGCTGCTGTAAGGTTCAAATCAATAAAGCCAGGCAGTTCTGAGACAGATATGAAAAGTCTGGGGTAAGGAGTTAAAATAAGTGTCTTATTGGTGGTTCATTTTCATAAGGGGGTGGGGATTCATTCATGCTGGAAGCCTTTGTACTGGGAATGTATGAAATCTTTAATTAAAGTTGATTAAAATGGTAATTTTGAGCTCTAATAGTTTAGAATAACAATTTTTTTCTCTCTTCACTCCACATCTGAAAACCTTTAAACTACTTCAGTGGACTGCAACCTAAGTAATCCTGTTCCTATTTTTAGGGCCATAAGCCCTGGCTTCGGCAGGGCCGTGGCAGTTAGAATAAGAAGATTTTGCAAGTGTGGAGGATTAGCTTTTGCAGCAGTTGTATGACAAAGCAATATAGTCTCCACTGATAACACAGGAGGAGGAAAGAATTTATCATTTATTACATATTCATATTTGCCTTTTTTTAACTCAGCAACCTGCCAAAATCTATCCAAAATGACTCTTTTTTTTGGGATTAACTCAGAGCTTTCGGTCCCATGAATGCTTCACCTCACTGCAGAGCAGAAGAAATGAGTACTGGATGCCAGCACTGTCCTGGAAATGAGAACACTAAGCATCACAGTTTGGGTCCTGTCTAATCCTCTGGTGTGGAGTTAACCTGCTGAGACCTTAAAGCTCCTCTCTTCCTGGGTACTGATCTTTGTAATCATGAGGAAAGCAGCTAATTAAGAACACAGATGAAGGGACATTTTATTATTCAGCCCTTAGATATCTGTACTAGCTTTACTCTTCCTCTAAAATCCATGCTCCAGCTGAGCAAGTGAACTAATGCCCTTAAATTTTATTACATCAATCCTGCACTGGTGAACCTGCAAGATGACAAAGGAGAGAAATTACTGAAACAGCAAACCCACAGAGGATAACACAGAAGGCTAAGAGGTAAAACTTGTCATTAAAGCAAAAAAATCCAACCCACGACCTTCCCCCTTGACCCCCCAAAACCAAACCCAAACAAAAACCCTCAAGTAACCAAACTCAAAACTCAGTTGTAGCCCAGCTGGGTGAAACACACATTTCAGTACTAGCATGGATAAAATAAGGTCAGAGACATGTAGCTCTGTATTTTCACTGAGTTGGAATAAATCTCCCCTTTCTGTTCCAGAAATGTTCAATGTGAGGAGATGTTAACAGAAGCATCATGTATTCCTGGTTACCTTCATTTAAATGTTTATCTGGTCCTGCTTACGTTGCCTTGAAGTTTACTCTCTGTAGATTTTTCAGAGATCTCCTTTATTGACACAAACATTCACAGACAGGACATGTCAGGCTCATGCATAAGTGTTTACAGCTCCTAGGGGACACATCTCTCTTCCTTTTTATGCCACCTTATGGCACAAAGCAGCCATCAATTCAGACCATAGGTACCCTGAGAGAATACCCTATTGCCCACAGACTGCAAGCTGCTGGAATGATTTTATGTCATTTGCCCCTCTTGTGGTGCCTTAGGTCTTCTCTCAGGAAGCTGTTGTGTACGATGGGAAAATTGGGCAGTCATAAAACCTTGAAGGCTTCTCTAAATTAAGGTAACTGCTAGTGGGCAGATGCAACAGCCAAGCAGAGATTTCTGGAAAGGAAGTTCCAGGCATCCGTCCTTTTCCAAGCCAGTGCTAGCTGCAGGGTGGTGTAAAAGCATGGCAGGAAGTCACCATTACCAGATACTGTGTTTATTAATGTGGAGATTCTCATGCATTTTTCTGGGCGAAGTGATACTTTGTGTTTTATTAACACAATAAAAATAGCAATTGGGACTTAATAGGAGCAATTTTGATCTTTAAGCTATTTCATTGGGTCTGGACATTAACAAAGTTTTCATCCTCTGATACAGACTGATACAGCAGCAAAGGCATCTTTGGTCCTGGTAGATGTGCCTTGTGGGATTTCCAAAGAACCTAAGGAATGTAAGCACCAAATTTCAATTGCTTTGGCAGAAATCCTAAAGGAGAGAGATCCACTAGATGACACAAACGTCTAAAAATGAGTTAGGATATTGCCTAAGTTTCAGATGTCATCCCTACCATGCCTTTAAAAGGGGCCTGAACCTTGAGTCTAAGATCACTACAGACTTCATGGGAGACTCATGCACATCTGTTTGCTTTGCAGCAAGCAACACGTGAGTGTCTAGAATTAACTCATCAAAGTTTTAAGAGAAATGTCTGAAATACTGATCATCCTTGTGGTTCAAGCCTCAGATTCAGACCTTAAGGATGTTTTGATCAGTTCTGAATCCACAGACAAATGGGTTTTTGGCTTTTTTTTTTTTTCTCCTGAGAATAGGTTTATCCAGCCTTTCTTTTAAAAGAAACAGAGCTTACTGTCAGAACTGTACCTGGTAGCACCTTCCTTGCATTAGCTTGGCTGGAAAGCCTGGACACTTTGGCTTCTGCTTCCTCCTCCATAGACAATGCCCTGAGCATCAGCCTATATGATGCTCAAGCAAGGCCAGACTCTAAGCTACAGTGAAACTAAGCCACTCAGTACAAATAAATACAGGATAACAAAAAACATAGAGAAAGAATACCTGAAAAAATTGTTTTGGGTGCTGAAAATAAGATATTTGACTTGAAAAGCGCATTTCTGGTGCCAGCTCCTCCTGCGAAGACTTTTCTTGGTTTTTTTTAGTCCATTGGCTAATAAAAGTGTGAGAAGATGAGAATTATTGCCCAGGATTCCCCAAAAGCACCCCTCCACCCCCCAAGAATCCTTGTTGCATATTCTTTTCTGTAAACTATGTCACTCAAGTTTTTTGCTATGCAGTTCAGGAAAGGCAGCATGTCCCCAAGCTGTTCATCCCAGCAGGGTTATGTTAGTCTTTTGGATATGTGGGTTGGACTCTGCTCAAGTTAGAGTCAGCAGAATTTAGGTCTACATTTCCCAGCTGTTCTGCCACTGAAAAACATCTAATTCTGCTGCCTCAACTGTAGAGAAATGGATCCTTTCATTACTTTAGAAATGTGTTGAATACCTCTGCTGGTCCAGGGTCTTCAGCAGGTATGGAGTGTGTGCTAGCCATTGGCATACACACAGCAGGCATATGCAAAAAGCACAGGTAGCTAAAAGAAATCATAATTCGGAAGTATCCAATAAAATTTAGATGCCTCTAAGTTTAGGTGATGGGGTGGGGGGGGGGAGGGAGATGATGGTGCCTTCAAATTTCAGATTGGAAGTTTTGATTCCTGTAGTTACTAAAGCTTTACTGGAGAGGCACTTACCTGATTCTTCAAAGCCTTGCAAATTTAACTTTGGGGTTCCTCTGCCCTCTGAACCCTAAATAAACAAGTAGAAGCTTTTCCTTCTGCCTTCACTAGTAACCTCTGTGGAGCTCCAAGGCTTCACTGGCTGTCATGGTGGTCCAGTCTGATGTGTTTGTAAACCTGAACATCAGCATGACACTGCAGCAGAACACTGGTGATTTCAGTGTATGGTAATTTTTGTTTGATTTAATTCTTATAAAAAATGAAATTAAGGAAAAATATTGCAGGGAAATTTCACATATTGTCACAGACCCTATTCTGGCATAATTCCATGTCATCCAGAATATCCTTCCATTAAACCGATTGCAAAGCTTATATGCACTAGAAAATGAAAGGCAATGTGGGTTTATCACTTAATCTTCAATATTAGTTTTTCCTTTTCTTTTTTTTCTTTTTTTTTTTATTGCATGAGACACTTTAGTCGAATCTTTTCAGAGATAATATAATATCTTTCCTGGTGTTCCATTTAGGATTTGTCAATGGAACAAGTATTCGTCATAGATCATTTTGACCTGAGGTCTCCTCATCAACAATGTACACATCAGCCACTTTGAAATACGTTCAGCTTTCTTTTGAATTTGTCATGAATTTGCTAATCTTCAGTTCACTCTCTATGTCACTCAGACAAATTATAAGCCTAGAGATTCTGCAAATGCTGAGCAGCATCTCTCTTTTTTATTACTTTTTCCTTGCAGGAGAGATTTGTTTCATGCACAATCATTTTAATTTGTTTATCAGGATATGAGCGAGACATTTGGAATAAGATAAACACTGAGCTGAACTTTCACCCAAACAGAAACCAAATTAATCTCAATGTTAAGAAAATAGTCTTCAGAAATACTAAATCTCTGTTTTGCAGAAAAGTGGCAATTTCTTAAGAAAACCAGAATGAGGTATTTACAAAGTCATTTATATGACACACTCAGCTGATCTTTGGATTAGAATAGGCTACTAATTTTTGAAGTTTCCCCATCACTGATTATATTGGCTCTGGCTTTTTAACATTGTGGTTAAAAATAAATTTCTATAAAACTGGTTCATTGGTTTTGTTATTCTTCTTCACACTACGGTTTATTATATTGCTACCTCTTAGCTTGCCCCTGTTCTAGTGAGGTAAATCCCATGGGAGCTGCATTTAGATCAAACTATGCATACATAATATGGAGCTGACATTTTATATGAAATGCTAACAGAAGCGTCTGATTTTGCTTCTAGCGAAGTTGGTAGATGCAGACTAAGTCCTGAAATGAGTATTTATTCATGAGTATTAGTTGCTGCACACACATACCCTTACTTGGCAGATGTGCTAGGGACGGGCAAAACTGCTAAGAGCTATGAATATGAAAAGACAGCATGAATTTTAGGAAGAATTACAATTGCTGAACTGTAAGAAGAAGTAATGGTTCCAGCTTTTCAGATTACTTATGCTGGGTTAAATCTGAAGTGTTATGGTTAATAGTATATGTGTTTGCTCCTAGGGATATCTTCCTATTGGATAATACAATTTAAATGAAAGCAAAAAAGGTTAGATGAATGTACCAATTTCACTGAAACCTGGGGGGAGGGTGAAGGAAGGAGGGCTTTTGTATAAAAAAACATTTCATGCATACAAAGTATTCTTTTTCCAAGTCTGTAATATTTTGATTTTCCATTATGAAATGCCTTTTGAACTTTAAAAATACATAAAATCAAAGAATCATAGAAAAATGAAGGTTGGAAGGAATTTAATACAGTCTCTTCCTCACAACAGGGTCAACAATATACTCAGACCAGATTACAGAGCAAAAACTGTAGAAAAAATTCAAATGTGAGAGAAAATACTGTGATTAATCGTAAACCAATGAAAAAGAATAAATTATGTTTTCAAGACAATTTGAAATTGTCTGCTTTCTTTCTGGTAGGTTATGATCCAATTTTGAAAATATGAGTTTCCCAGGAAGCAGAAACTCTTTTATAACTCATTTATAACTCCAGTTGACAGCTTCACAATGTACCAAAGCCAACACAATAATATAAGAATCAGATTCAGAAACTGAAAACCTCATGTGTCTAAATTAGAGCTGGTCAAAGGGCTTCACTGTTGTAAATATTGTGGTTGATTTACTCAGAGTGAATATTGACTTTCCGTATCCACAAGAATAAGTTTATATCCTAGAGTAATAGCAATCCGACCTGCATGCTAAGCTCAAGCAAAAATAATATGTCATTTCAGCATCAAATGGAAAAGTTTATTCCAAACAGTGAGGTTACCTGACCTCTTGTCTTTGAATTCCTCTGCGACTCTGTAGCAGTATTTTAAGACAGAGCTGAAATTCCACATTCAATGTTCCGGGCTCCCCAAACGTGCTAAATCCCCTTCATTCATCCAGTTCTCACACTCCTGGCAAAAATTCCACCTCTCTCCTGTATCAGCTTCTTGCAACAAACCAAAAATTAGAAATAAACCAATGATCGATTGTTGTCCTGAAACGTACAAAATGAAACCAAACAAGCCTTTCCATGTTCCTCTTGCCCACATAATTGATACTGTAAGCTAGGAAAAGGATGTTGTCTTCAAAAAAATCAACCTTCAGGTATAAAAGGGGTGGATCTTATTTAAGCACCTAATGCAATCCACAGTGCTTCTTTTTAGTGTTTTGACACTTTGATCAGACAAAATACTTTGTGCAGCGTTTTAATGGGAATATGCTATGAATAAACAATTCCTGTTGCTAGCATGAAAAAAAGACAGGAAAGACAAGAAAACAGAAAACAAACACATACATAAAGATACAGAATAAAGAATAATAATAATAAAAAAGTAATAACAGTGAAATTGAATGGAGAAATACAGAAGACAAAAATAAATAGGAGTGGAAGGAAATTAGAAGACTCAAAGATGAAAAATGCAGTGAAGCAGCAAAATGGGGAATCCAAAAAGTAGAAAAGAAAAGGAAAGCAAATAAAAATGAATTAAAGAAATCTCCATGCAATCACACTGCACAGAAATATGGAAAGTAGAACATCTAGGGAGATAAGGAAATAATCCAAGTATAAAAATATGAATGTAAATTGAAATGCCTATTTTTGGAAATGGGAACAGCAAACAAATTCTGCAATGTAAAATCATAGTGAAGAGCAAGGGAGAGGCCAAGAATTTTGGAAGAAAGTTCTTGACCAGTTCGAAATGGTTAAGAATCACTGATTTTTAGGACTTTTGATTATAATGGACAAATCTTTCTATGATGATTAAAGATCTCATCTTCCTCAGATGCTCTTGCTCCTTTTATTTTTGACTCTAGTGCTGGAGACACTTGTTGGAAAGTGACCCTTTTCTGTCCTTCAGCCGCAGCAATGCACAGACTGCAGTACTCCGTCGGAAGTGCCTGGGCTGAAGTCAGGACACAGCCTCTGTATGGCTTTTTGAAGGTTTGGGTTACTTCATTCACCAAAGCCCTGGTACCAACAGCTCTCCAGGGGAACCAATGGCAAAAAAGTCCTTGAAGAAAACACACCCTTGCAAAGAGTCTGAATGGTGCAAGGTCTGCTGTGTGAGGGACCAGTCATGGAAACTTTCATTGAAGTAATTTGGTGGTCGCGGGGAGTGAATCCTTGAGACTGATGCTGTATTGCCTCAGACACTTTCAAACTCAACCTATGCTAGATATCTGCAGGATCCAGAGTTTTCTTGCCCCTGTCCACCTCTGCTAAGAGCTTGTGCGGTTTTTGCTGTTGAAAAAAGGTGTTTTCTGATTTAGAAGCAACTCTACAGGTTTGATTGCTGGGCATGGTACTTTTCCAAGCTTGGAAAATCGTTAGAGCAGAGCATCAGTAATACCAAGGTGAGGGTCAATCTGTGACTCTGTAACAGGGAGAGAAGGATCCAAGCAGTGGAGGAGTAAGAGTATATCTCGGAACACCAGGTCCGAAGTCAGATGTACCTGTCTTGGAGGACTGGCAGGGAAATTTAAACAGCTGAAAAAAAAACCAGGACTTGAACAACAGCAGAGATGGTGTTGTCAACAGTATGAAAGAAACATGGCAGAGAGAAGGTAGTCAGACCTGTGCAGAAGAGGATCTGGGGACATTTCTGATAGATGTTCATCCTTCTTCTTAAGTACTCACGGTAATCTCTTAGGCAGATCCTATCACTGTATTATTTATTTGAGCACCTCACAGTCTGTAATACAATTATCTTTTCAAAACTCTTGTAAAATAGAGAATAATTATGATGCCCCAAGAGGCTGAACAATTTGTTCAAGATCACTCAGAAACTCTGTAGCTGAGCAGGAAGCTAAACATGGAGGTATGTTAATCCTACATCACAGACCACTGTGTCTTTTCATGATTCTCCATCCTCTCTCCCCTTATTCCTTTCACTCTCAAGAAAGGTTTCCACTAACTTCACCTACTTGCTGTTTTGGTCTTCTTTCCTCTGCCCCTGCTCTTTCAGTTGTAGGTGCCACGTTGGTACCTGTTCCTGGCAAAGGAGACAGCTGAGTAAAGGAGCTTCGGAAAAGCAGTGGGGAGCTGCACAGAGGTGGTCAGTGAGGAAAGCTGAGCTAATATTCAGCCAAGGCATTGTACGACTGTGCCAGACACTAGTAGGGAACCAGAAGCAGTGAACGTGGAAAACCGGTACGTGTCAAAAATGCTTTGTTTATAAATAAGAGGAAATTAAGTGCCCCGAGGCTGCATTGGCACTGACTTGCTGTTGCAGAGGGATTGCTCATACCCTACAGAAAGTGCATATTGAAGCCTTGAGGCTCTTAGGAGTGCTACAGTCTGGATGCTAACACAACTGTGGCTTTTTCTCTCTGCACTGTGAGCCATACCACCTGTAAAATAAGTACTCGCACTTGCTGTGGCAGGAAGCAAAGCGCATGTCCACAGAAAATAGGGCCACAGCATTTATCTGGCTGAGGCACAACCTGTATTTATGTGAGTTGCCTTGAACAGCAAAGCCTCTGCTCTCCCTGCTTGCAGGTTGCTTAGCTACTCCACGAGAACAGCAAGTCAAGGACCACTTTTCCCAACCAGTTCACAGGTCACCATTTAACTTGCCACAAGCTGCTCACCCCCTGCCCTCCTCCCGACCGGCTTCTGCAGCCAGGGAGCCTCGCTCTCCACTTGCAACGCAGCCTGCAGAGCACAGCACATACTGTGACAAACCTGGTCACTCACCCAGCTCAAATTTTTAGCCAGCCCTAAAGGAAAGCCTATGTGGTAGATAGTAGTGTTCTGTGCCTGCAGTAAGATCCCACAAAGGTACTAGTCTCCTCGGCTCCATCAGCTGCATCAGCAACCATGGACACGGGGCTTTTGGTAAACAGCTGGTACCCAGCCAGCCAGCATAAGGGTAGCAAGCATCAGCCTGCAAAAGGTCCTGTAGCAATGCCTCCATTTCCTCTTATTATGGTTATAGCCCTGCAAAATTGCTTCTGTGACTCCTTCTGTCACACAGCTACCTTTACCTAAATATATCAAATTGCTGTTTTCAGCTGAGATCCACAGACCCAAAAGACACTGAGAGGTAACAGACCGAGGTAGCCTGAACCAGCTCCCCAAGAAAAGGTCTGCCACTCCAGTAGAGAAGCATTAGAGGTTTTACAACTCTCAGACTACAGATTTAGTTTACAATTTCCATCTTCAGGGAAGCACTAGTATACACAGATTTAAAAAAGGCAGCTTCACTTTTTATTGCATGGTTTATGGAGGTTTAATCTGACTCACACACTGTATTTTGGGAGACTCCACTTCTGTGTGAATAGTACTTTTGGTCAAAGACTAGCAGGGCTTATTAAGTGTACACAGATGTGTAGGCTTATATTTGTTAATTGAAAATTATTGAAAAACTACCCCCAAAGAAATTATGACATACTGACATCTCCTTTTCGTATTCTACACCAGCAAAACTTGAATAAATTAGTCTATCAGTTTCACGGCAGTGAAAGAGTTTCCTTTTGCTCAACGACAATTTTGTCCTATCAGTTACTAGGACAGGAAGCCTAGCTACAAAATATATTACTTTGCTGCATTGTTCTTTAGGTACGTAAAAATATTATCTTGTGGGATTTCCTGAACTCCAGAAGCAACAGAAAAGGAGCAATGTAATTATCTTTAACCATATTAAAAGCTGAGGAAAAGAATGTGAATTTGTTTTAATTAAACCAAACCACTCTACCAGCTTATGCCCTAAACAAGGCCATTTTAGCAAATTCTGTCAAATGAAACCCAAGTGGGGTGAAGTGCCAAGTACTTTGCTGCCAACTCTGTAAATGCTGGCGACATTATCCTCTTATTTTGCCAGTGTAATAGAGAATCAATTGTAAGATGCTACAGAGGTTCAGCTACATAATCATTAATTATGGTTTCTGTATTAACTACAAAGGAAAAAAATGGTAAAACCTTTCCTAGTTTAAAAAGTCAAGTTAAGCCCGCACGAGGCTGATAAATGTACTGAAGATTCATTGCTGTTGGCATGATTACCGATACAGTCATTGTTGTTGCTTACAATAAGTACAGTGTTGTTACAGCTGGGAAGAAGTAAGGCAAAAGATTGTGGAATATAGTAGTATGAAATACTGTATTAAACTTTACAGCAATTTTCAAAGATGTAGTTGTTCAGGAAAGTAGAACTGTATATTATCCAAACAACAAGAAAACATTGCAACTGTAAAAGCTAAAAAAAAAAAAAATCTTCCAAAACTGGAGTAATGCTCTTATCTTAGGTTTGGTTATCGAACATAACAGTCCACTTGATCTGAAGATACATCGACTTGGAGAAGTGAACCTGTTATAACCCATATGTAAACAACTGTAACAGGCATTACTTTACATGTTAAAATACAAGGAAGTCCCCTTTGCTACATAAAAGATGCTTTTGGCTAAGTTGAAGAAAATAGGTTGAAAAGAAAACCCCTCAGATCCCATGAGAACAACAAAGAAGAAATTACACCTTCTTATTCAGAACTCTTGTGTACAAAGTGATTTTGGGTCTCTGAAGTAGCGGAAGCACAGCAGTGGGGAACTGCTGTTATTCAGCAAGGCTGTAGTTGTCCAGTTGCCTTTTTGCTAAAATAAGGCTTGCTTTTGGGTAGAAAAGGAGATTCAGACAAAGCCACAAGTGACCATGGTTTTGTGATTTTTATTGCTATGCTTGAGGTGAAAAGATGTTTGTGGCCTCTGGGGGATATACCAAGTTCCTTGTAAATATTAGGTCACCCATTGATTTGCAGCTTTACTTCTGCAGTTTTCTGGACAGAGGAAAGTAAACCAAGTGTCCCTTCTTTTGAAAATGTACTTTGCATGTACCTTTCATTACACAGCATTTCAAAAAAAGAAATAGAGCTCGATGACTTGAGGCAATATGCTATTTACAGAGAGTTTATTTTTAATTATCTTCTGCCTGTAATGCTTACTGTCAGACTACATCCTCTATACACTCATACAGATTGGTAGTGGCTGAAACAGAAATAAAATGTTTTGAGCTTTTTCTTAAACCCTTGGCTTTTTTAAGGCTTCACACTGCAAATGGAGAACATGATATTACGACTGAAAGGTTTTGCTATGGAAGGCTGTCATGGAATCATAACAAGTTTATCGGTGTTTTGAAACTAGTGTTTTCCACTGATGGCAATGGTTGCTTGTCTGGATTTCTCAGCTGAGCAGTCTCTGTGGTTATTTTTCCACCATAGCTAGTAGAGGATGATAGCACTGTCTAAGCTGCATGTCTCAGTGAAGCCTGATTGCCTTTTCAGGGCTGGCTAGTTTTGCTTTCTTAACATCTGGAGGGAGTGTTATATGATACTGGGTTCAGCATAAATCAGGTTTATTGCAATGTGCATGTAGTAATTTGTATTTATGCACCGAAGTTTAGATTTTAGGATATTGCACAAAATCCCAGACTGCATCATTAAACAGTTACACTATGACATTTATTAACCAGCTTTCTACTGACAGCAATTTTATCATACATTCATAAGGATGAGTTGTAGTTCTGGCATATACATGTATTTGTTATAATAATCACAGAATGTTCCAGAAGGACTATTAAACTTGCATGTTTCCACAATCTGTTTATGTAATGCTTATTATAAGGACAGCATATATCTGCTTTTCAAGGAAATTTGCAATAAAATGTGCAAATTGTAATCTCTTTAAGGCAAGGACTTTTTATTCCAAGTTCATTGCCAGCAGTCAGCAATAAAAAACCAGAGTAAGATACGTATAGCGTGTTGTCACAAGACATACCAGATGTGACTGCTGCTACAAGTCTCCTTTCCCTAAAGGTATTTCTTCTTAGGTTGTCCTGAAGAAAGAAAGCTTTTTGAATAGGCTTGGTGATTTTCTCTGCAGGGTCAGAGGATGTGCAAATTAGAGGTTGCCAAAAATATTTCACAGGCACACACAGACTAAGACCTTGTACTTGTCTTTAAACAGCCAAAGAATCTCGAGTCTAGCAAGTAGACTAGAGACATGTCAAGTGATGAAATTGAATGTGAATGTAAAAGCTTTTCTCTGCTAAAAAAGAACACAGTCTTTAGATTAATATTAGCAAACCCTACTATGTCACATTGCTACAATCAGCATCTCTCTGTGAAATAAGAATACATTAGTTCAGGTCAATATCTGCACTCCCATCAGACAAAATTACCTAACTGTCTTTGTCTGGTAATGATAATGACATTGTTAGCCTCCAGGGAGTTGACGTCACACAACTCAGGAAGAGCAGTGTGTATAAGTGAACCAGCAAAGACCTCCACGGGTATGGACTGATTCAGCTGACGGATGCTACACCAATGATGCTGTGCAAAAATCCAAATATGCCCCAAGCTGCACTTGACAAGAAAATAAGCAAATTGCAAAAGAGTGTTTCAGGCATCTAAACAATTGTAAGTAAGTGATTCATTGGAAAGGAAACATTTAAAGAATAGGACGGCATCTGAATCAAATCTACCATGCTCAATTCATGCTCAGATGTATACATGTGTATTTGCATTTGTGATGGCTAATATTCCCTTCAACTGTAAAAAATTGAAATTCTTTGCCTAATCTCTTTTGCTGTGGGTATCTATCTACTTACCTATAACTATCTGCTTACCTTCCTACGAGTATACCCAAGTATTACAAACACAGCTAGGAAAAGGTAACTAAATATCAAGGCCTGTGAATAAGATTGATTGTACTGTATTATTGGCATTGAGGTAAAGGTGGCACATTAAAAATTTTGCCACTAAATAAAGAATGGCCGTGTACTATTTGCACACTCTGTCTCTATTATAAGAAAGGAACAGCCTGTTTATCAGAGTGATTATGGGGACTAGGGTAGGAGGATTTTTTTCGTGTTTGTTCAAGGGTTTACATGAAGCTGATTCTCTCTGTATATTGCATTTATTTAATTAAAAGAGAAGCTCAGTCAATATTGCTGTAGCAAAGCCAAGGCATGTCTGAACTCATTAAAGTAGGGTTTGTACGCTGACACTGATGAAAGACCTGCTGCTGGTGCTGCTGCAAGTCCATTTAGTTTTATTTGACATCAGTTGCTTTGCCTGCACTGTCAGAGCTTGTATATGAAGTTGTAGTACCATGAAAAAAAGAGCATATCTGACAAGGAGCCAGGGATTTCTCAGATGATACCTGGACCTTGCCTCATTTGCCTGTCTTGTGATATAACAGGTTTGGGCAATCTGCTTTCCTCTCTCTTTCTTCCCCATCTCAAAATGGTGCCTGTGCTCTCTCCACAGTCTCCTCCAAATAGCTGCATGTGGGAGGAGATACCTGCAATACAGCTTCTCCTACCCTCAATCCACCTCACATATGTTTGGGATGGGAAAAAGAAATGGGGCAGTCGCAGGCATCTGCACTCAGTGCTTGTGAGAGGAAGT
This sequence comes from Limnodromus scolopaceus, assembly GCA_028565335.1. Lineage (NCBI taxonomy): Eukaryota > Metazoa > Chordata > Aves > Charadriiformes > Scolopacidae > Limnodromus > Limnodromus scolopaceus. Next base: position 47,288,248 of record JAOXNO010000001.1, read on the forward strand.
AGCTCTGGTAGAGCTAAATCTTCTGCTTCCGATGGTTTTCAGCCCACTGGGCTGCCAGGAAAATCTGCCATTAGCAGATACAGCTTACCTAACATCATAACTGTGTAGACAGGCTTTTGTAGGGCATTCACAAAGTCTGACTTAGCCCACTCAGGCTCGTGTCACCAGACTGCCTCTACAGCCAGGGCAGAGGCAGTGGAGCGTGCAGGACCATTATGGGATCCTGTTTCTCTCCAGTGACTACAGAGGTGATTAGCCTCACTAGGCTGAAGTTAGCTTCCATGAAAACTCTTTTAGTTGGACTTTTATCAAAATGACTGCTTCAGGGTCGAGCAGATTATATTCCCATAGCTGCGTTTTGACGTGCTGTTATGCTTTATTTCTCTCTGTACAGTGTTGCTTAAGCACTGCCCAGAATTTTTAGAAGCTTCAGATCTGATCTGATTCATCCCTTTTGAATAGCCTTGCAATAGCCAGAGAAGATCCTTTTTATTCCCTCTTTTAACCTGCAAGCTAGGTTTCTAAAAGGATCTGTCCCACTCTGCTCATCTGAAGGTTTGTTCATCAGTTCACTTTAATGACTTCTGAGCACATTGGTAAATTCTGACACCATTTACCAGGGCACAGAAGTCTCAGAAATATCAGCTTACTCAAAAGGAAAAAAAAAAAAAAGTGCAGAGAAGAGGTTGAGGGATTGGGGCTTGGTTAGCCTGGAAAAGAGTATGTAAGGAGGTCATCAAGAAGGTGGACCCAGGCTCTTCACAGTGTTGCAAGGCAGAAGGAGAAGAGGCATAAATTGAAACAGAAGAGTTTCAGCCTGGATATAAGGAGAAGCTGTTTTGCAGGAGGACAGTCAAGCAGTGGGACAAGGGCCTGGAGAGGTTCTGCACTTGAGCTGGAGGTTTCAAGACCAAGCTGAATGAAGCCCTGAGCAACCTGGTGTGATCTCAGAGTTGATCCTGCTCTGTGTAGGGTGTTGGACTAAAGATCTCTAGAGGTCTCCTCCAGCCTGAATTATTTTGTGATTCTGAGTTTTGTCCATAAAGGGCATTAAGCACTGCTGGGCTGAGGCTGAAATACTAAACCAAACCCAAAATGAGAACCCATATTTTTTTTTCATTATACTTAGGAGGAAATTTGTAAAGATTTATCTATATTTTTTTAGCAAATAAACTACTTCAAACTTTACAAATTTATATACATTAACCTTGAAAAGCTGAGAGATCATATTTTGAATTTTGTACCTTTATGACTCTCGGATCTACACATCTACACATGACAGCAGTAGTCAGATCCATTCTTGCTATGGTGTTCTGGGAGTCGAGGTCCTTGCCTTTGCCTTCAGCATTGTCTCCATACTTTCCTCTCACCTTAGCAACAGAGTTAGAGTCCTTCATCAGGATGCTGCTGAGCCCCACTCACTTTAAGGACAAATATCCTCACCAGCTTCACCCTGAGTGTCCAATCTGAAGAAGCCCAAATCCTGCTGCAGGATGTCATCAAGCTGCAGTACCATTCAAACACCAAAACAAAACCTTTTCCAAAAGAAACAGTAGGAACACGATTCAACGTCCAGTATCAGACCCTGCTGTGGTCTCAGCTCTTGCTCATCTGCCAGCTCTTTCAGCAGAGGGCATATTTGGAATAGAGAGGAATCAATCCTCATGATTAAAACATGGAAAATCTTCTCTCCTACACTCTATTCCTACAAGGCACAATGAGCTTGACCTGCTTACTCTTAAGACCTTCATTTGAGCACCACTCTAGCCCACCTGCTATCATAAAAATGAAGGTTGCCAGGGCAGCTCCAGAATTCTTCTCTTGGCAGTATAAACCAGCAAAGATGTGGGCCTTGCCGATACTGCCGCTCTGGTGTAGCCACACTACATGCATGACACAAATCCTCTCTGCCCTGTGAAGTTGCTCCCATGCCTTATGGATATGAGACCACTTGGAGTGAGATGAAAAGAGGTAGTCACAAAGAGAAGCTTGCTCAGCCACTACTAGAAGCACCTGCTGTGGGCTTCATAAGCAAGAGTACCATCTGCTTATCCTGTCTTTTTTTCCCCAAGAGAGCTTTTTCCTTCAACCCTCACCAGATTCTTTGTCTTGCTTTATCTTGACCACCAGTTCTCAGGTCCTTGCCTTGGAGGATTGTCTCCCTGTCACACCCTGCCAGAATTTCCTCTTCTTATTCCACATGAAGAAGGTTTGCTCAAGGTCTACATTTGGCAAGCAGAAAGCAGAAGCCCAACTTTCATAGAATCTTTGCCTTTTTTAATGGCATTTTTAAATTCTGTGGAAGAAATCCAGCTGGGCAATCTACCCAGGAGTTTTTGTTTACCCCTCTGCAAGATAATGCATCACAAACATAGTAAGCAATTTATGTTATTTAGCTGAAAATTACATTTTGAGGGCAAGAGAATAAAATTAGCATGTTGAAAGATTGACTCTGCAATCTTCTCTGCTCCAGTGAATGTAAGCTGTGCCCTGGTATATAAAGGTACGATGGGCAGGACTGCTTTGCAGGTCCAGGGTGTAGATTGCGGTAAGGACATTAGATGTGCACAGAATTCCAAGAATCATTGGAATTTATAAACATATTCTGCCAGTCAAATAATCTTAACTTTAATTCAGTCTGTAAACAGGGTTTGCATGCCACATATGTTTGTTTATACGTGTAAGTGCTAGAACTGTTTCAGTAAAAAGGACAGGTGAGCATTTCATAGTTTGGTAATCAATTAAGAAAAGTCCAATTTTGATTTCCCAAGTACTTATCCAAAAAGATTATTAAGAAACTTAGATCCACATTACTTTCTAACTGCATTCACATCACCAAGTTATTCTTACTTGAAATCCTTATGATCCTTGTTATTTTTGAGTGTTAAATATTGCTTGGGTGTTTTATCACTTCAAAAAACTATCTTTTAGAATTCAGAAAGAACTGTACTTTTGTGAAATACCTATATTTTCTTTTTTAGAGTTTCTGCTTAGAATTTTTCTGGAAAATATTTGTGCAAACACAACAAAAATGCTATTCAAAGTCTGTTTTAATGGAAAGCCATTTTGGAATGATAATTTGAATGGGTTTCCTTGCTCCCCCAAGTAGGAAGCACAGTTATGCCTAATACATTCATTACAATCAATCTTGAGAGAAATTCGATGCCCCTCAGGCCAAAAAAAAAAAAAAAAACAGAAAAAAATTTAAACAAGCAATCTGCTTGGTGTTTGTCTACACACAGGCACACATGACTAACATCCCTACTGACAACCATTTATCTTTTCCCTACTAATTCCTTTCTGGTGCTTCATGTTGATTATTGTTTTCATTATATTTTTTTCCATTTGTATCCTTAATTTACGAAGTGATTTATAACCAAAACCATGATCTTTGTTTGCATGCTGAAAACAACATTGGACTAGTATGCCACGGGATACTGAAGCACTTCACTGATTTCTACAATAAAACTCAAAAGGATTAATTCTGTAACAATTCCTTCAGGTCATTAGATTGCTGTGGCAGGTGCTGTTTTATCTGCAAATTCCAACAAAAAAGCCAGTTTCCTGCAATAGGAGATTGCGAGGATGGGAAAACTACAATGCCTGGAATATTTTTGCAACGTATGTCAGCTTCTTCACAGTTGGGACAAGAAAGTGAAGAACCCATAGCAGACTGTACTGTATTGTTTTGTATTGTTTTGGGCAACAGAGAGCAAAAAGTGCTTGTGAACACTTCTGAAGAGTTTCATCTAGAGTTGATTTTATATGCATTCAAATCTAAATACAGTACTGCCTTAATTTAAGTCTGGAAGCTAATAAGATCATTATTATTGGACTTAGAATGCTGATGATGAGAAGGAAAGAAGAGATGATTTCATCAAATTTCTTCTTTAGTGCCTGTATGTATACATGTATGTACAACGCATATCTATATATTCAAGTGGGCAAATTCCACCTGTTTTCTATTATCTTTGGTACAAAGACATACATGATGGGATAGATCTACTAATGGAAAATGCATTAGTTATTTGCCAACATGGCATGCCTAAAACTCAGAAGAAATAACAGAAAGGAAAATATCCTTTCCAGTTTGACCTTCTGTGCTCATCACCATGGTATCTCAATATGTTCCTAAGAACACTGATTGCGGTGTCTGTTCTCTCTGACACGTGGTTCTTTTTTCTTCTCCTCTCTTCTCTCCCCATGCAAGAGTTAGAAGGTGGAACTGGATTCATTTCTAAATGTTATTACTCTATAATATGCAATGTAGTTTTCTTAGTGAGTCATATCAAGAAGTGTCACCTTTCATCTTGAACGTGGAGTACCTTATTTCTTGTGAGAATGCGTCTTGTAGTCTTCCAGAGACATACAAGGAAACATGGAAGTGGATGAAAATTAGTTTTTAAGAAAAGTTTCATCACTGAGGCACTGACAATTACACATAAGAGTATCTCTTCTCCATCACACCTTTAAAATCCTACTGAAACTAATATGTGTACAAAGTGACACAGTGGACAAGCAAATTACAGTGACTTCAGGATCTGAGTGTCATTGCCCAGAGAGGGTAAAACCCATTCGGGCAAGCCAGATTTGGCAGCACTGGCTCTGTTATAACCATAATGTCATGGCAGCATTAGAGTATTCTCAGCTCTGAAAACAAACTGGGAAGACCAGTAATGCCTCCTTAACCCAGTATTAGGCACAAAGGTCTCTCTCTGAAGCGTAGCAAGTTGAAGTGTATCTGTTTCCAATGTCCCAGATGGTTCTTGTACAATCCCTATAACTTCTTTCAGTCTCCTATTCCCTTCCCTCTTTTCCTTCCAAAATGCCACTGACTATGAATAATTTAATTCGCCTGCCAGAGCTCTCCATCACTTTCTCCAGCCTTAAGAGAGTAACTTTCTAACACTGTATTTCAATGTCTTCTGGCAGAATATTTTCCATCTGCTTTTTCGATGTGTGAGTGTGGGAGGGGCAGAGGAGGCTGAGGTAGCGGGGGTGGTGTCAAGGAATGATGCCAAGACATACTGCTCTCACTGAAATGATCTACTGCTTCCTTTCTGTTTCCACAGAGCTCGGTACGCTGCTCTCACTTCCCTTAGGTGTGGCTGCTGTTCCTCACTTCTCCCTGAGGTAAGGATAAAAATGAAAAAGAAAAAGAAAGTCAGCTCCTCTACAGACAACTTTCAGAATGTGCTGGGATTAGAAAAGTCTGTTAAATAAAGCTTTTATCCCATTATTCTAGGCTTTGCATCTCAGCTAGCAATGTAGCTAGCATGAAAAGTATTTGAAGCATGAGCACTGACCTGAGTGGAGAGAGGGAGCTGGGCAAGAACGTGAGCACCCAGAAGGAAAGAGAGCTGAAGTCCGTCCCTGTCAGACATTGCTCCTGACATTGCTCTGTGAACTGGGAGGACAAGGAGTCTTCTGGTTATCACAAAATGAAAATAACATAAAACTGTAGCTGTTTCCCAGTACACTATGAATAGGAATAACAGAAGTTTATTTGCCATGTGGATTTCAGTGATTCACCTTTACAGTGAAGATATATCTACTATGAGCAGTTTTCCTCTATTTGGGCTGGGAGGAGCCCGTAAATCTTAGGTCTTCCCTACTTCTAGACATGTCTTCAGAGTGGTTTTCTGGGGCATTGCATAAATAATGGGAAACTGTAAGAGACATCCTGAAGCAGTCTCTAGGATTGCATCGCAGTACAGTTATGTAATAAGAAGCAGCAACTTGGATTAACTTGTGAAAGTCAAGAAACATGACAGCAGGCATCATGCTTAACGTGGAACATATTAATGATAGATTAAATAATACAGTATCCTGTTCTCCTAAAAGACTAGTCAGGCAGTTTGATGCCTGTGGCTATGCCTGGTGTGGTGCACCCTATCACATTCAATGGATACTTGATTCAACTGTACAGGGCATTTATGTAAATGGAAATCCCACCCACCTTTGCCACAAGCCAAGGAACTGAAGTCGTTCCGTGGAGCAATATTAGATCATGGAAACGGAATGAAAAAAGCTTTGTGCAGCTCTGTTGTTGCTGATGCATGGAAAATGCATCGAAAATGGCTGCGGATTGTTCTGTTTCCTTTGAGATCTGTACAGTTCTTTCTTCGGAGTTCTGCTAAATACAGTGGCATTTTTCGTCCAATTTATTCAACTTCTCAGTGAATAATTGATTATTAAATATAGTAGTGTTTTATCCAGATTATGTGTTTTCTTTAGCATATCTGTATCCACCCAAGGGTACTGAGGAAGCTGGTGGAAGTGTTCACTAAGCCACTTTCCATCATTTATCAGAAGTCATAGCTACCCTGATGTCGTGGGTTGAGAGACACAGGACTAATTTTCCTTCTAATACTGGGGAAAATTGCACTTCTAGAAGACTTTAGTGTCTGAATTTGTGAAAATATTTACTCTATAGCCAGCCAGG
>JAOXNO010000001.1:47294792-47306648 GCA_028565335.1 Limnodromus scolopaceus
TTGTTAATTATTTAGTCTTAGTCTATTAAATCTATTTATATTTCAACCCTTGTGTTCCTTTTCTGTTCCTCGATTCCGCTTTCCGGGTGGGGAGGGGTCATTGGGTGACAGCATAATTGTCTAAATGACAATATATTGTTATGGGTTTTCTCAAATCATAACACCTGAGAGGTCTCACTTAACTGGAGGCTGGCAAATGTGACGCCCATATACAAGGAGGCCATGAGGAGGATATGGGGAATTACAGGCCTGTCAATCTGACCTCGATGCTGGGGAAGGTTGCGGAGAAGATCATCTTGAGTGCCATCACATGGAACATACCGGACAACCAGGTGATCAGGCCCAGTCAGCATGGGTTTATGAAAGGCAAGTCCTGCTTGACTAACCTGATCTCCTTCTATGAAAAGGTGACCCTCTTAGTGGATGACAGAAAGGCTGTGGATATTGTTTGCCTAGATTGTAGTAAAGCTTCTGACACCATTTCCCACAGCATTCTCCTGGAGAAACTGGCCGCTCATGGCTTGGAAGGGCATACACTTCACTGGGTTAAAAACTGGCTGGATGGCCAGGCCCAGAAAGTTGTGGTAAATAGAGATAAATCCAGTTGGGAGCTGGTCACAAGGGCTCAGTATTTGGGCCAGTTCTCTTTAATATCTTTATCAACAATCCTGACGAGAGCATCGAGTGCACCCTCAGTAAATTTGCAGACTAAATCATGTTGGGTGGGAGTGTTGATCTGCTTGAGGGTAGGATGACTGTACAGAGGGATGTGGATAGGCTGGATCAATGGGTCAAAGCCAGTGGCATGAAGTTCTACTAGGACAAGTGCTGGATCCTTCACTTGGGTCACAACAACGCCATGCAGCTCTACAGGCTTGGGGAAGAGTGGCTGGAAAGCTGTCCCACAGAAAAGAACTTGGGGAAACTGGTTGACAGCTGGCTGATTATGAGCCAGCAGTGTGCCCAGGTGGTCAAGAAGGTCAGCAGCATCCTGTCCTGTATCAGGAATAGTGTGGCCAGCAGGACTACAGAAGTGATTGTCCCACTGTACTTGGCACTGATGAGGCCCCATCTGGAATACTGTGTTCAGTTTTGGGCCCCTCACAACAAGAAAGATATTCAGGTGTTGGAGCATGTCCAAAGAAGGGCAAAAAAGCTGGTGAAGGGTCTAGAGAAGAAGTCTTATGAGGAGCAGATAAGGGAGCTGGGATTATTTAGCCTGGAGAAAAGAAGGTTGAAGGAAGACCTTATTGCTCTCTACAACTACCTGAAAGGAGGTTGTAGAGAGCTGGGGGTTGGTCTCTTCTCCCAAATAACAAGTGGTAGAATGAGAGGAAATGACCTCAAGTTGTGCCAGGGGAGGTTTAGATTGGGTATTAGGAAAAATTTCTCCACTGTCAAGCATTGGAACAGGCTGCCCAGGGAAGTGGCTGAGTCACCGCCCCTGGAGATATTTAAAAGTCATGTAGATGTAGTGCTGAGGGACACGGTTTAAAGGTAATTTGACAGTGCTAGGTTAGCAGTTGGACTGGATGACCTCAAAGGTCTTTTCCAACCAAAACGATTCTATGACAGGGAATGGGACAAGAATTTCCCATTCCTCAACGTTGTAATATGAAATTATCTCACTGAGATGTTCAAGGGATAGACATTACTTTTCTTTCTAAGAATCATTCAAGCTGAATTAGCATGTTTTGCTGTTGTGAAGTAGCAAATTGAGTTGCTGATATCTATTTGCTAATGTTACACTGTGGATATTTCTCTGTAGTTTGCACTCAGTTTGACAGGTGAAAATCTATATGCAGCTGAGTAATTAATTTATATTTTGTCAAAGTTAGGAAACAATTTGAATGGCAATTCAGAAGGACCTCATGTAATGCTTGTTAGATCATTCCTCCATGTACCTTACAGTGTGTACAAGACAAAGGTTGAAATCTACAGCTTTGTTCTATTTTGCATTAAATTGTAGGTTTCTTTTTTTTTCCTCTTTTTTGAGCACATGCCACCAAGCATGCTAATGAACCAAGCAAAGAATCAGCTGTACTAACAGTTAATGAGAATTCAAAGAGATTTATTTAGCCTAGCATCATCGTTTCAGTGAAGATTCAAAGAGGATTAATTTGATTTGTGTCAAAATGGAGGAATCTTTATATAATCTGCAGTCAAACTTTCATGAATATATTTATGCAGACTTGCAGAGTTCTTCAAAATCATGTGTAAAAGGCTATAGGAAAAGAAGGCAATATTTATTTATATGTAAATTATTCTTTTTGTGCAGAAAATCTATTTCGGGTTTCAAATGTGTTTATATCTCCTCTTTGCAATACTTGGGAACTTACAGGATAAAATTTGGAGCTGCTGAAATCAATGAGTTTTATATGGGATTTTAATGCACTCCAGAATTCATCTACAAAAAACTGATGGACAGACACAACTAGGAAAAACCTGTACAACATAATTCTAAAAGGGCACTCTACCATACTGCACAGCAACATTTTTTTCTGCAGTAATTATCACACATACAGAATACACATTAGTGTGCTATGAACATTTCATCTGCTCTCTTTTGGAGAAGCTGCATGACTCACATTTTTCTCATACCCAAGTAAAAAACTTGTGCTAATAACGTCATTACAATGCACCAAAATCTCATGTACAACTATATTAAGTCTGGAAAAGACAGCTGATTTCAACACCAGCAGGATTTGTAAACACATCAGTGTTCCTCAAACCCCATATCATTACCATTTCCAGGAACTGTGCATGGCATCCTGAAGCAGCTTTTTATACGCCTTTTCCATGGCCCTTCATGCGCTACTGCTCTCACACAATGACCCCATATCATGCATGATGATACTGTGAGTCACAGATGGCTTTAATACAAAAAGATTGTGTTGAGCCATTTTCTTCACATACACATTGAAACCCAAATTATTCATGAGTAACTGTACTTTTGTTAGACAACTTGTGCTACCTAAACTCCAAATTCACAAGATTATTCATGCATGGCCAGAAAAGAAAGAAACTGTAGCATGCAATATCAAATGACCAGATCCCTTACAATGTTCTTCATTTTTTTTTTTTAAATTTGTTGTCTAGTAGGGCTTTTTAAGCAATGACGAGAAGTACTTCTGATGCACATGAATGCAATCTTTTGTCTGACTTGCTCTTTCCAAGGCTTTAGGTGAGGTTATTAGTGGTAGTGGACATTAAATCAAGACCAACTGTGAGAAGCTAAAGCATTTTACTTGATCCAAGTGGCTGTTGGTAACTGACATTAACATTCAGAATAAACAAAACTTCCAACTGATACGTGTTTAGGCATATAACGTGAGGAAAATAGTAGGTCTAGTCTTGTATTGCACCAAAATGTCCCTTTCCCACTGACTCCATAGCACAGACCCTTTTTTACTTCAATATTCTTTCATATTCAGTACGGGCATTTGCTAAAACATTTTCTGTCTGAAAGGACTCTCATGCTCTCTGGCTGTGGTCAGTGCTCTCTGTCAGACATCATGTTCAGCACATATTAATAATGTTGTGCTTCAGTGATAAAGACTTAATGTCATGTACTGTCCAACCTACTGTATGGATCATGCACATAACTATTTAGACATTCAGAATGAAATGTTAGCCTCGATGTTGCCTAGAAAAAGTAAGGTAGGGAAAATCCCTTTTATACTTAACTTAATTTTAAATAGTCACATGTATTTATTTACTATACTAACAGAATAAAGATGTGCAGAGTGATGTAGTATTTTTGGCCAGGGAACCCTGAAAGACAGTAAGCATGTGAAGAAGATATGGGTTCTTGTGCAGCTGCCATAGGCATTGAGAAATATTCTGTGACTGACATCTGTTGGAGCAGAAACCAGAGAGGTCTGGCTACTTCAAAATTGAATGAGAAATTTCTGGGGAAAAAAAAATTAAAAATAGAGGCTTTTTTGACAAAAGTTGTAAATTGTATTCTTTCCTAATTGAAACCTAAATATGAAAAATCATGCTAGAATATTCAGTTAGTCCAGAAGGATGGAAGAAGTCTGGCTTCCCATGAATCTAAGTTCTCTGATCTTCATCTCTTACTCGCCCACTTTTGTATTCCTACCCACTATATTCAGGGTACGACAGTTTCCTCAGATCATTTTCAACAGTTACAAACTTCTTTTTTGATACCTTCTCTACTTCCACATCCCAGGGCTCCTGAACCAGCAGTTTGCAACTGGTGATCCTCAGACCACTAGTAGTCCACAGGAATTCGGATGGTTACTAATAAAATAACCTGAAAAAATACCCAAAGATTCTTACATGTGCAAGCAAACAGTCCCACAAAATTGGGGAAACAGAAACAGTTAATTGAAATTCAGAGCTGACACTAGTTTTAGTTTAGTGATAAATGAAAAGAAATAAAAAAAATACACTTTGGAACTCCTGCATGAGAGGACAATATTTTTTGAAATGGCTAAGTAATCCTTGAAATAAAACTGGCTAAGAAAAATATCCTAACCGTAACAATTCCTTGCCAAGTCTTTTATCTGTCACATCAGGCCAGAACGCTGTGACAGGTTTAGATCTATCTACAAACTGGCTGGCTATCTAGTGATGGAAAGCTGACGGGTGCTTCAACAGGGCAAGTTTATCCCTAAGCCTCTCTGGTACTGATCTGGGTGCCTCTCTCCTTTTTAGCCACCAGTCTTTATAAAACATACAGGAACATGATATCTTTGAGACCTCTACTTTTTTTCATATCTTCTTGTAACTGGCTAACTAATTAGACAGTTATTAGGTGGTACTGACAGATGAATTCAAAGACCTTATTTACTAAAAAAAACAGCTGAAAATAGAAGGATTATAACAATGTTCTAAGTGACAGTTTCAGCATGTACTTAATTAAAGGGTCACTTTGGTGCATAGCATATACAAACTAAGTAATCAGATCCTTTTAACATGATTTAAAAGGAAAGAAGAATACATTTAATTTTACTAAAACGGGAAAACTTAAAACCTGCACAAAGTAGTTAATAATGAGTTGGTCTAAACATTGTCTGCTACTGCAAAATGCAGGTTCTGTGTTCAGTCAGTTGTGCTATGACAACTCTGTTATGTAAAGTCAGGTCATGTGAATGTAATGCCATTTAATGGGATAGGTTATAAAATCAGCTCTGAACAAAAATCCATTACAATTTCCCATTCTCGCCTTGACAAGGGATAAAAACTTTGTAGTGGTCTGCATTATCATAGCTCTGAACATATGTTGATAAAATTTATTTTTCTGTGACCCAGAATATAATTCTAGACAGCAGTCACCTATACTCTCTTATGCTATAATGGGAACATACTACAGATACAGCAAAGTCAATTTTAAGATATACAGCCTGCAATCAGTTAGATGGCAGTAGCATGGGGTTCAGCACAAACTAATTCTCAGTTGTTTACTTTGTTTTTTCAGTTTTTAATCTCTTGCTGAACCTAACGTTTCCTCTGTCACCTGTACCTGACTTAGCTAGTATAATGCTAACTCAAGATAGCTCCTGTTCCATGCAATGCAACAGCACTGTGATCAGTAAAGCAGAGGAGTGAAAAGGCCCAAAAGTTTGTGCCTTATCCTGATGGAATACAATTAAACATGGAAAAGAATATCTTCACAAATGAGACAAATGTTACAACCATTTCACGAAAGGAATTCCTTTTTATTCCTATTTTCTCACTACTGTGTGAGAAAAGTGGCAGGTTCCCCTCAAATGCACCACCTATGCTTCCAAATCTGAGATCCCTGTCCTACGAGACCAAAAGCAACCACTACATAACTGAGAGAATACTCTCCATAGAGTGACCTAGAAGAATCACTTCATTTTTAGAAGCCTAGTTAAATGTTTTCTTTTTCTGTGTGAGGGAAGGAGAGATAATAATCATTGCTCAGAAAAAGAAACATTGGACTGCATTAGAGATCTTGGAGTTTTTTGAGGCGATTTACCCAGAAACATAGTTTTCCAAACATCAGATGCAGAATGTTTCTCCAGGCTCTTTAGAAAACAGGTGACCTGAAAATAAATAAGTCATCATATTGAAAGCAATGCTCTTAAATCAACCATGAGCTCGAGCTTTTTCGCTGGTTATTCACAACAGAACTTTGAATATTTTTTTTCAATAATGTGCAATGAAAGGAGTTATATCCTTCTCTAAGAATGTACTCTATTTTATAAAATATTTAATGTGATCCTATGTTATATAAGTAAACTGTAGAAAGAATAATATATTAATTACTAGGAAAGAACATCATCCACTTAATTAACTTATCTCTTGAACTTCCTGTTAACATATACTGTGGATGGTATCAAGTTCTAATGTGTTAGATTTATAATCTGTTCTTTTTCTAGAAGCAAAAATGAGACTTGAGTAGCATTTTGAATATGGAGATTTGTTAAAAAAATTATCTGTAAGGCTTCCCACATAATAATATTCCCTTGACTTTCAGACTGTGGCCTCACTTTTAAAAAGCATATGCTTCACATGGAAATACTTCATAACTCTTTGGAAGTGAAATGAAAGCATATTTTAAGATTTAAAAATGTCAGGATATTCTTTCCTGATTTTTCTATTTCCCAAATTAATGTGAAGGGAAAGATTCACAGCTGCAACTTTCATAGGGCCAGGACAGTGACTGAGACTGTTGTTTTTTTCTTTTATTCCCCTTTCTTCCTTGCTAAGTTTAATGGAAAGCATTGTATGATTAAATAATTCCTGGGAATAGGAAATTAAATTTGTAATATGAACTTTTAGATATTGGCCGATTTCTCTAAAGCAACTAGAAAACAATTTGAATCACGGTTTACCAGTACTGCCTTTACAATGAAAGCATTGCCCAGGACTCCAGGACTTCTGGTGGTGCCTGTGGGGTTCGGGAAACCACTTATACTCCACTCCCACCTCACTCCATTTATGGATAGGAAAGTTAATCAGCAGAAAAAGTGTAGTTTACCTGTTCTGAGTGGTGTTACTTTCCCTCATGTCTGGTTAGTATGCCTTGCTCAAATGCACAAAGATAACCCTGCTAATTTAAATTTAAAAAATACTACTCCTGCCCCCATCCCTACAGCCAGACCAGGAAGGCAGATTTTGCTTGTTTGGCTCTCATCTGAAAACTGCTTTCTAGCATCATCAGGAGCTATATTTAATAAAATCTGGGTTATTTTCAAGGTCTTAAGTGACTGGTGGTCTCAAACTTTGCTAGAGTTGCAGGGTAAATTGTGGCATTTGGTCTTCTGCTACAGGCTTTAATTTTATTACAAGATGTTGGGAAGTGATTTGTGGTATTTGGTGGCAAGGAGGGTGGGTAGTAGCTCCTTAGATCAGATGTCTATGCTGCAGTTGCCAGCAATTACGGGGGAGCCAGGTCTGACAGTCTTAGTGTTCCCATATAGTCTTCTGTTCTTGTGTACCCCTGATTCAGAAAGATGGGGTGTTAAAAATGCAGGCAATGGGAAGAAATCTGTAACATTTAGAAGCCAAATTCCCTTGTCCTCTTCTTTCCATTTGCCCTGAAGACCACACCCAACTGTTATTTCAATAGCAGTAGTGAAGAAATTGCATGGTAATTTCTAAACATTTCCTGGAGCAAGAGAATGAACAAGATACAGATATGAATTGCAAAACCGGTACATATCAGTTTATAAAGGGAAAAATACCAAGGTGACCCAGATTAACATTATTAAATTTCAGTTCATCCTTTTTTTTTTTTCCCCTCGGTTTTTCACCAGAGGCAGTAAAAATCACATTTTCTACAAGATTCCACTCAGTCAGTCCCAGATGGCTACTTTGGTTTCGTCACCATCAATGACAACATCTTAATTATGCTTGCACAAAAAAAAAATTGGAGTCTTCTTTCAAATTAATAAATGCTAAACAGCCATCTCAGGATTACTTTCAGTAGAAATGTCACCCCCTGCAAAAGATTTGGGGCTATTATTTGACCCTATTCTCAAAAAGAGAAAGGGTTGTGCTCAGGTTCAGCCAAAAAAGTGTCTCCAGGTTGGTAAATTTCTAAGATGTCTGCTTCTACAGCACTATTTTTCCTCTAGGATAATGTGGACTGGATTATCTGAAGCGATTATTGTATTTGAAAGCAATTCACTATATTTTGACTAAAAAAGGAGAAAAAACCACCATGAATATTTTCTACCTATGTTTTTTCTTATCTCTGTTGATGTGCAGGAGTGAGGGTTTTCTTAATGTCCTGTTCTCTTGCTGCTTGGTTTTACTGTGACATTAGCTACTTAAGGTTGCTTTTGTCTCCCCTTCTTTTTTTTGTTTCATAATACATACAGAGGTCCTGACACAGGCTATCATATACACTTCCTACTACTGATTTTTGTGTTTCTGTAACATGCAAATGAACAGTAATACAGCATAAGGTTTAGCTCAGATCTCTTAACGTTTTGTTGCTCATAATTTCCCATCTTCAAACAGGCAAAAATTGCTTATGATATCTTCTCTCTGTGGGGAATAACACTCACCTGTCAGAACAGTCCACTTTTCTTAAAGCACCTCCTGGTAAATTTCCTATTATTTATTTTCACCAGTTTTGGCAATATTATGAAGATTACTGCATATGAGATACTAGCTGTACTAGCCTGTTCAAAAGGTGGTGAGGTCTGCTCTGAGTCAGACTGAGAAAGGAAGTCATCCTTAGTCAGAAACATCAATATCAGTCAGAGGTTTATTCCTCAAAATAAACCTTCTGTTTTCACCAAGTCATGTTAGCTATAATTTTTGTTGTTTAGCTTGTAATCAGATTTATTTACAAACATGGAAACCAATCATTCACTTCCATTCTTTCCACAGTTTGTTTATTATTTGAAACAGTTTCTAAAAATTTCTCTGAGGACTACGTTCCTTCTTAGTCTCAGCCTTCAGCTAAATTTCTTAAAGTGTTTGTCTGATTACATTCTTCCTAATAGAAATGTGAATATGCAAAAGGAAGGTGTTAGCGTTCACATTCTATTATGTGATGGTTTAGCACTCTCTGTTTCTGAGATGTTTTCTTTTATTTTCTGTATTCTTTGCTTTCCAGTGAATGTTTAATTCTGCCTCTGGGTTGTTTTTTTTTTTTTTTTGCTATTTTTTTCCCCTGAAATATAAAACTAGTCACATTGCATAATCTATACTTGCAGTGTCTAATTGGTCTTCCATCTCATAGTCTATTGTTTCTCTTGCTTTCTAAAGGGTCTTAAATAAGGAATTTGTAAAGGGTGTTGATTCACTTTAGCGGGGTTACACACTTGTACAAATTTAGCTTGGGTGACCAAAATATCTTTATTCACTTACAAATACTATGATATGTGGGTATGCTTATTTCAGTGCAAATAGCACGCATTGCTTAAGCAAAGTGAGTAAGCAAAAATCACAAGGCAAAAACTTTTTTAAATAATAAACAAAACATGAGAGAAATGAAAATGAATGATTGGTTTCTATTTGTAAATGTGGTTTGAAACATTCAGCTACAGTAGTTATGGTTACCATAAGGGAACATCAAGGCAAAAACCAAAAAACACTGGTAATGTTGTTAGGCAGTTTAAATACATTTCTAGCAAAATAAAATATGTTTTAAGTATTGTGATTTTTTAAATTTTTATTTTAAGGGCAAGTTCTTTGAGGCCTGACCTTGAAGATTATTGTGTGGTATTGTTACATTGTATAAAATTATGTAAGCTTTATTAAATAGAAAAAAAAGTAGGATGCCACATAACACACATGAAGATACTTTGCTTAAATATTTTGCTAAATAATCTTTTAATTTTTATCATTCATTTGTTCCTTTTGGTCTACAGTACTCACTAGCATAAGTACAGCCATTGATACCAACTGTACAATTCCAAGCTTGTCATTATATCCAACTAGTTGCCCCTGGTGTGTCTTCTGTAGCTGAATTATATATTTAAAAAACATTGACCTAGAACAACTCAATTAATCTTATTTTTAGAAATCACAAAATTCCATAAGTGTTTGCAAAATGGTGATACCCATCAGACTTTGCAGCCCTGCTAAATAAAGACAATGCACATTGTCACCACAGACTCCAAGTATTATATAGGAAGCGCTCCTTAACCACGTTGTGACAGTGAAAATTCGGACAGCTAGTGTGCACCTTTTGGGAAAGCCACTTAAATCACTAATTCCCAGGAATCTAATGAGCAATAAATGTGTTTCAGATATTTTATGACTACCCCATACTAGTGCGCCATCTCACAAATGTTCCTCTCTATATGGAGAGAAAGAGAGAGAGAGATCCTTATAGTGACAAACCTATTTAATAGCTGTCTATATATAAACTTTACCTGGTTATTTATAAAACTATATAAGGTTTCTAAACTATATTTGTGTCTCTTTCACTCAGCAACCATGCCTTCTGCTATTTTGAGGTGATAGTTGATACCCAAATAAATCTTATTTGCTATATTCAGCTCATCTTTATTTTCGGTCTCTTATAACTAATGGCTGTGGGTCTCATCAATTTGACCTTGAAAAGACCTTCTATTTACTGCATAGGACAATATAGATCTATGGTGTTGGTTATGGCAGACACAATATGCTTTGAAAGGGTAACAGAAGTCAGCAATCATGGACAAGAGGTGAAATAAAATTGAAGGCTTCATATTATAAATGAGGTGGAAGAGTGGACAATATGTTCTCTGTGATCAGGCAGAAAATCAGAAGAGTGGTATTCTAAACCTTCCACAGGTTTCCTACAACCTGCAGCTCTGGAAATGGCTGTGGATTTTCATTTTTCAGTGCTAAATTGGGACAGAGAATAAGATTAACTTAATCTAACTTTAGACCACTCCAGTGGAGATATCAGTAACTTAGCTGGTCACCCCAGATCCTCTTTACAGTCACATAGACATAGAGTCACAGTAGGGAAAGATTCACGTGCTTTGTATGAGATAGGGGTCTGGAGAGTAAGTCTTATGAGAAGAGGCTGGGGGAGCCGGGCTTGTTCAGTCTGGAGAAGAGGAGGCTGAGGGGAGACCTTAACGCACTCTATAACTACCTGAAGGGGGGGTGTAGAGAGGCGGGGGTCGGTCTCATCTCCTAAGTCACAGGAGATAGGACAAGGGGAAATGGCCTCAAGTTGCACCAGGGGGGGTTTAGATTGAATACTAGGAAACATTTCTTCACTGAAAGGCTTATCAAGCATTGGAATAGGCTGCCCAGGGAGGTGGTTGAGGCACCATCCCTGGAGGTCTTCGAAAGACAGGTAGACATGGTCCTCAGGAATATGGTTTAGTAATTTTTCTTTCTTATTTCTTATTATTTTTTTTTTGTCGGAGTTAGGTTGATGGTTGGACTAGATGATCTTTAAGGTCCCTTCCAACCTAGATGATTCTATGATTCTATGATTCTGTAGGTGTTCACTGATTATCCAACTTACAGGTATCTACAGGGGATCCGAGGAATTCTAGTCTTAAACTCCAATGTTCAGGTATAAATTGTCCTCGCCATCAGCTCAGGCTGAAGGAAGCTGCAGACATTCAGTGCTACTGAAAACCAGAGTCCGTTTCTAACATACGTAATTTGTATGTGATTCTTCTGTGGTCTTACTGAGAAAAGCAGTCTCATCTCTTATTAAAAATATGTTACAGAAGGTAGTGATAAAAGCACATCTTTAGGTCTGATCTCAGCTACAAAGCAGTTTTAATAGTTGATAAACTCTGTAATCATTTCATCACCTCAAGTGTATTCATTACTCCTGGAGAGGCAGTCAGATTCCATACAGTGAGTACAGGGGAGGTGATTGTGCCCCTGTACTCAGCACTGGTGAGGCCACACCTCGAGTATTGTGTCCAGTTCTGGGCACCTCAA
>JAOXNO010000001.1:47306748-47324935 GCA_028565335.1 Limnodromus scolopaceus
TAGGGTAGATGGTTGGACTCGATGATCCCAAGGGTCTCTTCCAACCTAGACAATTCTATGATTCTATGATTCTATGACTCCGTGACACGATCCATAGAAGAGTCTGCAAATAAACAAAATCGATAATGGTGTAGCTCTTACAACCTTCTTCAATTTTAAATGTCAACACTAAATTATGTGTACAAGTATTGGACTGTGTTCAAGTTTGCTTTAAATATTTGCCATCTTTAGCGGCTGAAGTTGATTCAGAAAAATAGTCTATCTATCTAAAAAACAAAAGGAGTATACACTGGGAGGTTCTACAGATCTACCCATTCCAAAAGTTCATCTGTCTCCAGTAGAGTAGTTTGTTAAGACATAAAATGATACAGTAGACATAGTCTTTTCAAAAGTGAGATTTATGTTTCCACTTGCCAAAGTAGTAGGCGTGTGGTAGAAAGTACTCTACATGGCGGTACAGGATAGAAAAAAGGCATGTAAACAGTTTTGACTCCATGTTCCAGAGAGGCCTATTCACTCTGATAAAGGTTTTACAAGAGACTTTAGGAAAGTGTTAAGAAAGACCACAGACTGCTTTGAAGGAAGGGGAAAAAGGAAAAAAGGGGAAAAGAAAGAAGTGAAGCCAAGGCAAGACCCAACATGTCTCAGCTGTGACATGGCATGATGGAGCATGTCACAAATTGAAGCAAAGCAAAACTTCCTCTCCTGTACCTTTGGAAAATAATGATTTTAATGGATGATGAGGTTATGCCTTGAGTGTAACAAGGGCTTCCCAATATCAAGAGAAAACAAATGAGACCTCATTACTTTTTTGAAGGATGGTTTATAATGGCAATCTGTGGTTAGATTGCACATATGATGAAAGAAAAAGACCGAGGAGACTGGAACAAACCTTGAGGTTTGAGGTACTAAGATGGCTAGAGAGCAAGAAGCCTAAACACCTTAGCTCTATGTAGACTGACTGCACAATGATACTGTTCTTTAGCATAACACATGGAAATAAGAAAAGAAAATTCTTAATTTTTGCTCTACAAAGCTATATATGCATTCAGTTTACTCCATTGCTGCTAAAGATGTATGAGTTGCACAGGCTATCCTGGACTAATTCCAATAGACTAGATTGTGATGCTAATATCTGTGTGAACGTGTGGATGCTTGAATGTTAAAAGAGTCAGTTCTTTCCATCATAACAAAAAGTAGCGAGTTTGATTTCACAATACAGAAATACTGTTGAAGACAGTTGCAGGAACTCGTTACATGGTATTGGGAAAAGCACATACATGTTGGCTGCTTCAGTGGAGTTGATGCTAGTGAGCTCTAAGATCTTTTCCTTTATGAGTTTTGTCAGGCAAACTGTGGAGCAACGGAAGAAAAGTGAAAATCAGGATTTTATGTTCAGCTGCTGTAGTATATATATTTAACCATGAATTACATAGAAGGAAAAACTTTTTAATTGTGAAGAAATAGTCCAGAGAATCTCCATCCATAGGAATATTCCAAACTCAGTTAGTCTCTGACCAAGGGGGTTTAACTGGACTGCTTCAAGTAGGAGATGGGCTAGATGCCCACCGGATGTCCCATCCAACCTCATTTATTCTGTGATTAGGAAGGTTGAGGACTGATTGTACACATAGGCAAAAAAATTCAACTTCAGGATGAAAACCAGAATGAAGAGCAAAAGAGACATCTGCATTCAAAATATGTCACAGAACAAGAAATCCTGTTTTCTAAAAGATTTTCTAAACAGCTTTGCAAAATATAGGTAAAAGTACTTACCTTGAGATCAAAGTTAATTTTTCCACTTTAAGTTTCTGATGTATTCACTATTCACTTTAAATTAAAGTTAAAACTATGCTAATAAATAAATAAAAGACATCTAAGTAGATTTGATGCTCAACTTTTAAGCTAAAGTTAGGTGACAAAGCGCCGGTCTTTAGAGTTGCTTCTGTTTTTTTCCATGTGGGACAGGAAGATGAAAATGAAAAACGTTGAAGAGCTGCATCATTTCTGGGATGTTGTAAGATGTGATTATCCCACTCTACTTCGTGCATGCCAAGCCACATCTGGAGTCCTGTGTGCAGCTGTGGTCCCCACAATTCAAAAAAGGCATGAACAGACTGCATGGGGTGCAAAGGAGGTCCATGAAATTGGTCAAAGGGCTGAAAAACCTGCCCCGTGAGGGAAGACTGAAGGAGTTATGTCTTTTCTGCCTGGAGAAGAGAAGGCTTGGGGGGGCCTCATCACAATATTCCAGTACTCAAAGGGCAGCTACAAAGACGATGGCGTTTCTCTCTTCACAGGGAGCCTCATGGAGAAGACAAGGGACAATGGGTACCATTTGCACAGGAACAAGTTTCATCTCAGTATGAGAAAGAAATTTTTTTACAGTGAGGAGGGTTGATCACGGGAACAACTTCCCCAGGGATGTGGTAGAGCCCTCGTTGTTGGAGGTTTTCAAGACGTGATTGGACAGGGTGTTACAAACCTCATCTAGGCTCCCTTTGCCATGAAAGAAAGGTTTGACCACATGATCTTTCGAAGTCCCTTCCAACCTGGGCTATTCTATAATTCTATGAAAGAGAAAGAGATAAGGCTTATTTAATTTCACCTTGAACACACCTACGTAGTCAGGTATTGCTTCATTGGGGAGCGTGTAGTCAACCGCTGATTTCAGCAAAGATTTATTAGGACTTGGAATCTGTGCCTTCTGATTATTGCCTATATTGACTGTTCTCCACCAGCTCCCAAACTCACTGAACAGATCTCACAGAGCAACGGACACACACTCTTCCTTGAAACAACTTTCCCTGCAGTTGCTTCCTTGGCATTAAGAATGCAAACAAAGAGACGGACTTTCCAATGCTCCTGTTGCTGCCAGTCCTCCTACACAGATTACAGGAGGAAAGTTTCTCTGGGTCAAATATGAAGAGGAGGAGAATTAAAGAAAAGAGCACAGAGCTGGACTGGAAGAACTGACAATTTGGAAGGCAGGATGAAAAGGAAAGTTAGCAAATATTTCTCCATGTTCCTTTCAGTCTGTTGGGACTGAAGCTGGCAATCCCAAATCTCAGTTTCTCATACTGTCTAGGGAGAAACTGTACTGCCCGTATGACCCCAGCTCATGGCAGAAGCAGGGCTGAAAAAGAGATAACTTTTCCTTGCTTTGAGTTCCTCTCTCAACTCATGCTGCCATGACTGTTAAAAATATTTGAAGACTGTAGCTGCTGAGGATGGATCATTGGGATCTTTGCAGTTCCATAGAATGGGACCTTGAACTATGTTCCTTGTTAAACAGTTCAGGAATTTCATCTCAACTGTCTTGATTTCAAAGATTATGCCTGTGAAGCTGGTTCAGCATTTGCTGGCCTACAGTATTTCAGTCTCTGCTCTGACATATATGCTGTTATAATTGGAAAAGTTAACAACACTTCAACTCTTCCCTAGTAAGAAAAGTTCACTGGAGTTGAATGCTAAGAGCCTGTAGATCACTCAAGTGCAGACCACCTTCCCATATGTGACTAATAGAGTTGGTTTATGCTATGAACTAATGTTTTCCTACAGCTATCTTTATCTTTCTGTAGAGAAGAGTTAGATTTTAATGTCTGAGAGTCTCAAAGAATGATTCAAAAAGATTGTTGGCAGGATCACAGTGTGATATATTGCAATTTACTAGAGAAACTGGGAAAAGATGCACTTTGTGTCTGCAGTAGCAACTTTCTCAACTTTCTGGTAACCTTCTCATGTTGCCTGTAGTTAAAAAAAAAACCAACCAAAAAAGCGCTTCTGGGATTATTTATTTATTACTCTAACTGAGGGCTAAACAGCCCTGGAGGGATCCTGCCACCTCATGAATGAATTACTTCTGACATTTCACTTGTAATCTGAAACATGGAACCAAATCTCGTTTCAGGCAAGTTTTACTAGCTGATTTCCTGCACTAAATATACTAAATATACATTGTGTAGAAAAAGCAAAGGTTGGGAAGGGAAAAACAAGCCCTACTACTCTTATGGATGCCTAACCTTCTGCTGCTTTTTCTTGTTCTCATACATTGGTAACTACATACAGGAGGTTAGATGTTTTTGTGGGTGACTTGGTTCTCAGTTTTATAGACATTTAAACTCATTTGAGTAAAGTTGTTGTAGTGCATTAAGGCAAGTCAGAGTTTAACACATTTGAACATGAGGGTGTAACACAGTCCCCACCTTCCTGTGCCTTTATGTAAGAGCTGAGAAACATGTCCCAAGATCTGAAGGTACTCAGTGCCCACTGGCCTTACAAAGGGAAGGTGAGTGTCTGATACTGAACGTGCTGCACCTCCTGTTTAAACCATGCAATGGCTCCAGAGTTTCTTTGAGGCATCTAAGAGTGTAGCTTTTTATTCATCTGTTACATTTTTTAAACCATATTTTTAGATCAAGGTTAGATATTTGAGGTCTTACTCAACTACTGTAAGCCAGGAACAATCAAAAACATATATTGTGGTGCTTTTCAAGTTTCCTTCCTAATTTATGAAGACTGTGTGGGAGAAGACAACAATCTGTACTCAGGAGAAATGCAGTGAATCAGCCTGTTCTTTATGGTGAAATGTTCTTTTACGCAGCTGCTGTACCTTGGAGAAAAAAACAAATAAACTCCAGATTCTACTTTAATAAATCTGATTTTTTTTTAAAGAAAGTTAAGCTGTTGTTCTTAAAACAAAATACTGTTCAACAATGGAATCTGCAGCCTACAGTCTTAATGCAATATTTGGTATTGTTTGGAAACACTCTATAATGTATACCCCTTTCTCCCCCTCCCCCTTCTTTGGCCGCAGGACCAATACTGATTAAACACACTGGACTATTATGGAAATTAGGCAAAGGCACAGAGAGGGAGAGTAATGTGGAGACCTGTTCTAGCAGGCAAGGATCTGGGAGGGGTTCTTCCCTAAGAGTCCCCATATGCAAACAGCGCTGGTCGAGATGCCTTTTTAGGAAATTCAGACTGTTATCTGCATACAAGCTGGCCAACTAGGCGGTAGAGAGAAGCAAGCACAGCCCTTGCTGCCTTTCTATCCTCTGCTGCGCAGAATGCCTGTCAACAATAACCATGTCTTGCATTGCTCTGTGACTGCAGGGACATCTGTGCAGGACTCTACCTGAGTTGAATGGCTGGTAAACTCAGGGACAGCAAGGAGCAGTGGCTGTTCCTCTACACCTTTTCTGTAATAGAAACTAGCTGAGGAATCAACACAGATGTCCCCTGTATGACTGAGGACTGACAGTTGTCAGTTCCAGCTTTTACCTACCACCTTGCCAGCGACATTGCGCTATGGGAATAACAACCTGGATTTTAAAGCACTGGGAACTTGATGTAAAACCTGAGGCATCTTGGGATTACATGATTCAGGAGATTACTTTAATGGTCATGTACTCTCACATCTCTTCTACTCGTTGTCCCAGCATGAGAAACTCCAGGAGTAAGGCTAGAAGGTCTCTATTCCTAGGAACTCTTACCAGTGATGTCTTTGCTGGGAAAATCCTCTGTGGCTCAGATCTCTCTGAAGGCACAGTAGGATAATGCTCCTTTGTGACCTCCTGCTTCACCTTCTGGTATGACCACATAAGTCAATGGCCCAGCAAAGCTGGTGACCTCAATAACAACCATTCTTGTTCACTGTAAAAATCTGCTGCAAGTCTCAAGAGACTTGTAAGGCTTTGGGCAGCTCCTTCATTCCAGGTTACTGTTATGACTACACATATTTACATTTTAATTTATATGGAGAGAAACGATTTCAAGCATTTTTTCTTAGAGGCAAACCTAGGCCACCATGGCTTCCAGGACTATTGTAGCCACATGAACATCCAGCAGTCAAAAATGGCCAGCTCCTATCATCTATATTCCAGAGGCCACCAAGATCTTATGTTTTCATGCTCAAGACTCTTTCCTGGCTCCCTGGTGACTGCCATGTGAGATATAAAACACTAACTGCATATTAATATTAATATTCATCAAATAGAAAATGACCACTCACCATTTCTGACCTTACTCTCCCAGAGGCAAAACTCATTGCAGCTGAAAGTAGGACCTTCACATTTGTAATACATTCCTCCCACTCCCAGCCTCCTCCAAACCACACCTTCGAGAAGATCTAACATCAGGCAACATGGGCTATCAAATGCTTTCCTCAGAGCAGGCTCTACCTTGTAGCAAAGTATAAGATCTTAGCTCATGGAAGAGATTTGTAAAGGCATTCTGTAAAAAGTCAGTAGGAATTAGGCACGAAGGCATATCTACAAATCCTGTTTGGTGGGATTTGGATCTGGGCACATGAAATCTTTCTCAGGTCCTGAACATCACTTCGTAGGTTTGTCCTGTTTCTTTTTCATCTGCAAGGTGTGGAAGAAAGGTAACAGTTTTCTTTTGTCCAGTTTGCAGGCACTGTAAATGCTCCAGTTTTCTTCAGTTACATACATGCTTTTCCCATCAGGGAAAAATAGTTTATGAATTCAGATTCATGCAGTTGTCTCTACTGCTTGGGTTAAAATGTTTCTGAAGCTTGATCTGAAATGTAACAGAGGTAAAGTGATGATTCACCTACTTGTGTTCACAGCTTATTTTACCGAGTGTTGCAATAGTTTAACTTCTCCCAGCAACACCTAAATACGACTACAGCTGATACTGTGAGCTATTGTGAGCTTTTGTTAATTTTTTTAAATTCTTATGGAAGGTCCAGTTGCAAAGTGAAGATCCAGATAAATCTGCATACCAAGGTCAGAGGTGTTTACGTCCCTAGGTTCAGTCTGGGAAATTAAAAATGTGGGATGGAATTTTTTTCCAATCTTTTCCTTCCCTGACATTCAGGGTGGCAGCAGCTGTTAGTGTTGGTGTTAATGACTTTGTGCCCAAGAAGACCCAGCAAGTGACAGATTGTTAATGATTATGTAGGATGATCATCCTTCAAATGCTTCTAAAGTATCCTTTTATTATTATTGGTATCATTCATTGTCGTGTGTGATAGCACTGACCAGATTTCCACTCCATCATTCACAAAGAGCCCTTCCTCCAAGAAGAAATCAGACTGCTTAGTTTAGGTAGAACAGCAAAACACTCAGTGTGCATGGGGGTAAATTAATTATTCTATTATTTTAGATATGGGAATATTTTCCTTCAGTCATGGAATATAAGGACTAGCGTATTATTACAAACTTTAATTTCTACATGTGTCCTGATACTCCAGCATGACTAAGACATGACAGACAATGGCCAGAGCATTGCAAATACTTATGCAGATGCTACATTTTAGACATGCAGGTAGTACAGTGAAATTCAGCAAGGACAGTAACATGCAAGCAAAAGGTGATGCTGATATCTAGAGAGAAAAAAGCCAAATAAACACTACTCTCTGAGTTGCTACTTGGGTATGTGGATTAGCAATGATATTGTTGATGTAAGAACATGTTTCTTAGGTGTACTTCAGAAGCTGACTGTCTATCATTCAGTTTTCTGGATGAAATCCTGCAACAGAGGTATAATACGTGTTTCTGTGAGATATGTAGGCATTCCTTTTCTCTACACTCTCACTTCCATTTTTCATTTGTGTGTTGTGTGTTGGGAGTGAATTGGGATCCTGCTAGTGGCAGCAGGTGCTCAAACAATCAGCAAGTTCTGCTCAACCTTGAGCAGAGAGAGGCTGGGGACAAGTACCGAAGTTGAGTCTATGTGTTCTAACTGAGAGATTTTGTGGGAATACGTCAGCATCAGAAAAGTGATGGTTGGAAATGTATCTGAGCTCTAGGGTAGGCTATTTTAAGCATGAAGAATGAATTGCATCTGACCTCAGAATTAGCCTGCAGGTTGGACAATCTTCTGCAATGCATGATGGGATTGTCAAGCACTGAGAACAGGCATGTGAATGCATCAGGCTAGCAGAGCTGGGCTTCAGATCCAGTTTCTTTTCCTTGGAGGTTGGCACCCTAATTGCTTGGCTCATTATGGAGAACATGAAGGAGAGCAGCAGGAGGAGGGTGCTTTGATTTGCTCTTTCTTGCCTTGAAAAAGTTGAAAGGTCTCACTTTTGTCCCAGTATGGAATGGAAAACTGTTTTTTGACTTGAACATATTCCTGGAATGGGAATAAACAGTTTCCTACTGATTTCTATTCATGATCCTTCATTCTTTCTACTTACAGCAACAGATTTCAGATTGTGACATCTGAAATCCAAACACCTTTGAATAGTGGTCCTCCCAGGAGATGCTTAGCATAGTCATTCATGGGTGCATGAAGATGGAGGGCAGCTGCCTTATAGAAAGCATCTCACTGCTTTTCTTCCTTCATTTTCACAGTATTCCTTTGGCCTACACTAACACCAACCATATAGGAGAAGGAAAAAAAGCTGAAAGCCTGTCATAAATAATTATATGTCTTTCTGTCCTCTTAGCAATGTTCAGCAGTTATTTTTGAAGCATGCCAGCATTAATACAGAATTGTTAAAGTGCTTCAAGTTATTTGCTTTTTGTGTAGTGGTGAATTTTTCCACTGATGTTTTTTATTAGATGAAAACAATGCGACTGACTGGGAGCCAAGAAGTTCCTGTATTCTAATCCATGTGAGACAAGGATTTGACTGAGAGCTTGTTGTCTTAAGCATGGTTGCCCAAGCCAAAAGCAAAAAAACACAAACAAACAAGGTTTGCAGATAGAGGAAAAACTACACAAATGTCCACTGATTGTATAATTGACACTTCTGTTGAATGAACTGGGGCAAGATGATTCATAGCATGGTGATTTTATTAAATCGGGGATATTGCCAATTAAGTAAGTAGGCATTGCAGCCAACTGCTTCATCTTCGGACCATTTTTCTCTTTACTGTTCTCTGGAATCCTGTGTCTCTTATTACATTGTTAGATGCAGATCTTTTTATAGTTATCCATGCCTTTTCTACCTTTAAATTAATCTAACATAATGTGCTGCATGGGAACTGTCTGCCAAGATGTTCTGGGAAACGTGCTAGTGCAGTGTGTAGCTGGCTCTTACTGAGTAGCAGAAAACTTCACCTTGGTGCTCTGTGATCAGCGCTGTTGCCTCTTCATTTCCAAGTTGCATTTAAAGTGTTGCTTTTAACCAGCAAATCTGAAATAGGCCTCTTTTACCTGGTTAACTTAAGAACCTGTCTCTGCTGTGCAATGTTATCTCTAGAAAAGACAAAAGGTAAAATACCTGAGTCTCTTATAACGGCTATCAAAATTTGTCATCTGGTAAGCTTGACTTGACTGGTCTCAGCAACTCCTTTTAATGTCAAGTTACAGAAGTTGCAAGAAATACTGAACTAGGAAGAGAAGAAAATAAAAGGAAGAGACAACCTTTTTTATAATGCATTACTTTTACACTTAGGTAACTTTTAACATTACGGGGAGCCAACAGTGTTGTTGAAGAAGTTTTGCCAGTTTATCTGATTGAAAGATTACTAGGAAGTACTTATTATCAGTCCTTTATTGCAGTTCTTTGTGAGACTGAGCAAAACTGTGTAAAATTTTCTTCCCTATCACCTGGCTGGGAATCACATTGGTTGTAGGTTACATCTGTAAGAAAACAAAATGCTGCAATTATACTGGCAGCGTGCTCAGTTCAAACCTCATAAGGCTTGGGCTTCCTCACAGAGGAAGAATTCACTTCAGATGACTTCAGCACTTGCAAAGTGAGTCAGAGGGCCAGAAAAAAATTCCTATAAATTTCGAGAAGTACTCTGGACAGACAACTATCACGTACAAAATATTTGTGAATGTTTCTGCATAAACTGCAGTTCACTTCTGGTTTTGGCCATGCAAATAATGTGATCAGCTGAATGGGTCCAGATAGTTACACCTTCAGTCCACTCCCAGAGCCTAAGATGCAACAAACATTTTAATCTTAGCAGGACGAAGCAGTTTGAACTACATGGTATTTAGCCAGATTGGAGTTCAGGCAGAATGGATATGTAACTGGCTGTACCTATCTGTGTGCCTATTTGTGTTCTAAATTTGTTCACTTGTAAACACTGGGGCAAGTGAAATGCAGGTAGCAAAGGAATTTCAAGGTTCAGGTAAATGTCTTTGTACAAGAAGTGCCATTTCGAGAAAAGGAAGGCTCACCATAAAACGGACATACAAGGTTTTACAGAACAATTGTGAATATTTAAAGGTAACTTGCCAACATGAAAAAAAATATCTGCCGTAAAAAATGATCACACCTAAACAGACAGCACAGAAATAATCTCACATGAGCCAGAGGGCTATCATACATTTTGTACACAAAATTAGGAATGAAATGGAACATAAATTTCATAGATGAAGAACAGACCAATTCTAGCTAAAGATATTGTGAAAGGAAAAATTAGATTGTTGAAGATGATGTGTAGCATTTGGAGCAGATCTAGGAAGGGATAATAAAGAGTGGAAGATGAAAATACCAGAGATATTACTGAGAATATCAGAAGGATAGAAATTAGCAAGCAGTTAGGGTCAAGTCAGTGTGCTTCTCCCAGGTGCTTCAATAAATAATTCAATTTTTAAAATTATTTTATGAGATTGTGTTAAAATTCTGGCTAGAGTTTATTTTTTTTGGTCCTAAATGATTGTTGATCATTACATATGAGCAATAAAAAATGTGACTGTGTGGGCTGGCTATAATGAAGCTGGGATTTTGTATTCATTCATCACAAGATGTAACTCTTAAGTGCATCTGTTATCTATCTCAAGAACTTTTTTCTTATGGGTAGCTTTACAGATAATTGAACAAATGAGGATCTTTGCAGAAAATCACTGGAAAAGAAGGTATATAGAGGCTTCAACACAGTGTCTCGCATGGAATCAGTCATGACAGACTTACAGAAAGATAAGGTTTACCTTATACAGATTTATCACACAAACTTTAGCATACAATTTCAGACAGTTGTCAGGGCACTCTATATTTATGCTGTGTGGAAATTCATCTGTTATTTTATACACCTGTCTTATAATATAGAGAACTGGCATGTGAAGGTGCTTATCCCTCTCCAATTAAAATAGAGAACCTAAATTGTAGCTTAGGTGAGGTGCTTCCAAATGGCTGATAACATAAATCTAACTTCAGGAATACAACAAAAATCTCTCTGCTTATGTTAAAGCCTCTGAGTAGCCCTCCAACAAGAGAGAAGCATACAGGTCCTGCAAACAGCTAGTGGATCTGGGTACAGACCTCGGCAGGTACCTGTAAAACTCCAGTCTCAGATGTTAGTCTGTCCCTCTTCCCTAGAAAAGGAGACAAAAGTAGGCAAAAACCTGCATGCAGAAAAGCATGACCTCATCTAAAGCTCTCTAGTCATGTGTTGCTTATATATAATTACTGTGAACTTCAGAACCAACAGAAGAAATGAGCTGCTGACACAAGGGGAGAGAATGGAGCTAAGCATAAGCTTGAACACAGCCACACGTGTGAATTATTGCAGGGTATAGAGACTTGTATTCATATTCTCTGTGCAAACAGCAGAAGCTGTTTAAGGAAATACCTTCTCAGCTGTTTGCTTATTGGAGGTTACTGTTCCTGTAACTGTGCTGGTAGAAAGGAACATGTATGCGTCAGCAGCTCCCACTCACAGACCTGTAGCTTCATGAAAGACCACTTTTACTACCAGTTTCAGCTAAGATGCTGGACCTGATATTCCCATCAGGGAGATGTGGGCACAAACTGAGTTATTCTGATTCTGTCATGAGGAGGCATAAGGAAGTAGTGGGCAATGGAAGGCTGCAAATTGATAGCCCAACGTCCACCAGAGATGCTTTGTCAAAGCCCTAAATTGGCGCAGAATTTTGATTGTTCATCTCCTCCAAAAGCCTCTGTCATTCATTCATGAGTGCTGTAAACAGAGGTTTGCTTATGGTAAGGGAAGTGCTTCCTGCTAGAGCAAGCTGTTGAAGACAACAGAGATCTAAAAGCATAAACAAGGTTTAAATACCTGACTCCTATTGACTTTTAGTGTACCCTAGCGTTCAGTGTAACCAAGTGTTGCCCTATGCACCTTTCAAATGTTGCCCTGTGGACCTCAATGTGTTGTTTTTCAATACATTTCTCAGGCGTGTTTTGTCTTCTCCTAGAAATTGCTGTGCTATTTTTGAATATTCAGATCTTTCTATCTGTATCATTCCAGTTTGGAGAGGCCAACTGTTCCCTCTGTTTTCATATGAAGATAGAATGAATCAGTGTTACTTCCACCCGTATTGCTGTTCCCCCAAATGCTTTCACAGATGTACTGGGAACATGGAGTTCTGCGGTCTATAACGGTAATACCCCAGACTGGGCTGCTTTCAAAAACCACCCTGTAGGAACTGTGCAATTATAAGTAACCCAAGGCTGGTAGGAGTTATCACATGTTGCATGAGGAAAGATTCCATGCGGGTGCTCAGGTGATAGCAAATCTCCAACAGGAAAAAAAATTCAGAGAAGCACATGGTCTTCCAGTGATCTAATTTACATCCTTAGGCAAAGAAAGTTACTTTGCGAGACTGGTCAGCCCAGTAGTTACTAGATCACGATAAGGAAACTGGTGTATCATCTCTATTTGTTTTGTTGTGCACATTTTAGCTTGCTGTCAGGAAGGCTGGTATCACTCCATATATTCTCTTCTCAGAAATATGCTAGAAATCTAGCATATATTCCTAAGTATAAGGAGACTGCTGATTTTATATCCAGCCTGCTGTGAGAATGAGTTCACATCACAGCATCACTGTGCATCACTTGTACTAGCTCAACACAGGTATCAGTATGAGCTCAGAATGGAACAACTAATTAAATCTACATTCCTGATGAGGGAAAAGGTGAGGGAAGTACTGAAGATAACAAGGTACAGCAGCCTGGTGATGAAGGCAGGAGGGAGAAAAAGGTCTTCAGCTGGTAAACCTTTAATGTCTGCAAGCCTGGACATTTTTTTCTTGACACTCCAATAGCAATAACATCAATAAAAGTTAAGAATAAAGTGAAGAATAACAGTTAGGAAATAAAATGAGGGCCATGTAAGCCTTCCCTATCTGTGAGACACTTAGGCTCCACCAGCTGTGCTGGCTTGCTTCCTACATCTGGGATCCAAAATGGGTAACAAGAAAACTCTGAGGGAACTATTTTAAGAACTCTGGCACCAAGCAGAGTGGGGAAAGAAAAAAGAAAAAAAATCCCAACCCTCCACTTCTTTACTGAAATCAGTCTGTTGAAAGCATTTCTGTTTGGCTGCCACAGTTCACCAAGCAGCCTAATGTGCCAGCTATTAGTACCCAGCAGAGAGCATGTTTGCAGCTATTCAGCAAAACTATCACATGTCCTTAGCCAAGGCAAGAGGGATCAGCTGCTGAACACTGGAGCTGATGAAGAGCAAAGCTATTAAAGCAAGCAATAAAAAAAAAACAACACAAACCAGAATGGAGACTGATTTTTCTTATTATTTTTTTAACCTAATGGATGACATTTATAACTGGAAAGTATGAGTCAGAGTGTGCTCTGCCAGCATGGGGTCTTTATGATGTTTTCATCTTGCTTGTTCTTCTTCCTTGGCCAGGACCATTCTGTCTTGTTGATTTGTAAGTTTTAGGTTCCTTGCAGTGCTGAGGAGATGGGTGCACGTGTGTGTCTGTGTGTGCATCTGAGTAGTGACCGTAGCTCAGTGAACTGGAAGTAAAGAGCTAAATTCAGAAAATTTTTAGGGAGTAGTGAGACTCCTTTACAGTGCTGGGACCTCTCAGATAAATTATTGCAGCCAAAGTGTTATTGCTGCCAAATGTGGCGGTGACGTGAGCGTGGGAGGCAACCACCCACTCACTAGTGAGGACAAAATGGACACAGCTCTGTCTCCGCAACCACTAATCTCATCCAAAAAGCTTTAAAAACAGAGAACTGTTTGTCCTTTTGTAGCACATGAGCAAACAGAATCCATTTGCCACAGAGCTCCTCTGCAATACTGTATCTTTATCATGTAACCCAGAAACAAATTATACTACTTGTTGGGATGACATTAGAGCCTGGTTACCTCAGAAACAACACGCCCGATTCCAGACTCTGCTTCCAGAAAGGTCTCTTTACATTGCAAGATCCGCCCTGCAGCTTTTCCCAGGAAGAATACATTGAGGATCCCCCAGTATGGCGGAGTCCTGTCCTGACATAGAGCCAGCACTGTTTTATGGCAGCTTCTCTTACCCTGCAACACCCTGCTATGGGATTCACGTTGGGACAAGCAAACTCCTGCCAGCAGAGTAATCCCCAGATCCCATGCAAGGCATGGTCACATAGCCACGGCTGCTTGGGCTGGCGCGGCGCCTCGGTCCCTCCACAGCTTCCGAGGAAGAGGGGTTGTGTGAGGTGCCCACAGAGCCCTTGCTTCCCTTTTCCCACAGCTGATATGGGTCATGCTCAGCGCAGCTGAAAATTGAGCCCTCAGGCGAAGAGCTATAATGAATTCACTAGATCAGGCAATGAAAGCTAATGTGAACAAAACAACCAGCTGGCCCAAGAATATTTTGTGCTCGTGTAAAAATGTTATGGGAGGGGGGAAATAAGCTTCAAAACTGTCCCCTTTCATTCCTCTGAAGACCATGCCCATCTTTTCTTTTATACCTATCCTTATAGCCTACACATCGCTGTGAGGCTGAAAAGAAATTAAGGTATTTTCATCTTCTATGTGCTGTTATGTGCTATAGTCATTAAAAATAGTAGCCTGTGTCCTCATAAAAGAATATGATGCACCTGGGTAAAAGACTGTTCATGAAGGAATTCTATCTGGAGCTCTGGGATGTCACTTTTTTTATTTTTTCATTATATAATGAATATGGAAATCCAACTCAATTGTTCACCTTTTTGTGCTTATTTTTTAATTCTGGTTAATTAAAAGCCCCTACAAGTATTTATAATCATTATTTCTAAAGAATATGAAAAAGTAAAATAACATACAGAATTCCAGAATCAGAAATTGAAAAAAAGTTTTACCTTTGTTATTGGAAGTGGAATAATAACTTCAGAATAGACTAGTGTGAGAGTAGACTCCAGTTTATTTCTTTGCTTTTGTCCTATGCCTGTGTTTGCATCAATTTGTGTGTTAAAACCCTATGCTTTAAAATGCTGCTGTTTTTCCTTTAGCTAAGAGCTGTCTTTTCATATGCAAGCCAATCCACCTACACTCTTCCTGTGATTATTCTCAAGAAATGGGAAGAAAATTCCATACGATGTGTATACCCGATAGCATCACATTTACACTTCAAGCTTAGTTTCACTTGATTAATAGTTTTGCTTCCTTTCCAATTCCCAAGAAATGTGTATTCCCACAAGACTTTTTTTGAAAATACATTATAATTACTGTACCAGAAGAATCTCTTCTGTGGATGCCATTCTTACCATAAAAAAGATGTAGGTAAAAACAGCCTCACATTTGGTATTTGAAGGAGTGAAACACAACACCTAGGAATTCCTGTACGGCATCACCCTTACAATCTCCTAAGGAAATCCACCGTAAAATACAGTATGTGCTGAGAACAGGCTGAGCCACCTAAATATGGATTGCTTTTGGCTTCAGCTATTCAGAAATCCCCAGAACAGGTGCCAAATTAAGTCACTCTACTAGTTGCTTTCCATGGCTGAAGGTCAGTAATAGTTAACACGGAGAGGAATTTGGATAGTACATCTTGCAATTTAAGAGCACTGCGACTGCCCTAAAACAGCAATACATTCTTACCTCAGAAAACCTCAGTTGTAGAGCAGTTTAGCTTTCTTTTGACATGGAAGCAGTTTTCAGCTTATAAGGAAAACATATTAGTCTTTCACATCAATGTTAATTCATGCCACATTTCCCATCTATTTATAACTCAAACATTCCAAATTAGAACTATTAGATGCAAATATATTATAATCTGGCAAAAGGCAAAATATTCCATAAATCTGATTTGGAAAAGGGAAATATTCATTCATATATAGCTGAGTAATGGTTCTATAGTTGCAATTTCAGGAAGATGATTTTCTGAAAGAACTGCTGACAACCCATGTTAAACTTCGAAGATTAGTATGTTTAACCATAATTTTGCTCCCATTTAAATCCTACTTTGTTGTCTGCTTGTTTCTTATTGAATTCTTTGTTTCTTAGAACACTTGCATAAATAGAGAATTTTTGTTACTTGAAAGCTTTTTGATCTCCTTTTCATTTCCCACCTGCAATTATAACTCTTTCTTGGTGACATCACCCGTTGGATGCAGTGAAAAGAATTCTGATAAATAGCTGAATAAAGAATTATTGACATCAAGTGGAAAATATCCAGCTGGAACTGATGAACTCTCAAAAAGCCTGTTTGCATGCAAGAATAATAAATAAGAGAGAATACAATCAGAGAAAGATAGAAAATACTCTATGATGTAAGCTATGCAGTGCAAAGTCAATGCAAAGAATTGAAAATCTCATGAAGGTGGTTGGTAATAAAAAGCTAACTATGTAACCTGGTTAGCTAGAGAATGCTCACAATCATGAATACAACAATAGCAATAAATTATTATACTTTATTTCAGTAAACAGTGAACCAGAACAGGCCTTGTTTCTTTTTTTTCCCACATCTACTTGAATTCAAGCTGAGTGCACTTTTAAGAATACCCTTCTGCATAGATGAATTTCATTCTGGTAGTGAAACACAAAATAAGTGTATAGGAGGCCCACATTGGTTCGCTATTTTGCCTTTTTCCTTATGCCAGTTGCATTATATGTAAGTCCAGACTCTGAGCAAGTATAAAACAGTATAATTGTCTGAATGTGAATCTCATACTTTTATGAAACAGGTGCCGGTGTATACTACTGGTGTTTTTGGGTACAGACCTTAATAATATTTACTAGCCAGACATTCAAGTATGGACTGCAAACCACTTCCATCTATTAGATGTGAATAATCCTTAAAAGAGAATTAAAAAGCAGTTGTTTCTCCTGGGCATTTTCCACTCTGCTGCAGTGCCTCATAATATTCACAGCACAGAAGAGAAGGCAGGGAATATTGTGTGTACCAGTAATCTTAGTTTTGGCCTCATCTTTTGAAAGAACTGTAAGAGAAGGAATTGCAGAGATGAGTTTCTGCCAGTTTACACTTTAGTTGGCTTTGGTATTTTTGACTTTCTAGATAGAGGGAAATGCTAGTTAATACATATTCTGGAAAATCTTCAGGTTAACTCACAGTTACACAGTTTAAGTCACAGTTATAGATTATTATCATTACAGTGACTTTTTAGGCAAACCTGCTATATCTTTGTTTACTGAATAATAAGATATAAAAAGTTGCTGAACTTCGGAGCCTGTTGAAAGAATGCAGCATGTTAAGATTCAGTAATAACCCCTAAAAGAATAGCAACAGCTGTATACAGTCTTGCAGTCAGTTGGTTTGTGTCCACAATCAAAATGGCTTTTCCCATAGCACTTAATACAAGTGCTGTGCACTAATAAGCACGGACAATGTTTAGGCCTTCCACTGTACTTTGAACTTATGCAGCTTATGGCTTCGTAGTAGACATGATCCAAACGCATTCTCTGGTTCAAAAGCAGTTGCCCTCTGGAACAACTTAATGGCTGCTCCTACTTTAAACCTAGTTATTGAAGTCTAGAAATCTCTCTCATACACAGGTTCTATCTGCTGTAAGTCCGTCAAAGCTACTGCGGGTTTACACCATCGCAAAAGCAGAAGAAAAGCAGGCAATGCATATCCTCTCATCCCCAGGCATTTCTGTTTCTACCTATTTGGAATAGTACTTTTGGGAAACCCATGAGCTCTGCAGTATGAACCAATGAAACCAGATTTGGTTTAAAAGAGACTTTTCGAGAGTTCAGGTAGACAGTGTATATAAACAAGATGGTAGCAACCACTGCTAGGCTATCCACCTTCTTCTGATAGTTTTATGCACAAAGAGAGATGGAAATCAGAAAACTTTTTCATAGAATCATAGAATCATAGAATCATAGAATCATAGAATCGTTTAGGCTGGAAGAGACCCTTGGGATCATCGAGTTCAACCATCTACCCTACTCTACAAGGTTCTCCCCTACACCATATCCCCCAACACCACATCTAAACGGCTCTTAAACACAGCCAGGGAAGGTGACTCAACCACCTCCATGGGCAGCCTATTCCAATGACTGACCACTCTTTCTGTGAAAAATTCTTTCCTAATGTTCAGTCTAAACCTACCCTGT
>JAOXNO010000001.1:47325035-47356454 GCA_028565335.1 Limnodromus scolopaceus
CCCTTCACCAGCTTCGTTGCCCTCCTCTGCACCCACTCCAGCACCTCAATATCTCACTTGTATTGAGGTGCCCAGAACTGGACACAATATTCGAGGTATGAATTTCAGAAATTCTGATTCTGCAAGAGATACATTTTGCATCTGACCCTTTAAAAAATGTCAACAATACTGTATTTGCCTTTCTTGATCTTTGAATCAATACCTTCTGGCTGCGTAAGATACTGGCAAATACATTTTGCGTCCAAGCAGATTCTTTCAGAACTGTCACATGTCACTTTTCACATGGAACATCATTTATGACACTTATAGTTCCTGGCAAAAGCAGGCACAGATGTGCCTGAGAGTGCTATTCTTTTCCCTCTGAGAGGACGAACCTCAGAATGATTCTTTTACCAAAGAAAACAAACAGTTTGTTGCATGGTAGACTTTTATGTCATACTTCTCATTTAAAATCATATATGTAGTCTCTAAAGGGAACACTGTGACCTCTTTGACTGCAACCATCAATACAATGATGTCACTTAGCTCCACTTTGCTTCATATTGTCCAGATGACACAGTTCCCCAGTTTTCTTCATGCTGAGTTGAAATTATTGCTTGGATGACAGGTAATTACCTGAAGCGCATCTGAGACAACCTGGCAGACTGTCTGATAGAGGTACTGTCTGAGACTGAAGGAGCAATTTCCTTCCTTTTAACCAAGCTGGTGGACTTCAGCTGGTGAACCAAGCTGAAGAGTCTATCTTCTAGGACCTTTAGGTGCATCTTAATACCTTGGCAGCAGTACTAGCCAGGGAATTTTCTTCTGTTTTGTTTTCACATTTACAAACATGGAACCAAATGCAGACTTTCCGCTGTTCAGCTTATCCAGAGTGAGCAGTTGTAGAGTCCAGGTTTTAAAATAATTTGAAAGCTCAGCAAGAATAAAATACAGTTTGCTTTTGACTCCATGTCTTTTACTGTATTGCTGCTTAATACCTATACTGACTCTCACTTCCATTCTGGGTGCACATTAATTACTGTCTTGGTGGTTCACTGTATCTGAAAGAGACAGTCTATTCCAAGGCCACAGGTAAGAAAATCCAGAATCCATGCTCATGGTCCACACATTTGGAGTTCTGGATGGATGAACTTCCATCCTGTTGTGATCTTCAGTTCTTGGTCTAGCGTGCTGATTATCAGTGAATACTACTGATGTAAGTTATAATAACATAGGATTTCATTTAGAGGAAAATTGTCCAGGTTTTGCTGGTTGGGAGGTGTTTACTTGAAATTATGTCAGTTTGGTTTTATCAATAAAGTGAGTTTTTGTATAATGTCTACATTCATCCAGAATATTTGGGACAGGTGCATTATATAAATTGATCAAATAGTTGCATAAATTGCCTAACTGGTGTAGATATTAAAAGCAAGAGTTTACTGGAAAATACCCATACAATGGCTGGTGTAGAAAGCAAGGCATGATTGTGGTTTATCAGGCATAGTCGTCTGAAGGTCCCACTTTAATAATTTGTGCTATTAGGGAAGATAATATCACTTCATTCGCCAGCACAGGGGAATGAAGCTATTTCACAAGTTATTGGAAACATAAGCAGTTAGCTGCAATAATTTATTGGGTTCACTCCTTCACTGCTATGCAATGATACACAGCTGTTTTACCAGGTCAGAGAGAGCTTTTCTTTTCAGTTCACCATTAAGCGTACATTATAATCTCTGTATTAGTTTTCCTGAACTGAACACATATCTATCATAAATGTTTTAGCAATGCATTCAGAAAACAGGCTATACAGCTTGTCATTTTTTCACAGACTATCATCTGGTGCTGCTAGGGCAGGATAAGGACGGAATAAGTGCTCTTCCATTGAGAAACAGTCCAAGATCTCACTTTCTGTAACAATTTCAGTGAAAGTAACTCTTAAAAGCTTAACGGGGTGGATGGCAGTATAAGTGAACCCAAGTTTTACAGCAGAGGTCTGTTCCAAAGATGAGACAATTCAACAGTAGACTTCTCAATGATTTCACAGTGACTTCTGGGATTTTACAGCAGGCCTTCAATGTAAATTTTTTTCTCACTGTAATTTAAGACAGTGAGGAGTCAAGAGAGACATTTCAAATGTTTTCAATTGGAAGGTCTTGTATCCAGTATTTTTAGCATCTGTTAGTCAGGTATCATCTTTCCCCATTGTGTTAACCAGTGCTACTGATACTTTCATCACTTTGGTTTCTATGAAAAGACGGAAGTTTTCTATTAAAACAAAAAATATATGCTTAAGTATAAATAATGTAGACTGTTCTGCTAATTCACTTGAGTGTCAGTTTGTAAAGACAGCCAGATGTCAAAAATTTTACAGTCTGGGTTGATTTTGGATAAACATCTATGAAAGCAAGCTTTCTTATCAGATTCCAGCACTTCCACTTGGCATCTCAGCTGGAAATACCAGAAGAAAAGCCTTTCTGTTAGAGCACGGTCATTTCCAGCTCTAGTCCCTGGTGGAAATCAGAGGTGCCAAAGTACTTTTGCTCATGAAGGGTTCAGTGTAAGTTCAGTTCCAAACATGGGCTAAGGTTTCTTTTCTGTTTGTTCCTTGAAGCCTGTGTGGGGGCTTGATTCTTAAGTACTGTGTTTTTATTTTAAACCCTAGATGTAAACCAGGGGAGCCTTTGCTTCTAACTGCTATGTGAGGATGTGACTCAAGCCCGTAGTTTTGAAAAGGACTGCTGATTTTACATATATTAATCGTCAGGTTTTCTGTAAAAGAGAAAGGAAGTGATTAAGGCATTGGATTGAACTTTTCTTAAGTTGATAATTAAGTCTAACTCTTTTCCAAAAAATGCATAACTATCTTCTGTCTGAGAAGACTGAGCAGCTATCATTTATATCCCTAAAGACTGCCCTAATCACTGCACTTCATCACAGCCTGAGAGTAGTAGGAGGAAAATCTTCTTGGCCACTTTTGATGAAGCTATTTCCCTTTGAATAAAATACAACAAATTAGATGAAAAGGTTTAGTACACATCTCTTTATTCTCAGACAAGTGCTTAAGCTAAATGACAGTTTTATTCTCAGTATTTACCTCAATTAATATTTAAATGAGTGCATATGAAGTAGAGCAGTTTCAGTCAGAGTGGTAGAGTAGGCCCTCCGGTCCAAAATGTGGCACATCCAGATATTAAACCATGCTTGCAGAGAGTGTGAATTCAAGGCTTTCAAGACACTCCTGAGTGCTCTAATGGGCAACAGACAAGACAGCACCAGCACCTCTTCCAGAAATTTGTCTCTGTTTATGATGACTGGTCCAGTAGCCATGTTCTGAGAATCCCCAAATCCTGACTGAATGTTTAGTCATACTGATTTGCTTTGGGTGGTCATGCGCATGCTGACAAGCAGATATGCGAGGTCAAATTGGGACTGATCTTGGTTAATTCTCCTCTTTCAGTCACTGAAGGCACTGTCAGAGGGTTGTTCATCCTACATATCTTAGGCTCACACCTTAGGATAGAATGAGTGGTCCTTTGAAGGCTTCTATTCCTCTTCACAGTAGGAAGCTGAACAGACAGCTTTGAATATATTAACTTTTATGGTAATGGGTAGCAAACCTACTACTAAATACTCAGGATGCCTATCCTGTGAAAATGGATACATTTACAAAATTCAGACATCTATACTGCTTGATTACATGTTGTGGGATCTTTGAGAGTTAAAATTTTGAATGTCAGCAACAAAAGTAAGAAGCAGATACTGCAATCTTTTTGTTGATGTAGCTTTATGTGCCTTTTTGGTATCTACTCTCCCTAGGCCTGAGGTCAGCTCTTTAAGTAGTGTTCTAAGACAAATAGCAATCCTTATTTTTCTTTGTAAATGGTTTCACATAAAACTGCTGTGTAACAGTGAAAATTATTCAGGATATTGCCTTTAACACATTTGATAAAGTTCATAAATATGTTTTTTCTGTCTTAGTTTCTTTCTTGCCCAAATATCTGAAACAGCATTTTTGCCAATTTGATATAGGTATGCAGATGGACTGGCCGGAAAAGATTTCATGATTCTTTTAATAACATTTTTAGTTTTGCCTCCAAATTAAAAATGTTCATTACATTTGAAAATACTATGAAAGTTGCAACATCTTTAATTTTTTTAATCAGTTCCTTTTTTAAAAGTTTATATTAAAGAATAAATAAATCTCCCTCTTTTTCCCATCCATTCTTAGTTCAAAACTTCGTCTGAAAAATGGAACACAGAATTTTGTGTTCTCGTATATAGGTGATAGACTATGACTCTCCCTTACTGCGTATCTGTGGAAAGTGTGCTCCTGGTGCTAGATTCCTAAGACTATATGGGAGTACTGTATTATCGATACTGTAGCATATAACCATAGGCTGTCATATGCCAGCACAAGGCAGTGACAGAAATATCCATAGGACAGCATGTAACTTAAATAGCAAAGCTGGATCTCTTCTTAAATCTTTTCTGGTTTAATTCTGATGTTTATGTCTGAAAAAGGGGGTTATCTCATTCTACGAAGTACTACAGCCCTGAGTAAGGTGAGTCAAGACTTTCCTGCTGCTGGAAGTAGGAGAGCTGATGCTGAGTGTTACCAGAAGGTCACCCAAGGTAACACAGCTACTTTAGCTCAATGTAGCATCTTTGATTAGAAAGCAAGAGTCATGGCTTACCTTCTG
Organism: Limnodromus scolopaceus; assembly: GCA_028565335.1. Lineage (NCBI taxonomy): Eukaryota > Metazoa > Chordata > Aves > Charadriiformes > Scolopacidae > Limnodromus > Limnodromus scolopaceus. The sequence continues at coordinate 47,329,715 of JAOXNO010000001.1, forward strand.
CCTGAAACTACTTTTTTTTGCTGTTTGTATTTTTTTGAATTAACTCAGAAGAAATGTGTGGATTGTACCTCTGAGTTGTCTGTACTGCAGAACAATGTGGAAACAGGCAATGATCCAGCAATCAAAGACACTAACCCAGTTATCATGACATTTCTAATTCTTCCCGTGGATTTCAGCTTCCTGAAAACGGAAGACAACAGTCTTTGAATATCAACATCATCAGGAGATGTGCTCAATATGGGATGTAGAGTGCTGTGCTTATAAGTGTGAACTTAAAGCGTGAGCTGGGAAAGGGACAGACTCTTTTCAGTCCCTAAGCATCTATTTGGCTCATTCAAGGGCAAATTTATTTTATCAGCAGTTGATTACCTGTCTGGAATAAGTGAACTTCAGAGAAGGCCAAGGAAACAGAGCTGAAACACACATCTGTTCCACACACAGTGCCAATGAAGTTTGTGAAATGATGCATTTTTCCTGTAGAAAATCCCAATTGCTCCTTTCTTTCTGCATAAAGTATATTTTTTTTCCGCAGAAGCTAATTAATTGATAATTATGTTTCATAATATGTTCCTTCTATTACTAATGTTATAGCCTACTGCACAATATGCATATCAGGTGTTTCTTCTTTTTGCAGGCTTTCAAACAAGTGTAGCGTGGCACTAGCTGTTTAACAAGACAGAGCACATCAACCCATTGCTAATTCTTCTTCAAAGTGGCAGCTGAATTAACATAAGCTTTAAGTGGGTGTTATGTATTCATTTGCACATTTTCTGCTGCTGCTTATTACTGGTTTAGCTGCAATCTGCTATGCATGAAGGGACTACTGCACCTATACAGAGCCTTATAGAAGTGGCAGATGCTTCAGGTATCTCTGCATAAACTCATGCAACACACTGCAGGTCATTAGTTTTAAATGTTCGGGGACAGAGAGGTACAAATCTCTTTCTTTCTCTACCCACAGTCTCACCCACCACCAGCTCTAGACAGACACATTAAACTGGCACTCTCTGAAACCTACCTCATCATCATGAGTCATGTTTCAGCTTATTGTCCTTTTTCTCTGCTGTCTATTATTCAGGTGAGGCATTTGTTTAAAATATACCCAGGACACACTGGTCATAAAAGAGATATTTTCCTTACCTTATTTACATGCAAACAGTGGCAGTGCTTGCTTCTCCACACGCCTTTGCTGCAGTATCCACAGCCTGAAGGACTCTCTGCAGAATCTCTTTGCTGAGCGTGCTAAAATAACTTTGTTAAACTTTTTCCTTAGAAAGAACAAGGTGAAACCAACAGTATCATTCTCTGCTGTTACCTAGACAAGATTTGAATTCAGAATTTTTGCATAAGTTCTTGTGATAACTCACAACTACTGCTTGTTTCATTTTTTCTGGATAAGCACCACTTACAGAAAAAAAAAAAGTTAGTACTGTGGCTCCCTGAATTCAGATTATGTCAGGAAATATATGCTATTTCTAGTTCTGTAAAATATGGTCTTCTTCTCTTGCCTTCTGCTTGGAAATTACTTTGCATGGCTTTTTTTTTCCCAGAGCATATTAATACGTTACATTTTTTTGTTGATGTATGCAGTGGTAATTCCCAAGACCACATAGGAACAAAAGCAAAGTGTGTACTGTTTGCTTTGATGGCTTATCCCATCATTGCACAGCAAGGGTAGAACTCATTCATGAATTGCTCTTCATTTTTTTGTCAGTTACTACTGTGACCACTTTGTGCAAGTTGCTTGACGCACAGAACTGCAGAGGCATGTTTCACTGAGATCACTTCATAAGGCAATGCATGAAGCAGATTACATTAAAATGTTAATTTTTTTTGGTTGTTTTTGTTTTCTTTTTTTTTGTTGTTGTTGTTTGTTTTGTTTTCTTTTGTTTTGCTTTTTTCTGGCCTACATTTTATACAGTATATGTCAGGACAGCTTAGGCATTTTATAATAACACTTCTGTATTCACTTTCACTTTGAAACATCCTCTTCTACAACCTGTGGTAGGTATGAAAACCTGTGGACTGTATCACCAGAGGTATGTCAAATACTGAATGTCATGCAAGGTAGCAGAGCTATTCCACTAACAGATGGCAAAAGTTAGACTGTGACCAACAGTGCATTAGGCTTTACTGTAAGATAATGACTCTTTCTAATATCTCCAAATAATGACGTAGGACAAACTGTCTTACTCTCCTTTTGATAGCACTGATTTACTTAGTCAGCCTGTAGATATATGAGATGATAAGAAGGGTGCAGAACTGCAGAAACCACTGCAAGAACTGAGACAAGTAGTCTGATGTCCCTGTTTTGAACACAGCAACTATCTGTATAAAATCTATCTCTGGACATGCTCACTTTCCATTGCAAATCACACCTTATAAACTGTTCTTTTTGCTTCTTGGCTAGTGTAACATGCAGTCTACAGTTTTCCACCAGCAACAGGTTGCTCTTTATGAACACTACTTGCTAAAGAAAGCTATTAACATTTGAGCCTCACTTTGAAATGTTGAATGTGCATTCTATATATTTAAGTAACTTGTTCATATTAGCGCACATTTATAGTTTTCATGTTATTGGCTACTTAATTTAATGACATATTTGTCCTTGAATATTATTTTACATAATCCCAGAAAATGGCTTGGATGCAGTAACTGAATGAAAAATTGACAGGTTGCTTTTCAGCTGTAGGTGAAATGTCCCTGTCGTCACATATGCTGTTTGACATTCTAAAAATTGTTTTTTGAAACAAATATTTTCCAATAGGGAAAGGCAAAAAACAATATAATATACTGGAATTTTTATTTGAACCAGAACAAAGGGGTGTCACACTAAAAATATTATTGTTTAAAAGATTTTTTTCTTTCTTGTTTTTATTTTTTTTCAACAGTAGATTGTGCATTTTTTGGATTCCTAATATGTGACATGTCGCATCAATTCTCATGAAGGGAAAACTCAAGTCTTGGACATGGGATAGTATTAATCTCACCAGGTTCTACTCCTAAAATATGCAAACATTTAAACTAAGCCAATCAAGCAGGCTTCATTTGTAGCTAAAACACCTTCCATACCATCTTAATAGAAGTGTCTTGGGCTAGTGGGGTGAATGGCCCTTTTCAGATACCTGTCTCTCAATTTAATGCACATAGAGCCTAGATTTGATGCCACATCTAACCCTTAGATGAATAAAGTTTGATGAGATGAATTGCATGTGAATTCACTTAAAGATTGATTCAACACAATATGAACTCAAGATGCTTTTATTTAGAAAAAATGTCAACATTCATTACAACATAGAAGAAATTAAAATAAATTAGATAACAAAACCTTTTGCTGTTATATTGCAGTGCAATATGACTTCATGTGAAATAAGGCAACAATGAGGGAAAGAGGGCTGAATAGGCAGATAAATAATCAGTCTCCTTAGGAGAGCAAAAGGGCTCTCATTCCTTGCACTGTTCCCTAGGTAAAATAATGATCCACATTTCGCTCCCATTCTTCCCCCTGGGGGTTTGGGCTGTAGAAGCAGTGGAAGAGGGAAGTTGTCCTTTAGGAAGATAGGTTATTCGAGGAAAAGAGGTCAAATTAGGAGGGCAATAAAGGTAAGAAATTATGGGAAATTGGTCTTTGTTTGAGTTTAATTAAGAAAACTCAATTAAGTTTAACTAAGAAAAAAAAAACAAACCCCCTCAGGTACTATTTTTTAAAAAATGTCTCTGAACTGGATCTTCTTCATATACCTCATTTTGTCAAAATTGTACTTTCTAATGAAAATTATTTCAGCATTAATTTACTATTTGTTTTTTCATAGTGTATTTGGTAAAGTCATCTAGCAAAGCATTCTTCTTACTCAAGAACATCACTGCAGGTAAAATACAAACTGTCATGTTGTGACATAAGAGGAAAATATGAAAAACAAAACTCCGAGAATTTACTGTGGTGTTATGAACAAATTGACATTTCAATAGCTACATCCAATCCCCTTTATTTCACTGTTATTTCAGCCATGTGGTTCCTGTGTTTACTAATTATTTCTATAGAAATGTTATGTATCATTAAGCAGCTGTAATGACTGGAGAGAGTGACATTGCAGTGATGGACCATGATCATACATATAGGAGAGGTGTTTTGCCAATAATTTTGTATTAGATAAAAATATCAGAGAAAATTATTGCATTTATAAAACTGTTACTTTTTTTCTCCAAAAAATGAAGAAAATTATTCTGAAAAATTGAAAAACTATCAGATAGCTCTAGAATGCACATCTCTGCATGCATCATATTCTGTTGATGCAAGGTGCTAAGCAAAACAGAAAGTCTTAACTACTCTTGTAATGAGTTATCTGTGTTTACTGACAACCAGAATAATTTCTTATGAGAAATCCCTTTCTGATGGAATCTTAGACCATAATGTTTAGACACAGACAACAGAACTTAAACATATAAAAACTTAATTACTCATGTGATCAGATCTTTACTGGTGGCATGTACTCAGAGCTTCAACTGGCCTCTGGAAGAACCATTTTATGGCTCAGCATCTTTAAAATGAGACTGTAGAAAACTGGATTGAAAAATGTAATGTGAGTAATATTGAATGAAAAGCAAAGACTTTTCAAAGCCAAAGGTTTGTTTAACATATCAGTCATTGTAAATAATTATAACCTCTGTATTTAGTTTTTGGAGGCATTTGCACTTTACACAAAACAAGTGCCATTCCTAAATTAAGTAATTTAAACAGTCATTCTTGTTAAAGGAGTTAACTCCATCAGTGCTTGCTGAAAAGTCAGCCTGAATTTTTTCCAGCACATTCCTTGTGGTTAATCAACTACTTCCTACCAGGGACTTACTGTCATTTGGATATGTAGTTCCACCAGGATCAGTGAACAACCCAGAGAATCAATATTCATTAACATAGGCATGGGTTTATTGTTTATTCCTCAGTAATGATGTTCCAAAAATTTAAGGGGCGAGGGGAGGAAAGACCCTGTAAATACATAAAGGAATAGTACACCCATTAAAACAAAGGTTGTTGTAAATAGAAGCATTTCTATTGAATTCAGCAGAATTACTATACCAAAATTTCAATTTTCAAAGCCGCATGGGGATTTTGTCTATAAACTTCCCATTAACTTTGATGTGAAAATCTCTGATGATTATTATTACTGCTTTCCTTTTGTTCAAATGATTCACCTGATTTTTTTAATGAAAGAGTTACTTTTTCTTAAATGTACTTCTTTGGCAAGCTCACAACATTAGCTCACCTAATGTTTAAAATAATCACAGACAAGACAGAGCATTAGAAGCAATGATTGACAGGGAACTACAGCTTCTCCGCTCTAGCTGATTTGATATTTGAAATATTTGAAGGGGTGGCGGTGATGTGGGAAGGTAGAGCCAAGACAACAGGTTTCACTCAAGAGTATAGTTCAGACTGTGGCATAAGCAGCAGCTGTTACACCAACTTGCTTGAAGTTTCATCATATCATTCTTGTACCTGCTAAATTGCACAGGTCCATCAGTTGCAGCTCTTCTGAATAAAGGCAGTCTCACAGTAAGGAATGGTCAAAAGCAGTTGGGTAAATAATGGGTGATTTATAGACTATGTTGCAGTTGAGGTCCTAATAAAGTTCCTTTAATTATAACTGAACAAATCTGAATGTATGGTTAAATATTATTTTAAAAAGCTACCATTATCTTGCTATTTAGAAGCAGACTTGTACCCCCACACATGTATTTGCATGTGTATGGAAATATGCCCTTTTAAAAGAAAACAAATTCAGTCATATGGCTGTGCAGCTCCTACATTATATAATTAGCCCCAGGCTGTGAGGGTGATATTGCCTTTTATTAATTTGAAAATTAAAAGCTGACCCTAAGCTAATAATGTGAACTGGGATTCTTCTTACCCTTACTTCATTTATTTCTAGATTCAGACTCATAATTAGCCTCCATGACCACTGGTCATTTCTTGAGAACAGCCAATGCCTCCTGTCATACATCTCTCCCCAAGGCCAGAAGAGTCTTTCTCAGCAGGTGCCCAAATCTCTGTATAAAATACAGAGGCAAGTACAGGACTAACTTTGACTGGGCTCACAGATGACTAAAATGAGTGAGGTGAATCCTACCTGTCTAGGTTTGCTGTTTCTATATAGACAGTTTGTGTCATGTGGAAAACGAATGCTACAACAAACATTACCCTTGTAAGATCCCAGAACTTTGAAACGCATCCATGTGAAGTTCTTTTTCTGAGTCTTTTGTCTAAACTGGATGTGATGTTTAAATATTTGACTGATATTTGAGTAATGTCTTCAGGATTGGGCAGGCATTTTTAAATAAGCATATAGAAGTAAATTTTTAAAAAACTCAGAGGCTCACCTCTTCTGCAAAAACTATTGATTAGATATTCAACACCTTCTTGTGAGGCAAAGGAGATTAGTTTAACAAATACATTCAGCTGAGAGCAAAGACAGTGAGACCAGACACAATTATCTTGGCTCAGAGTCTAAACCCTTGATTTTAAATTGGTAATTAACCCTTTTTTTTGGGCCTCAAGAATGTTATGTTTCTGAAAAAAAGGAAACAACAGCATGATTTTATCTATTTAAGAGTTTCAGACTCTGTCTGGTGTGATCATATCAATGCACAATCTATAGTGAAATTACCACTGGTGCTGAAAAGACTCATTTTGAAAGTCAAGTCAAAAAAAAAATAATCATAATTAATTTGATATTGTCTCTACCAGTGCTTCTTGGATATTAGGGTATAAATAAGTTAGTTATGATCATTCATTTCACGTGTTCATGCTTTTGGGGATAGTCAAGATATTTAGAACCTCAGTGCTGTCTATTCAGTAATTGATGTTAAGATTTTTTTAAACTAAAGACTTCTCTTAATATACAATTTTCTTTTCTTCATTTTATTCCTCCACAAAAGAGAGTGTAGCGTATGAACCTTACACTGATTGATTTTTTGCTAATGACTTAAAAATATCAGCTTGGAAACTTGGGGAAATATCACAAAAATATTAAAGGTTTTTTGGCTTTTTACCTCCAACCTGAATTAAAGTCAGAACAAAGTTTGGGTAGATGGCATCTTTCCTATTTCTTCTTCCCTAGAAGAAGCTGACTAACTCCACCTGGATTCTTTGGCAATCCTTAGTGACAGCACTACTGGTAGAGAGAACTTATAGGAGATGATCATGCAATAAGGCTTTTGAACATACAGCTTGCACTTACTTCTTAAATAAAAGAAAGAAAGAAAGAAATTTTTCTTTAAAAATACGTAGTGCTAATGGAATATGCCCCTGTTCTGTCAAACTGCAGCATTGCTTGCATTGGGGTCCCATTTCCTTAACATACACTGGCATAAAGTATTTTCCAAAATATCATCTATTTTAAAGTGGTTAGGTTTTTTTCTGTTCTCCAGTGAAACATATATAATAACTTCCTGTTAAAGAGGAAAGCCAATTGCATCTTTATCTTTCCCATATTAATCTTTCTTTTTTTAATTCACCAGAAAAAAATTGTGGCTTGATGTTCTTCTTAACATGGGAATGCTTTTGAAAATACATACTAAAATGTAAATTTTAGTGTTTTCAATATTCTGGAATATAGGCAGAAGTATTTTCTGTTGATGCACCTTAAGAACCTCTGGTGTCCACAACTTTGCTAGATAGTAACACTGTCAGAAGATTTTTAATATGTGTTTGACTTCATTCATTTTGCTGCAAAAGCAATGACAAAGTTCATTTACCAATTTTTGTTTATGGCTTCTTTTTTGTAACCCTGGCTCAGGAAGTAGTATCTCCTTAATTCACAAGCAATCCCTCCTGATTCAGTGACTTGAAGAGAGCTGTTCTCATCTTGCACAGGCGTAAATCAGTGCAAGACCACTGACTAAAAATAAATTGTTTCTCAATGAATCCAACACAGGGTAAAAAAAGAATTAGTTCATGATCTTGTCCATAGCAAATCATTGCAGCAGAGCCCATGAGAGGGACTTTTCATTGAGTTTCCCTTTAAGAAACTTCTCAGTGCTTCTTATTGTTGCATTGTCTTCTTCTGCAGCCAGTGGATAAGATGGCAAAATTCCCAGTCATTTAAGTATTGTATATAAGTATTGTGTAAAATAGTATTTTTTTGGGGTCCAGAAGGCTTTTTGTCTTGCTGTACTATACCTGTCTGCAAGCAACTTCCCTCTGGTTTCTAATTTTGAGTATTTGTTAGAAATGCTTTTACATCAGCTGGCAAGGTGACAATAGAACAAACCTATCTACAGCAGAAGGAAATGTTCTCTTCAAAAGCATTATGCAAAAACAAAAGGCAAATAAGCATTAAAATAAAGCAGTTAAAAATATGCTAGATAGTCCTTGATGTGTCTTTCCATTATGTGAAGACAATGTGAGATAATAATTAAGAAAACCCAAATAATATATTCCTAGGCAGATAACTACAACCTCTTGGGACTTGTCTGATGTATTTACATATGTATCATAATAGTTACCCTATCTTTCCTGTCTGTTGTTGTATGAGTTCATCTACATTTTTTTTTAATACTCATACTCAAAAAAGCTGCCTTGGTTATTCTCATTACAGTTCCCTGCCTTAACTGGTGGGCACCAAAACATGAGCCAAATACTTACGGACATGTTAATTCTTTCTTTTGCATCTTACAGTGTTTTTCATAAAAAGATAAAATTGATTTTCAGACACAACATGCTATTACAGTAAAGCTTCATCTCAAGGAATTGCACTATAGTTGAATGGAGCAACAACAGTTATTCTCTGAGGGGAGAACCCTTCTGATAGCGATGGGCAATGTTATGTTTTTCTCAACTCTAGACACTCAAAAATAATGGGTTAAGTCCAACCTCAACACATCCAAAATAATAATTAAAACATCAATATTTTTTTTATTTTCCTCTTGGGTTTTGAGGTTGTATGTGTGCTGATAGCACATTTTCAAATTATTCTTTTCAGTCAAGGTACTTTGGAATTATGTTTTTGTTCCTTATCTCCAAGAGCTGAGGTTTAAGAGAAAGTATTAAAGAGAAGAAGGCTCCAGATAAATTGCAGGATCTGGGAACACACATATATGAAAACCATGGAAGATGTAACATGTATTTCTATACTATAAAATGAAAATGATGCAAAATTTAAAGAATGAAAGTTAGGTATTGCTGGCTGATCTTTAAAAGGAATTGTGCAGACATTCAAAGTGCCAGTGTTTGACTGTTCAATTTAATGAAAGCAGTAAGAAATATGTTTCTCATTTCACTGCCTCTTGCTATTCATACAGGCTAATTCTCACTCTACCAGTGGCTCATTTCTTCAATTATAGGATGTACCTTCATTATTGTTGATGTATTATATTAAACAGTAAGTGTTTTATGTTAATAGTCAGAAACTTGTGGTTGCCAGGCATTCGACTTAAAGAAAAAACCCTAGAATTTTCTTTTTAATTAAACAGTTGTCTTCAATACGAATAGTTGTCATAAGCTACTGCCATTACCCAAGGGGTAATGTTCCCAAAGATCATTACAGAATTAGTCAATAAGAAATCCCATACCTGTATTTATTGAATAGCATATGGAATACATAAAAACAGCCAAATTGCCAAGTAGAAAGTTCTTTAGTGTGGCCCCCAAAGAGAGGAACTATATAACAGAACTGAAGATGTTTTCAGCACTTTCTACAGTTTCCCTTTGTATTCTGTGAAGAAATGAGACAACCACCTTTATAATTTGTATCATCTGCTCTTATTACTGTAATACTCATCTTTTGCCCTCAGTTTTTCCATGGAGTCTGTTGCAGACATTTGACTCACCTCATTAACTGGTCTATAATAGTTTGATGAGGAAATGATGTTACTGGAGAAATTTAGGCAGCTCTCAATGGCAAGTGGTGGCAAAGGCAGAGTGGGTACTGCCTCTTGCTATGAATCCAGAAACCTGGGTTTGAGCTGTGTGTCCTGTAGTGAGGGCAGCAGTGAGGGCTGTCCTCAAGTTACCCAGTGTGGAAAGGTGATAATCTGGATTAGGTAACTCAGGGTAGCTGGAAAGGCGACTGCTCTGTCTCTCCCCTGTGCATCACTGACTACACAGCAGACAATGGCTCACCTTAACCACACCTGATCACTTGCAAAGTCTTGGGTGAAGTGGACGCATCTCAGTGTAATGAATCCAGTCTTGATCAGTGCCTTTGTGGTATTTCTTAAAAGTCTGAAATGTGAGGACTGTGAACTTCACAGTGTGTAGAAATTTTTCCAGTGTGATTGACTGAAACAGTGACCTCATCAAAAATACCCCCACCTTCACGTATTTAAGCCTGTGAAAACAGTGGGAAAGCATTTCATTGTGTTTTCCTCTCTCTTTCCCAGTTCTTCTTTGGCTACTACACTAATATGCAAGGAAATAATGATTTTACAGGAATGTTGTGTCTTGGAAAAAAACAACCCAAAGAATGCCTTTTAACAATGGGATTCATTATTTACTCAAAGCAAAACTAATGTGACAGTGCTTCCAAAGGTGATTCAGTTCATCCTAACATAAATACCTAAGACAAGCGGGATAAATTGCCCTCTAGAAACAACATTCTTTTTCTGTTGCCTCCTGAGGGAGCCCAGATGCCTAGGTTAGATTATGTGCCTAATTTCTAACAGTGTAACATTATGTTAACAGAATGCTAGATGGCTGTGTTATAAAGATCAGCCTCTTTTATGTCTCCCTGTATTCAGTGCAACATTGGCACTGGAAGGAGCCTTGAGTTCAGTCTGATGGAAAATCCGTTCTCCTGTAAGTCTAGAAAATCTCTAAATTATGCAAAACACTGTAAGACAAACAAACAAACAAAAGCTCCCACCATTTATTTTGTCTTCAGAAGACTAAAAAGGCTTCAGATTGACTGTTTTATAAAGCTTTAATAATTGATGTGAGTACATTTAATTGTCCTGGTGCTTCTGTTTATCTGTTTTTCTCAGCATTTTACCTGAAAAACACCCTAATGGAGAACTGGGAAAAAAATATATTTGGCACCAAGCTGTGGATTGTCAGAGGGCTGTTATCTTGACAAAGGTAACAAACAAAAATGGAGGAAAATATAAGATACAAGAATGTCAATTCCTGCTGCTCCTTCACCAAGAGTATTACCATTAGAAAGACCACTTTCCTAAACAGCAATGAGGGAAATAGACCTGAAATTTATAATGCTTCATCTAAAAGGGACAAAAAACTTCAGATGCTGTTAAGAAACAGATATGATAAGAAGGAAAAAAAGCCTACTTTCACGATATAAAGAGTTTTCATTATGTAAAGATATTAAGTCGTCAGGAGGCAGTTCCTCACTTAAGTCTAAGTGAAGAAGAAATCAAGAGAATTTAAACAAAGCCTTGAAAGTGTCTTGGACTGCCTGAAAAAATATAATTGATTAAATTGCTATTGAATTTCTTACCCTTTCAGATGCCTGTTTAGACACTGAAGATAATTCTAATGTAGGAAAGCCCTGCAGCTCCTCCGTAAGACAGAAGACGAGACACCTCCAACACCTTTAAAATTTTCTGGTTTTTATTAAATATGCTTCTTCCACTACTTAAACTTTGAGAGTTTAAGAAAGAAAGAGTAGTTATCTGCAAAATCCATTTTCTACCTTACGTTATGTATTCTTGTTTCTTAGTCTCTGTTCCTTAATGTCTGCCGCAGGAACATTAGAGTGATTGAAGGAATTAATTTTTACTTAGAAAATCTGAATTTACTTCCCAGATATGCCACCAATTTCTCTGTGTGAACATGAGTAAACCACCTAAGAACTGAGGTTCAGAAACATTAAACTTTCATAAGACTTCAGCGCTCAATTCTGAAGACCTTGGGACAGTTTGGGTGTATAGGACGTACTTCAGACAATTGTTCTTTCCCCCTTTGTGTTGATAAATAAATATTTGCAGCATTCTTGAGTGCTTTAACAAATGTCCAACAGTAAATAAAAGAAGTGATGCATCTATCTGGTGTAAATGTGTGTCATGTGCTCTGGATCTTTTTCAAGGCAAATAAACCCTAATAAACACAAGAGTGATTGACAAAAGAATGTTTCTTTAAGCTCAACATGAGCTGGCAATGGACGCTGACAGCCCAGAAAGCCAGCTAATCCTGGGCTGCATCAAAAGAAGTGTGGCCAGCAGGTCCAGCGAGGTGATTCTGCCCGTCTCATGACAAGCCACCTGGAGTACTCTTTCCAGCTGTGGAGTGCTCAGAGCAGGAAAGACCTGTACCTGTTGGAGTGGGTCCAGAGGAGGGCCACACAAATGATCAGAGGGCTGGAGCACCTCTCCTATGAAGAAAGACTGAGAGAGTTGGGGATATTCAGCCTGGAGAAGAGAAGACTTTGGGGAGACCTTATAACAGCCTTACAGTACCTAAAGGTGGCCTACAGGAAAGATGTGGAGGGACTCTTTATCAGGGAGCATAGTGATAGGATGAGGGGTAATGGTTTTAACCTGAAAGAGGGAAGATTTAGATTATACATTAGGAAGAAATTCTTTACTATGAGAGTGGTGAGGCGCTGGAACAGGTTGCCCAGAGAAGTTGTGGGTGCCCCATCCCTGGAAGCATTCAAGGCCAGGTTGGATGGGGCTTTGAATAACCTGGTCTAGTGGGAGGTGTCCCTGCCCATGGCAGGGGGGTTGGAACTCGATGATCTTTAAGGTCCCTGCCAAACCAAACCATTCTATGATTCTACAATTCAACAAATATGATTATCAGAGTTTTGTTCTTGTTTTGACATCAGTAAGATAGTACATATCTCTGTAGCTGGCAATAAACATAACACATGGTCAAAATGATACCTTGTTTAAGTTTTCCTGCATTTTCTTTTCCTTTTAGAATTGATTCAAAATTAACATTTTTTCCCACATCAGCCTCGGGATCAGTCATAGTATTTAGCCAAGTAAAGTCAAAAACAAAAGTTCAAAAGTGTTCTGGGCACTAAATTTCATCAGACTTTTAGAAGACAGCAAAGAATTCATCCAATCTAACCTCAAAATGCATTCTAATTAAATAGTTTTCTGTACTGAATATGACATATCACCACATGCTTATTGCAGAAATAGACCTTCCTCAGAATCACAACTACTATGACTAGTGTTTTGAGATATTTTTTGAATTACAGCAACAAAAAAGATAACTATTTGATAGTGATAAGGAAAATTTACTGATTTATGAATCATAAATCAAAATAGAACATTACCCAGGAATTTTAATAAATGAATAAATTTCTTATATTGTCCTTTAAATTTGTGTTTCTTTAAGAAGATTTTCATATTTGTTCTGTCTAATCATAATAGGTTTGTCTGACACATTTTTTGCTGAACTTCTAGTAACTTTTGAACCTGTTAAATGATTTCAGACTAGTCTGATGCAGAGGTAGAAATTTCATAAAGAAATTCTTAAGTACATCATTAAGATCTAGCTGGATAGAGGAGCCTGTGTCCTAATGAAAGGAAAATTACCATATGGACCTATATCTGATTAGGTACCAAAGAATTAAACCAGGAAAAAGTCCTTAGAATTCCTCTGATGCATGGAAAGTTTCAGTGAAATTTGGCCCTTCTTGGTATCGGATTCAATTCATGATGATAATGATGAGCTCTGGGAAGATAAACACTTGAATAGCTCCAGTGTTTATGGAGCAATGTATTTATTTACTCAAAGTAAGTAAAGATGTGCTTGTATCTGGATAAGAGGACAGTAAAGTCAAGACAAACTCATTTCAATTACCCTAGCTGAGAACCACATATGGTCTCTGCCTTTAAACTGTCACTGAATTCATGCAGTTTCAGACTCCAACACCTCTCTTGATCATTTTTTTTTTAATTAATTCTTCACACTTGAAGAAAGTTTTCTCTTTTCTTAACCTAGTTTGTGTTAGAAACGATGAAATTAAATGAGATGAGCTTTGAAGGCTCTTCAGCCTTCATGAGATTCCACTGGGTTCTATACATCCACCAAATGTAATGGCCCAAGATATGCAGGAAGTCTGAGTTGAATATTTAGAGATCTCTTTTTGTTTTAAGCTTTACAAATTTAGGAGCTAAAAGTTGCCTTGACTGTGTCTTGCAAGTCATTAGTGCAGAATATGCAAAAGAGCTCCATTTTTTTCTGATTGTAGAAGACTATAGATGGCAATTAGCTAGGTCCCTAACTTTTTATCTATTAAGCAGACCAGATATCCAGCTGGTTATGAGCAAATATAGGAAGATAATTTAAATTACCTTGGCACCCATGATGTAAGCCAGCTAGCACTTGCGTGCATTGGCAGTAGAGATAAATGCCTGTTTAACGTACCCAAAAGAAAAGCAGGACACTGTAGTTGAAGTGCCAGGGGTTAAAACACCCAAAGCTGGGGCTGGAGTGTATTGTTCTTTAATAGTGCAGCAGACAAAATCTTCCTAAATTAATTTAACCTGAATGAACACAGCCATTTGTAGGTAATGTATGCCAACCCTAACATTTGAATTAGTTTTTACTTCTTGATTCATCCCTACTTCAAGTAAAAAGGAAAATATAAAAATGTTTTTGAAAGTATCAGAACATTTTGCCTAATTTTACTTACTATAGTGAAAAACTGACAAAAGTTATAATAGAAACCTGAAGCCAATGGCTATACATTCTGTAAGACCTATGTTTCCCGTGAATTAGAATAAAAATTGGTCAGATGTTTCCATCTGAGCTGAGTGGTGGTTTGCTTTCTTTAATTGGATGGCCACACATACCTGCATTTCATGGCCTTTGCTTATTAATATTTTAAAACATCAGGTAATATCTATACATATACTTTTTATACATAGTAAGTTCTTATTTAAATAATATTAATATTTATATATATTATTTAAGTGTTTTTATATATATGCATAAATAATATTACAACATTATTTAATATAATTATTTATAAATTATAACTACAATACTTACATACCTCAAGCATTTTTGGCCGTCTTAAAATGGAGAACAGATGGGGAAGTGCCTTACCACTTATTCTTTGATTTTATGATACAGTTCAGTAGGTGTTGCCTGTTTCCTTCTTGGACTATACCACTTCTGCAGAGGAAACAATACTGCTTATCTCATAGTAACCTTTGGTGGAGCCAGGCTTGTACAGCAAGCTCCAAAGGACCACCTTGGGTTAGTGGAGCCAGTTTCTAGCAGTTTGTAAGGAACTTGTAGAAAAAAGCTTGAATGAAGTACCTGGAGAAAGCCTCAATTTTTTTGCTTGGAGCACCACTAGCAGTAGCGAGAATGTCCTTGTAAATAACTAATAAAGAGACTAATTTTTTTAGAAATATGTAGCCCTTTAATGTCCCCACCTGGAATACATGAGACATGGTAGCAAGGAGGAAAGCTAGTGAGAATGACAAGAAAACAAGTGAGTGTGGTTAGCAAAACAAACCAGCACTTAGACTCTAAGTAGGTGACTCATATGGTAGGAAATGAGTTAATTAACAGAAATAGAGCCCCAAAGCGAGGACAGGGGAAAAACTGTTTGAGTTCTGTCACCTCAAACTGAAGGAGTGTCTGTAGTGACAGTTTGTTTATAAGAAAGCAAAGAGCAATACAGGCAATAGTGTTGAGAAACTTGTTATTATCCGCGATTTTGCAAGAATTAAAAATTTGCTAGTTTTTGGCAGGGCTATGTCATGGAACTTGTGCCTTCAGGCTTTGGGGGAGATTGGTCAGGGAAATGAATTTGAACCTCAGGAATAACCTGCAAATAACTAATGTAAGTGGAACATTCAGAGAAAAGGGCAGAATAAAAGTTGATGCTCAAATGAAGGAATTCACAGGGCAGGACAGTGGCTGAAAGCTGAGGAAAGCAGGCAATATAGAGCAACATATATGCTGCAAAGAGTAAGATGGAATCTGAAGGAAGAAAGATCAGCTTCTGGGCAAAAATACAAAAGACCAAAAACCCCACGCTCTTTCTACCCAATTAATTGCACAGATTCTTCAGGAGGAAGAAAGTAACTGGGGAGGTCAAAACTGCACCTGGAGAGAAGGCTACTTATGATGTGATTTGCACACCCCTTGCCAGCTTGTGCTTGCTGTGGTGCAAAAGGAAGAAAAGAACTGTCTTAGGTGTTACAAAGATTTTATGTTAATTTTTCTTTTCCATTGAGGAAAAAGAAGAAAAGACTGAAAAAGTTTTAAATGGTTCATTTTCTGATGAATGCAATGAAAGAACAAGGGGAAAAAGGTGAAAAATTGGTTTAAATGGTTTTGAAGAAACAGCAGTTTTGAGAGAAGAACGAGTCATGCTATATCAAGCATGAAAAAATATCAATAAGCACAGTTATAGATGAAGCTTTGGAAGATAAATTCAGAAACTACTGACCGGAGAAATAACTTAAGATAACTGTTGCAGGCATGATAAAATTTGAGTAAGTACAAATGGAATTATAAGGGGGACAAAAATTAGGTTAAGATTCCATATATTTCACAGAAATTATGATTAGTCTACAAAGTCTTTAGCAGGAGTGCTTATGTCTCCTCAATCTGTACAGAGACAAGCAAGTCTTTTGTGCTTAATAAATAGTTTGCAACAACAGTAATATGGTAAGTTTTAAAGGGATTTTTGCTTTGAACAGATCTTTCTTTTTTTTTACAGGACACAACCAACCAATATCATAGTTTAATGATTGAAAGAGTTTAATTTTGTTTCTCCAGATATAGAGAAATACCACTTACTAAATATCAGAACTGAAACTTCACTGAAAAGTAATGCAGGGAAATCAGCAAAATGGATGAAAACCAGTTCCTGTCTTGAAATCACACTGCTAGCTAAGCATATTATTTGATATATATCATACACACATAGATTCACATTTTGAGAGTTCAGCTAGCTTTCTGTTTCAACCACCAAGTGAAAAAGTTACTCAACATTCTTACATTTGGAGCATGAGGTTGTTGGGTAACCCTTGAGTTTGATTTTTTTTTTTGTAAAAGAGAAGAATGTTCTCACAAATTCCACAGCTCTGCAGTTTATGGGTTTGTTTTAAAATGGCAATTGCCAGCAGCCTTATTCATCCCACTTTTTTCATGCCATAATATATCTTTTTGTTTCTCCACAAATTAAATTATAATTCATAATTCTGTCTCTGAATTAGCTTCCCACAGAGATCCTTATTATAACAAATGCGGTTGTTATAACTCATTTTAACAATTTAGTCTATAAATTGGAAGAAAGTACTTTACGTTTTTCTGTTAGTGAACAGAACTTATTTTTAAAGGGAATTTAAATGTATTATATGTACTGCATGCTGACTGGCTGATAAAAATTTTTGCATATCTGCCATTACAGTACATTAAGCATGTAATAATGCAGCAAATAGGAATGTGAGCAGCAGACCTGAATGTGAATTTGAAATAATTAAGACCAAAGAGAAAGAAATAGTACTTTTGTGAAAAAACTAAAATTATGCTGACGTGTTGGTGTACAGGGAAATGCATGCTAATAAATACTGAGATTTCAAAGAAAAACTGCTGCCAGAAGTGCTGAAAAACTGTCTTATGGCATGCAGTGCTTACCCTGCAGGCAATTCTGGGTGATATGGCAGATACTAAGCTTTATTTATAGATAGAGAGAGAGAGAGATAGATAGACAGACACAAATATATCTGTATTTTGAGCAATTCTTTTTATTAAAATGGGTATTGTTTGTTTTCTTTCTCTTAGCATATCCCTAAAATGGCAGGGAACAGTCAGGCAGAAGAAGACTGCTCCAGGGCTGGGGACTGGTGGGAGACATACAGCTCTATCCCAGGAGATGGTGCAGGGCAGTTCGGAGGCACCATCTTGGGGCTGGCCAGGGGCATGTACAGCCAGACCCCTTTGTGCAGGAGGAGACTGCAGAGGCTATTGGGATGCTCGGAATCCTGACATGGGCAATTTCTTTCTCTTGTCTTTCCCCACTTCTCTCTCTTCTAGTTTTCACAATGCAGTGTTTTCTTGCTCTTATCTATAACTCACATGCACCACACATTTTTCTTGCTGAACCTCTGTTTGGGCTTAAAGAAAAGTAGGTATCATATGACTGTTTTTCTACTTGTCAGTACTATGTTTCTCAGGAATTTTCACCTTTGGGTTAAAAAGCTGCTTTGTAATATTTATTTTTAGGAGGTAAAATGTCTTGTAAAGATGGGCATTAGGCATTTATGTGAACAAACAAACAAAAAAGCTCCTGACTGTGCCTGGGTTATGAGCCTTCCAAAGTCCAAAGAATTTCCAGTCCTAAAATTCCCTTTTTTGCATTCTCCAGTTCTTTGCTCAGGTAATTGGTTGAAATAGGATTCATAAGGATGAAGCAAATTCTTGGTTTTTAGATTCTCAAATGTTCAAATTGGTCTCTTAAGAACAGAAATCTTGATGTTACTTGTTAGTTTACAAATCTGTCAATGCTAAGAGATTATTTTTAAAGCAAGGACTGTCACCAAGCCTCTGTTATTCTGAACAAGAGTATAGGCAGTCATTATCAGCAGAAAGCCTGTATATCTATGTGTCTTTACCCGAAGTTGTTCAGGCCACTTGGACAGGAATATTCCAAACTAAAAATATTCACTGAGTGATACCTTTTGGTATTCTTGTGAAAAGTACTTTTTTGTTACCTCAGTTATTTTTGCTCTGATATCACCACAGGAGATCACTTGAAGGAGAATTTATCTATGTCTGAGGGATTTCATCAGTTTTATTTAACACAACACAAGCAGTCTAGATTAAACTCCCTGGCCTACGATGGAAACAAATTTCTCAACGCTCTCCGGAATACAATGTGTAACAGAGTCCAAAGAGAGTAGCACAAAAATCTGTCAGTCAAAACACATACAAATGCCATAAAAATATCATACTTTTAGCGTAAATGACTCACTGAGCTCACCCAGCTTGAATCTGTTCTTTCTTATGTCAGTCGTAGAAGCTAGGAAACAGCTAGTTTTTCAGGAACTTGAAGTCCTCACTCATCTGTAAATCTGACAGTCCACAGGAGGGGAGGTTGGGTGTGGAACATTTAATTGCAACCATATCACTACTCATGACATTAAAAGTTCTTTTAAAGTCATTGAAAACATCGCCTGACGGCAATCCAGTATGCTTCCCTTCTGCTCTCTAGGAATAGTTGGTTTCCATTTTAGGCTATTTTGTTCAGTTAGGCTGCGTAAAAAGTAGGACACCAGACAATAGAAACATTTTTATTTTCAGGAATGAGCGCTCGGTACATTTTTAAGAGATCAATGGCCGAGGCACCTAAAGTTACTTATGTTACACAATCTGAACCTCTGCTTCCTAATTCCAGCATCCAGTGTTTTTAATTTGCTCTTTATTTAGTACTCAGAATGAGGCTGAATGTCATGTATCCGTGTAAAAGGTTCACACTTTTATTTATATTGATTACTTCTTAAAGTGCTAGGCAGAAAAAGATACGTTATTTAAGACAAGACAGAAATGTTAATTAAGAACTCATACATGCTGAAGTTGAGTGGAAATATCCCCAAGTGCCCCTGAAGAGGAGCAACTGCCCTGGCAGATTTTGGAAAACTTTACTCAGAAATAGCATTGTACTGGCTAGAAAACATTTAATAACTCTCTCCACTTCCTTTCCAGATATTAAGGGTTATTATATAGAGAATTAAATGGCGTATTGCCTAAAAGTACTGAAAATCCAATCTCAATATATACAAAATTTCAAAAGCAATGCATGCCAAGTAAGTTATGCAAGTAGTTGTCTGGCTAAATTTCTCACAACCTAAACTGATACTGTCTCAAGCTGCTTTCCAAATGGATATGATCTGGGGAGCAAACTAGGTCTTCTGCTCATGATAGATGGCAGTCATTTACCTATTACTTTTACCATTGTTAATTCAATCTTTTGAAGTTTATGGCTCAGAATGACCATATTACTGCATCTCAAGGTCAAAAGAAAAATGTGATTCTTCTATTCCACTTCAATTTTAACAGTAATTTTCCTGATTGACTGAGGTATTCATTTTCCTATAGCTATTTGAAGGTATCGCATTTATATATATATACATACACACATACATATATACAGACCTATATATATATGTATTTGTATATACACATACACACACATAGATGTAAAAACTGGGAAGATTTTTAAAATTAAAGAGACTGGTTTTGTACTCACTTTCTACTAAGGATCAATTAAACTTGGGCATCTGAAATCCAATTTGTACCTTTGAAAAATCTTGTCCATAAAGACCATCTTCAGAGTTAATATTAAATCTAATAATCCTGTAGCCTTGTTGACAGAAAAAAAAGGGCTCAGATTCTGCTTCAACACTTATGATGCAAAACTCCTTATTGGAAAAGGAAAAAGAAATAAATTGTGTTCCATTTGCTGTATTTTCTCTTCTTTACATATAACAATAATATCTTTATCACTGATATCCGTGTCTTTTAACTTCCCAGAATTTTGTCTTGATTGCAGTAGCACGTCTTAAAACATTTAATGCAAGAGAAATCAGGGCAAAAACATGACTGTTACATCATCGTTCTCTTAATTTTTGCTCAATTTTTAGAAGAGAAGTGGTGGAGCGAGTTAGTGCTAATTAATTAATATTGTACTTTAAGAATAATAAAATATGGGGGTAGACAAGAAGTCGATCTGTTATTGTTTTTCAATAGTAAATCACTATGAGTTGCATTTTATAATGGAAAAATAATACAGCTTGTAGTCATGTTGTGAGAACTCGGAAGGTGTTTAACAACAAAATACCTTTGCTAAAAGATCTTGGTTTTCAGCTGAAAAATAAGCAATTGTACTTTTCTGAAAAGGGAGGCAGTTCTTATCTGATGGTTTCAAGTACTAATCTCCTCTTGATACTGAAACCTGAACATCTTTTCTTCCCTGAGACAACGTTTCTCAGCCGCCCAAGGTCAAAATGGCTCCTTTCTATTCCACAGACTGTTCTCACAGTATTTTTCAATCCTTCTGTATGCACATGCCATTGTCGATCTGTCCAAACCCTCTATTTCATACCACTTCCTCTCTTTCAACTTCATCATTTTGC
Organism: Limnodromus scolopaceus; assembly: GCA_028565335.1. NCBI lineage: Eukaryota > Metazoa > Chordata > Aves > Charadriiformes > Scolopacidae > Limnodromus > Limnodromus scolopaceus. Next base: position 47,350,781 of record JAOXNO010000001.1, read on the forward strand.
CCTCGGTCCTCCTTCAGGTTTCATTTTTCCCACCTTTTAAAATTCTTTCTTCTCTAGTTCCTCACTACTGTTTTCCTGTCACTCCTCCCTACTTCTCATGTATTTTCTACCCCTTCTCTAAAACCAAACCTTGTCCTGGTCCTCTCATAGACAGACTCCTGTCCTGTCCTGTCCCATCCCGGCACACCCCCCCGACAAGCCTTCCAAGTCTTCCTGTCCCTGCTTCCCGCTTTTGCATAGAAAACTCTGGTATTGTCTCCAACCCGCCACTCTCATGCTTCAACTCATTTGGATGACTCTACCTTTCTTGCTATGTCCCTATTTAATTTCAGGCATATGCAAACTGTCTTGATCTCTCCACTTGCTGCTTCTTGAATTTCCACTTGAATTTCCTCATTTGACACTCACTCTGCATGTTTTCCCTTATGGAAAACAGCCTTTTTATCAGACTGCTTTGTTTAATCACATTTTCTTCATGTGTTCCTCCAATTTTTTTCCCTACTTATCATTTCTCCTCTTGCAGAACACCTGAGTCTTCTCTTCTGTTTCCCTTTTCTCCAAGCTGCTGTTAACTAGCCAGACTAATCCCACCTAATTTTAGCTGTCTAAAAACTAATGTGCAACCGGAGCTGTTCATCCTACATTTTTATTCTGAAGTTTAGAAAGAAAGATAAGGAGTTTCAGAAACTGATTCACAATGTTTACGTATCTCAGGAAGGGAGGACATCATCTGTAGAGGTGATTATTTGTCGATTTTAACTATCAGAGTTGTTGGCACAGTTAGATTAGATGATGCAATTATTTTTAAATGGCTAAAATTAATCCTTCTAATATATATGACATTGTAATTTCATCTCCTGGCTTTCGCCCTTGTGATCTCATACACTTATTCCACAGTTCTGTATATAATAATATTTTCAATTTCTAAATTAAGAATTTTAAAGAAATTAAAGACTAATTTCTCATGAGTAAAGTTCTATTTCAGATAATAGAATTTATTATCTTTTTTATTTAAAAAAAAAAATCACCTTTTTGCTGTATTATCTTTGGCTTTTCACTGTTGTTATTGGGCTGACGATCAAGATAATTGAAAAGTATATCTGTCCCATAATTAAGATGGCTTTAATTCAGTTTTGAATATACAGTTGTTAACCAGGAATGAAAAATGTCCACTATTAATAGAAAAGGCTGGACAAATTAAACCAGTAGTTGGTATAAATTTACAGTGGTTCAGACATGAACAAAATAAATAAAAAATAATGAAAGTAATCTAGCTGTTCTAGACATGACCAAAAAAAGGTCTCCCAAACAATAGAAAACTCAGTTTGATGATTATGTTAGATGTCTACAGACAAGAAATATGAGGTATAAATTATTAGATCTGGAAGCCTTACTGTTTGATCAACAGTATGATTTATTTGGCACAATACACAGTTCGTGCATGGTATAATACACATATATAGCTCACAATGCACAATTCACATGATATCAGTGTTAACAAATTTAATAAAATGCAATCAAATATAAAATTTGTATGAATTCATATTCTATAGTTATTAATAAATATTAATATAAAATATTAAATCAAACAAATTTAAAAACAAAACTATCAATATTTATACTAATATAAATGATCAGAAACTGAAAAGGGAAGAAATGTTACCACCTAGCTCAAAGACTTCTGTCTGCTCTGAAGTACAGAATGTTGGTAGATCCAAAGACAGTTGGTCCATAACAGCAAAAGTTGAAAAGTGTATCATACTAAGGATTGTGGTGAACCATCAAGCCAAACGAACTGAGGTGGCTATAAATTTTTGTAAAGAAGCAACAAAATTCTCTGAATCATGGTGATTTTACAAGGGTGTTAAATGGACATATGTTGGGATAGGAATTTTGAAACCATTCGGTATATTCATGGAATGAGCAAGGGATTTGGTAGAGAAAGTAAAGGATGCAACAGAAGAGTGTTTTCTTCTTCTCACTAGAGAGTATCATCTGACACAGGCTGAATGCAACTTGGGCAGTGGTGATCTTGAATCACTGACGTAGGAAGATAAATAAGGAAGAAGTATAATAAACTCAGGAGACCTAAGAAGACAGATTTCAATAAACTCTGGGTGACTGAAAACTAGTATCCCCCTCAGAGAAAGTCCTAGGCAAAAGCAAGTGAAGGAGGGGTGACAATATTTAAGGAAATAATATTAAGCATGATTTCCAGTTACATTTTAGGATCTGGATTGAGCAGCCCCAGGACTGAAGATGGGCATTATTTTAGATCTTGTGGAGCATGATTGAGGATCCAGAAGACGGGAAAGGACAAACAGATTCACCTTTTTCTTTCTAAGGGAGAGCTGGGAAAATAATATATCCAGTTAAACTGTAATTCATGGATAATACTGCACCAAATAATTAAGCAAACTATATATAAACTAATAGAATGCCTAAGCAGATAGAATTTAACAGGAAGATTAATAACTCCCAATATGAATTTGTCAAAAATTTTTACTCTTATGATTTAATTAGAAGCACAACTCATTTTGAATTTCTGCAATCTGTTACTGCATAGATATAACATATAGTGTCCAGAAAGACAACTACATCTGCCATTGGACAATATGGCATATTAACATGAAACATATTAAAAGTGACAATGTATTTATATGTGTGAATTCATAGTTTTGTTCATTTCCTAATATTTACTGATCTACTCCCAAAGCTATCAACAGAACTAACAGTATAGAGCATCTTTTTGATTATCTAAATAAATTGCCCATCAATAGATAAGAGGAAATCGGACCTTTTTTTTTTTCTTCCCCACCAATAATATGTACTCCCAGAAATGGATTGAGTATATTGGCAAAATCAGAGAGAGAAAGTTTATTGGGCTAATTTAGCTGAGAAAGAAATGACTGTTCTCAGGGCTCTCTGACACTTTATGAGCAAAAGCCCTTGGAGTTGATAAATGTGTAGGTCTTTGAACGCAAGAAAAGAGTGTGCATGGAAATTCCTTGGCTGTTAACACAAGAAGATATTTTGACTATAATCTTCTGAAAGACAAGTGTGAGGGACACACACATTTATATAGTAAACCAGAACAATTGAAAAGAAGTAATATATATAGTCTAATAAAAGTTTGTATTACTGCCAAGAAGTAAGTGTTCATGCCAAAAATGTTCTGGAGCACAGCTGCCAAAAAAAAGCCGAAAGCATTCTGAAACATAATCTATACATAAATCTATACATAGAGGGGGCTTAGAGAAGAAAAAAAAAAAAAGTATATTTTTTCCCAGGATTCAAGTATATCAAATCATTATGGTTATTTTATGCACAATAAGCAAGGGTCTGAGCATGTTGGCAAGCATTCAACAAAGCCTTCATGTTGCTTAAGGAGCACATTGGTCCTTAAATTCAGGAGAAAGGCTCAAAAAAGCTGTACTTAACTTGAGTGGTTGAGACAAGCTAAACATCCAAAATGACACAAAAACTTCTGTGTGTAGTTGGACATGGCTTAATAACACTCCTGCTATTGCCAAGCCAACTCAGTCAGCTCCTGATGAAGGTGATTTGAAATGCACAGAGCAGACATCCTGGGATCTGTCTTGAAAATGACAAAAAGAGGATTGCCGTTGCTGCCGTGTGGCTTTCAAATGAGAACCTTGCTGAGGAAGCTGGAGGCCTTTATGAAGCCTTCCTAGCCTGCAATTTCCAAATCAAGATTCAGGGATCCTGGAGGGGAGCTGGAAACCAAAGGCCGGTGACAAGACATGATGATTCAGAGGTGAAGCTGCCATCTTCTTAGAATAGAAGGGCACGGGCTCTGCTTCGGAGCAGAAAAGGCTGAGGGATGACAGACTGAGGTTTAAAATTCATGAAGGCAGAAGGGAAGGTGAACGCAGAACCGTTGTTTACCAAATCCTACAATACTGGAACCTGAGGGCACTCAATGACACTAGTAGGAGGTGAGCTTAAAATAGCTTTCTAGCTATTTTAAAAGTACCTCTTTACACAGCAGGTATCAAACTTTTGGAACTTGCTGCCACAGGAGGTTTTTTATGTTCATCTATAAAAAAGGATCTCAGACACGTTCTCCTTCTTATTCCTTCTTGTGGGCTGGTTAAAGCATCTCAGTGCTTGGACCACTTGTGACACCTGATGCGGGAGCCTTACCTTCCTCTGCCTGATTGCTGCACAGCATCTTCCACTCTTACCTTGACATTATGAATTCAACGTTGAAGAGTGTGCTTTGAAGCATTACAACACTACCTACCACAGCATCTGACAACTTTTGCTCAGTATCTGTCTTTTTTTGCCCATGAAGATACACAAGCAGGCACATTAGTTTCTTTTCCAGGCAAGCAGTTTAGTTTGCATAGCATTCTCAAGCTTCCCTGTGGAATAGGAATCAGCAACACTTGGTAAAGAGAGTAAATCACAAATGTGTGTGGTAGATGGCTTAATACAGGTGGCAGAAGAGAGACATAACCAGAAATTGTGATTTGCAAGCTGGTCATTTTAGTAATGGTACTCTCTCTGATTACGCAAGACTAAATGGGAATTCTTCTTCTATCATTAATACAGCCTGAACTTCTGAGTATAACGCCTTCTGCTTTTGATAGGATGTGAAGTTTATGTTTAACTTTCTTCATTGCTTCTCCCTCTATCACAATATACATTGAAAAGAAAATAAAGCTTCAATTTTTTTTTGGCCTGCAAACATGAAAGAAAAAGTGACCTTGAAGTGATTTTGTTTCTTCATTATTGTTGATCCTAAACATAAAAATCTGTGAAACAGACCCAAGAGGAAGAAATTTATATTTGTTTTCACAAGCCAAGTCATTTTCCTTATTCTTATATCTCTTTCACAATTAATCATTGTTATCATGATTTCAATTATGATTTTCAATTGTTATTATGATCAAACATCTTGGAATTAAGATCAATAATAAACATCAGAATAAAAATAATTATGGTGGTGGTGTCATGACATCTTAAATTACAATTTCAATTTTAATCAGCCCTTTGATAAAATATACATTGATTTTAATGGCTGAAGAAAGATAGAGGACTCAAGTATTTTGCACAGTAAAGAAATAATTAAGTAATAATGAAAATAGTATGATAGAAACCAGTAGCTCTTTCTTCTACAAAGCTCTGGCTAGTAGCATGGTGCTGGCTCACTTCATTTCCAGCTGCTAGATTTCACAAAAAGAAGCTAAAAATAAATTCAATACTTTCCTAAAATGACTTTCCCATGTAAGCAAGTGCTGCAGTTGCCATAGGGATGCTATAACATCACAAATGGGAAGCAGTTCACATAGTGGTAAATAAGCACACTGGTGGGCAAGTTGTCCATTTGACCATGTCTCAAAGAAGAACTCTCTAAGACTATATTTTTTGAGTTGGGGAGATTAAAAAAACCCACCGTTGTTTTAGTCTGCAATAGTGCCAATCACTGGATGTAGGTTTTCACAGGTGTGGGGATGGGGATCAGGGTTTGTAATTCTTCCCCATGAACAAGGAATTCCCAGTAAGTGCAGGTCATAAACTCTCATTGATTAAGTCCTGTGGGGCCTGAAGTGTTTACTTTGAGAATATTGGTTTTGTTTCACTTCAAACTCTTTTGTGCTCAACACTTCAGTTTTTCTGAAGAGAAAGATCTGGGGGTCCTGGTAGA
>JAOXNO010000001.1:47356554-47373100 GCA_028565335.1 Limnodromus scolopaceus
CTTTGGCAGGGGAGTTGGACTAGATGATCTCTATGGTCCCTTCCAACTCTAAAAAATTCAGTGAAATTCAGTGAAACCAGGACATTGGGCACCTGTGCAGATGCAAGACACATACTGCCTGTGCCGAGTGCTGTAGCACCTAAACTGTGAGGCCTACGTCTTCCATTGAAAAGGGATAAGAATGTTGAAAATGTCTGTAAATACCATGAAAATGAAAACATTACCATGTTCTTGCATTTACCATTTGTTTGGTGACCCTGGGGCTGTCCAGTCTGTCCTTATTTTCCCTTTCCCTTTGTATCGCATTAAGTGACTGAATGCTGGTAGTACATTTTTTGCCCTATACTGTCCATTTATTTTGAAAGTCAATACAAATAAACACAAAGATGCCTAAAAAACCAATGGACTTCCTTTCCAAAGTTTCTTCATAAAGTTCTTCATCATAAAATTTCAACGGTCAGATGATATAAATAAACAATGACTTCACTGAAGTTGATACTACTGTCCTGAGTTACTGCAAGTAGTAATCTAGCCCCAGCACTCAAGCTTTTCATTTTGTGCTCAACCCAGAATAGAAAGTAAATGGTTGGATAATAAATACCATGGAAACAAGAAAAATGCTAAATCCTATAAAGAATCAATTTGGGAAAAAAAAGAAAAGCCAGATTGTCTGTAGTTAAAATAGAATTCACTAAGATTCTGCAACAAGATCATTTAAATGCAAAATATTATGATAGTTTCTACATTTTTTTTTTTTTTGGTGTGTGCCTTCAGTACATGTGAGGGCTTTTTCTTCTAGGCTGACAGATTTGCCAGTCTTACCAAGTCATTACCAACTTACTGTTCTGAACCCAGTTTCAAAGTGGTCCCTTTCCCAGTTGGCTCTTTCCCATTCGTTGGATCAATGCCTCTGAATTAGCCTCTCACAACACTGTTATGCCTTTGCTTTGAACCCATATTCACTAGTTTTCTCAGAAAAAGTCAAAGTGTAGGGTTCCCCCTGAAGTGTACCCCATCCACTTTGCAGTGTATGTACAGCTACAGAGCAAGTAGTAGAGCTCAGGCTGATCGAGGCTGTTCACTCATTTCTGTCTGGGATTTAGCCTAGACCACATTAATGTCTCTGTTTTACAGTATTAAGCCCATAGCAAAGGATAAGTGCTCAAACATAATGTCTACATCCTAAAGTAGTGTTCTATGAGCAGATCATATCAGGTTTCATGCCAACCCCGGTGCCAGGACAGAATTGAGTCACAAGAATCATCCACCATCTTCCTTGATATATCTCAATTAAACTAATATTATTTGGGAGCATATGGCTGGCCAAGCGCAGCACATGCAAACAAGCCCTCTAGAGTTGAATCACAGTGCAAAAAGTAACTTTATTAAATTGAAAATTTGAGGTTTTTCTCCAACCTCTTGTGTTCAGTGTTCAGAGGCTGGTTATTAGGAGAAGATGAGTCTTAACAACTATATATCTAAATGGTACTTGATCAGATTATTCCTAGGGATGCTAGAACCACACAGAGCAGTCTGGATTTGGCATGAGATACGAGTAATCTCCCCAGCTTTTAACAAAAAAGATTCTGTATTGCACTAGTCACGTAGATTCCCTTTATGGTCAACAGGGAGAAATGACATTATATTGGCTGAATTAATCTGATTATTTTAGATGTGTACTCAAGCATGAGATAAATAAGTTGAATGGTGCTCTGGCTATGCTTATTTTGGTTATAATGGGAACCAAGAATGAACAACTCAGAAGTGTACATTTACATGACAGATGTCTGCATCTGGGCAGACAAAAATTACCTCGGCTGCTCATATTGTCCTTGCAAGCAGTCAGGAGCTCAGCTCGCCTACAGATACCATGTTCCTTTGCAGAAGACAATGCCAGAAAATGCCTTAGAAAGATCTCAGGAGCCTTGAAGGAAATCATTGGTAGCAAGGGCACATGTGGTAGCTGGAGACTACAAAGTATGGTAGTGTCCACTCACAAAGGACATGTGCTGGACACACAAAGAGTGCTGCTGGTCAGCTCTGGGACTACCACCAGGGTTGCCTCTTACCCTACTCCAAGTGCCTCTGGTGGGCAGGTAGCATTAATGGACAGCCTTGCAGTGTACATGGCAGTAGAGAGGCAGTTCTGCATACCCATACCCATACCTGTATGGGTGTCCTTTTTGTCAGGGTCCATGTGCCGTCTTTTGCTCTCCTTGTTTCCCTGTTCATGTCCTTCTGCTTAAATAGCCAGTCACTCAGCAAGAGACATCATGCCTGTTGCTGATATAGTGACTCTCTTGAGAGGTACCACTATGTTTCTCCATGAATATTTTAACATTTTATACATTTTGGAATAGCATCAACAGAAGAGCTGCTGGAGAACACTTTCCTCTGGAACAGCCCATGGTATAGTCATCAGGCACTGAAAGGCGTGATTTGAAGCAAAAAGGGAATTGAATACTTGTCTCCCACCCCCTCTCTTCTAAGCGTTGAGCTATTGCTCAAAAGCAATACTCCTCCTTTCTGCCCATACTTTATTAAGTTTGTGCTTCATGTCTTTCATTTTATCACAAGTGGCTGGAAATGAATGCCACTGCTTGAAAGGGCAGGAACAGTTGGTTTCAATATTTCTGAACCATTTCTTTCAACCCAACATGAATTCTATTCAAAAAGGACTTTGTAAGTTTTTCTTTTGGCTAAATTTATAAGAAGATAATGACCTAAATGTGCAGTGATTATTGGTTGCCCCAGAAGTGCAATTTCCAATGAAAAAAGTACTTGAAAAACATATGATCCAGCTGTCCTGTTACTCTAACTGTCTAGTATGATGGCCAAATGAGCAATATGATTGGATATTCAGATTGAAGATTAAGCTGATTTTTATAACACTAAAGAAGACCCCAGAGTGGACAAAAAACCGAAACAGACCCTTGTATAGATTTTTGTGCTTTGAAAAGCCACGAAGTGCACTGCAATGAGTAGTCCAAAAAGTCTTATGAAATTATGTGAAGCTCCTTCTGAGGCTGGATCCATTGAACAATTTTTGGAAATAAGCCTAATCTGGAAGAAAAACAGAGTTCAAACAGGTGTCAGTTTCCATATTTTATTACATTTCTATGTATATACACAATTATATATACATTACTGAATGTATAGTTATATATAGTTTTATATTAATCATGACTAGAAAATTTTGCCTTATGTCATGCATGTTTTATTTCTGCTTATGTGTGTACATATGTGTATATATAAACATGCACATACACATATTTAAATATATATATTGTATAAGAAAGCTGGGTTTTCCAGTTTTGACCACAAGCACTGAATCCATGTGGAAGTACATATCATCAGTACAGACTGATTGCATATACATTAGAGTGGCCTTTGCAATGGTTTGCTGTGGTGTATAAAGAGCACTCTGATTTGAAGGCTATGACTTAGGTGAGCCTTTTATATAACAAAATAGAGAAGGGAGAAGCCAAGAGAGACTTCTGTTAGATGCTTTCCCAAATGTCTCTAACAACAGCAGCCGAATTTTCTCACCTCTGGGGAACACTGGTGCTGCTACACCTCCAGCTTTTGCTGACACAGAGACTTCTGTTTCCACTTCGTTGGTGTGAAATGCAAGATGGTGATCAGGCTGGGATAAAAATTTAAATATTAAATTAATATTTAATGTTAATTGTGTTTGTGTTAGTTGTTTACAAATAAATAGATAATTGAGGAGAAGCACAGTTAATCAGTTGAATATGTATGAATGCATACCTCATTTTACAGCACTGCCTGAATCAAGGCATGAGAATGATACCATTAGTGTCATCAAGGCAATTGCCCACTGAGGCTGGGTTACACGCCCCAGTAGCAGAACTAAAAGAAAAAGCTCCTTTGAAATGACAGAAGTGTGCCTGTTGGGATACTGCAGTAACAGCAGGCTGTTCAAGCTGTGCGAGGTGTGGAGGGATGAACCCGTTCTGCTCACAGCAAGCCCCTGCATCCTAATTCAGCCTCTCGCTAAAGTTCAGTCAAGTTCCTCCCCGTTCTTGACATGGGAAGTATGAAAGTTTCTCATACTGAAGGTGGTCACTCAGGAGGCTGCTGGACAGGACAAACTCCTGGACAGGACAAACTCCAAACTGCCCCACATTAGCCCTTTCCACTACTGGATTTGTTGACAAACTAGAAAGCAGTGGAAATTTTTCTACACCCAGATAGACAGGAATAAACTCCTCAACTGGAAAACCTACTGCCATCTCCTGTCAGAGTATTCCAGAGAATTGACTCTATCAAAGTTTCCCCAGTCTGAAATAACGTCAGTAGGACCCTACGCTTTCATGGGGGTTGGACTAGATAATCTCTGGAGGTCCCTTCCAACCCCTACCATTCTGTGATTTTGTGTGATTCTTTGCCTGTCCTCTTAGGATTTATTTCTCCTCTCTCTGCCTCTTGTGCAACGTTTTTGCAAATGAATTAAATATTAAATTCTTGCCATAGTATATATAAGAGCTGACAGATATACTAAGCCAGCAGCACTTGCCAGATATATTATATGCCAGCTATCCTACATCGGATACACTATGCTGGCAGGAATACCGTGCCAGCTTTTGGCAGCATACGCTGTGCCAGCTTCTGCAGCTTCTGACCAGGCCAACTGTAGAATTACAGAAAGTAAGGTTAGACACGACATTGTAAGTCACGTAGTTTATCCTTTACCCCAAGACAAGATCAGCTACTTCTGAACCATTCATGAAAGATGATCATCTTACTGGATTCTAAAACCAAGCAGTGATAGTAATTCCACAATCCCAGGGCAAACTATGCTAGTAAATAACCAGCAGATAGTTGGTATTGCTTTTTTGTAATGTCTAATATAAATCTTCCTTGCTACATTTTATGCTTATTACCTTTAGTTCTCTTCTCAGAGAATGAGGGACATGGTTTATGTTACTTTTCTTTAACAGCTACCTTTAAAATATGTGAAGACTGTTGGCCCATCTTTTCTCCCACAACTCAGTCATCTCTTTCATAGACAAAACGAATGTAATTCCTCTGGTCCTTCTGTATAGGTCTTATTCTTTAAATTACAGATCATGCTTATTGCACATCCCTGGACTCATTTTTATGAGAGTGAAGGTAAAGGACAACCATTAAAAATATAAACTCATTACTTTGTTATAAGCACAAAATCTAAAATGAAATTGTAATGGTGAATTGTTAATTCTTTCCAGAGATGTAAAACAGTCTATTCTTTCATTTTTTCAATCTTTTACCTCTGTTTAACATGAGACAATTGTCAAAGTGCTTTGATGGCAGTGCCACCTTAGGCTCTATTTTGCTTGTAATTGTCATAGATGCAATTGTATAGATTTCTGCCAAGCTCTCTGCAATGAAGGTATGACCTCATTATACTGAAAACAAAAGAGCACACCGGGTCTCTTAATCTACTAATAGATGTTGATATCTCATTGATATTATTTTACATGGAAGAAATGTATTTCCGCGTGTTTGAAAAGATCACTGTGAGAAACCGCTGTATAATTCAGAGATTAAGAACTCTTATTTGCCTGACCTGGTGTTGGAGGGGTGTGGCAAGTCCCTTACAGGTCTCACACTTCCTTAAGTTGACACTTTTAGTTGACTGAGTGGTGATGTCAGCCCATCAGATTGGGATAATTGTTGTGCACCAAGAGGGGGAATCTGCAGAGACTGCAACATGGAAGAGATTTTTCCACTCAGCTATGCAGGCTGCTAGTGTACACAGTCTCATCCCTGGTATCCAACTCTGACTTCAGAGAACAAGCACACAGCGTGAACATGGCCCCAGATCCCTGCTGCACCCTGCTGCAATAACAACGCACACACAAGCAGGAACAGAGCCTCTACCTGGTGTGGCTCTGTGGTACGTCAGTGGTTGGACCAGTGGCCGAAAAAGCACAAACCACCACAAGCCCCTCAGCTGAAGAAATCCTAATAAGGACCACACACGACTGTGGTACGCACTGGAAGTGCCACAGATACAGATAGTGTGTGTGCCCGCAGTGACAGGCTTTGCATGTAGTTTTAGTGAAACTGATTGGACATGCCAAGAGCCCTTACTCAGCTGTAGATTGCCATGCTGATATCTCCTAACAGGGGACCCATGATGAGTAGCACCAGCTTCTGATGAAAAAGGAAGAAAAAGACACCTTTTAGGTGCTGAATATGAAATTTGTTTAGCTGTGTTTACTCTTCTCTTTGCCAAAGCCAAGTAATTTGTTGAACAGACATAAACAGCAGGTGCATTGATATCTTTGCTACATACAACAAGGTCAAATACCATAAAAGTTCCAAATAGTCCTTATTACGTATGATGTCCTGTGCCAAAACACTGTAACAAAAGACTTGTTTGTGCATGGAGACAATTTGTATCTTTAGTCCTGATTGGACAGAAGGAAAAGATCTTTTCTTTCCATATTTTTCCCCAAACTAAAATGTTATTTGAGAAGCTGGTGTAGTTTTCAAACTGCCATCTTTAAAAACAAAACCTTACAAACAAGAAAAGAATCAACATGAAATAAAAAAATAATCCTTAATTAAAGGACATAAATCTTGATTACTTTTTACTTTTTGTTTTTATTTTCCCAAGGTATTTCCCTCCCTAGTTCTCCACTGGCCAACGCTGCTGGGTGAAACAATTTTTCAGCAAATATAGCCACTTCTGGATTAACAGTGTCTCTTACCTTTATATAACAGTAAGGAGGGCAGCTTCTCATCAAAACGTTTGTTCCTTGCAGATTTTCCTGCCACAGCTCACTTTCCAATTCTGGATGTGCTGAATCTTTCTTTCCTCCTCTTCAGTCTGTGTGATTAGTAACATTATTCAGATATCTTTGGTAGCTGTTTCCTCTCCTTCTTTCTACAGGTGCTGCTGGTGAGTGATGATTTGGGTGCCTCCATAAAAAGTTTATTCCGTCTCTCCATTTTAAATCACAACCACTGGTCTTGTCAGACCACTTAGCAATGTTTTTCTAGGCTCTGCCTGACCAGCAATTCCAGGGCGTAATTTCATCTTCTAAAGGGCAGGGAGGCAGAATGGTCTGCATGAATCAACTTGCAGACGGGAAGTTTACATGAGTGCAGTGGATTGCCGTAGTGCTGGAGATTATGTTAGCCTATAAAAGAAAATCTTAACTGTCACTACTGTGAACTACAGACACATTCATATTTGATTAGTCGCTCCTTTGACTTATACAGAGAGAGATTATTCAAGTATGTCCTAAAACTACTGCATATTTACCGAGGAAATTGAGGAAATAATCTGCATATTTGTCTCTGACACAAATAACACAAAGCATATCCCTATGAATCTCTTTTTCCACGTTGCTAAAATGAATTGGCTCGTTACTCCATATTTAAATTATTTGCCAAGTCAACACCCACCAGGCATGACAACTGACACCAATCACAGTATTTTTTACGGTGGTAAGTCTTTTCCGCTGAAATGTAAGCCAATCAGTAAAGCAGTAGCTAATAATACGGAATACAGCTTTGCAGCACTTCACTGTCCATAGAAAGAGTCATTAGCAGACATAGAGTATTATACTTCATAAATAATATATCCTAAACAAGGACTGGCTCTATTTAAGCCAGCTTAGTTGAGAAGAGTTCACGGGACAGAATTTCTTAGATGGTTCAAAACGGTGGTACGTTAAACATTAGATAAACATTTGTCAGACTTCCAATCTCTGCCCGCTGCCTTTGCGTGTAAATATCTCCAGATTATTTACAAGTTTAAATATACAAAAGATCACTGATGGCATCAACAGTAATCGTCTTAGACTTTGAGTTAGGTTAGACGACAAAAACAGTGTCCTAAATCCCAAATTCCAGCAAAAAAATAATTCCCACAAGAGTACCCCATGCATTGGTCAAAGAAAACTGAAGGCTTGTGGGGCACACAGAAAAAAACACTGGCCACAGATTCCTTTCACTGGGGGTGGCTCAAACTATTGCTGTGGAGCAGCTAGATGCCCATACCCAGCCAAAGCTCTTCTTGGTGTGTGAGATCTACCAGAAACAACAAACCATGTGTTTCTGAAGAACATCACAGCTTAATCAAAAGAAGTTTCACTGATGCTATTATACTTCCCAAGCATAAGGTCCCTCTAAGCTCTCCCTGGACAATGCAGTTTGATATCACCTTCTACATGAGGATTAGGAATGCTAGGTGCAATTCAATTTTAAGGCAGTAAAAGTGGTTTCCATTAAAATAAAGGGTGAAGAAGCAGGAGCTTTGGGGAACAAAGAAAATCCAGCATACAAGGTAGCTTCATTCTTTCCTCCTGATCACTCTCCCTCACCTCAAAGCTAACAGACTTTTTTCCCAGCAGAGTTACAGACCCATATCAGGACTTTGAAGCCCAACAATGTCCTTGACATTATTGACATTATTATGCTGGAAATTTTTACGTGTCCATCTTTTACATACATTTTACTCCTTTGTGGCCTAAAACAGGCTGCAGAGGAGATACCTGCTGTCTCAGTTACACCTTGTGCTTCCTTCCATGCCAGGGGAAAGTTTTTCCTTAGAAGCTGTGATCCCATAAGAATTCCCTGATATATTTACCTTAATTCATTTTTGTTTAGCTTAGAGATATTTGATAATTCACTGAATCAACTCCAGATATTGTGGCATTTCCTATCAAGCATCTGATGATGTGGTTAACTCCCTCCACTTCATAACCAAGTACAACAGAACTTTTGCTTCCCTCCCCTCTGCTTTAGAGACATGCATCTTCTGGACATCAAGGGAAGCGACCCTTAGTACAACACTGTCTATGAGTGGCTCTAGGCCTCCTGTGCAGCCTGTTTGACCTTTAGTGGCATCTAGTGGCAAATGAGTTTGTAGGGAAAATCTTCACAATTAAACAGCAATTAAACCAGCAAAAAATGATTTCATCTTTATATGTGAAAGGGGGAAGAATGGAGCTTGAAATGCATCAGGATAGTGAGGACAGGCTGCTGGCTGCCAGACTGCCTTACTGGCCTAAACCAGTCTCCAGGCATTATTAGGTCAAATTAGTTTCAGTGCTAATTTACAGAGCTTCTGATGAGATTGTCTAATTACAGTTGGGAACAAGGACTGTAGGTAAGTTAAGAAGTTTGCATTAGACACTTTTTGCAAATCAAAGTTTTATTTTTGCTGCTTTGTTGATTATAATTTCTTTTTTCCATAAAACCGTGTGAGACACGCTTTTCTATCACAATGTGAGTCCTTCTTACTATTACCCTTAGAAATGTCACAACAGATCTTGATATTGCCCTGGCAGAAGAACGAAGACTCTCTTCCTAAATGGGATTCACTGGTATTTTTATTTTAATACATGTCACAATACTTTCTTCTCCTGTCTAGGTCACAATACTTTCTTCTGTCTAGTATTAAAATATATATGGAGTGGTATCCTGGATAGTGGCAGCCAACAGTTAAGAGTCAAAAGATGTTTGTCTCATAAATATATGTTTCCATATTCAGGTGCCACACTGATAAAAGTTGATAGAGACCTTTAGCTCTGCTTGAATAACAGTCTGCAATTTTTAAACTGTTTTTTATTTGAATGTATTAATTTTTCACAAAAGTCAGCTGTACACAAACAGAAGCAATTTAATAAACGCTGTAAATGAAGTAGTATGCCCAAATGATTTCTTAAAAATAACTCCAAATGCTAAAAATCCATCCCAAAATATATATATGAAAAATTTCTATAGGAAGTATTTCCATAAGTGCAAAATGTCATGCATGAATTGATATATGCATGTCTGTTGTTATTCTGTAGTTCTATAGGGGGTGAGAAAATGGCTGTGAGTATAGCCATTTACAGCCCTTGAAATCTTCCGAAGAAAATTAGCATTTACATTATGTACTTCCTCATATAACAAAACAGAAGGTCTGATGCAAGATTTAGTATTGCTCATCATTTGGGCTGTCTGCAAAGGTATTGTTTGAGGTTGCTTTTCAGTTAAATTTTCCACTAAATTCTCTCCTTTACTGAGATATTGTCAGATTAGACCAATTTTGCATGGAAGCCTGGTAGGAAATGCATGAAGAGATATTTTGGGCATTGTATGGCTGCAAAATACTATGTAGTCAAATCTTTTAGCACAATTAAGACGACAAAAAATACTGTTACATGCCATTCTGGGAGTTGTTGATAAAATTTTTGCTTATGTATTCTAGAAATGCCTCCTTTTTCCTGGGAGCTGCCACTTCCTAAAGGTGCTATAAAGCGGTATGCCATAATCCCTGAGATCAGCGTTTTAAAAGAAGAAATGGGTGTTATTTTAGGACACAGAACATGTCAATGAGTCACAATTCACTATTTAAGAAAGAAACAAAAAAACTTTCCTCAGTGGATTAGTGAATGAGATACATTAATACAAGGCCTTCTTATTTCCTTTGCTGAGGGATATACTCACATTCTGGCAGCCAGTAAAGCTTGGGAGGACAGATAATGTATTTGGGCCAGTTGAGTGTGTTTGTCTGCCAAATTAAATAATAGACCAGAGACACTGGAACAACACTAGAGGATGTAGAAGATAGGTGAAAGCAGTGCCAGCTGAGAGGTCTAATGGTCTTACTGGAAAGTGGTTTGAACAGCTTGCAGCTGAGATGAGACAAAAAGTCCATGTGGATAGAGATGCCCATCTGTCTCTGAATGCGTTTCTCCACTTAGTGTTTAGGAAAGATGCAGAAATGATTTTAGTTCCTTGATTTGCACGGTGAAAGGAAAATGGGAAAAGGTGGTTATATTCTGCAGACACTGTATCATGACTTTAGATCAGCTTTTGCTTTGCTCAAGAGAAAACTTCCGGCTTGACGAAGCATTAAAGCATGTGCCTAGCTTCAAACTGCTCCCTATTAATAAAACTGAATGAATAGTCACAAAATTATCTACAACACATAGCTGATTCTAGCAGTGAAGAAACTGTATCCAGATGAAACTGATTGAACATACAGAAGTAATCCATTCTGTGGTTCAAGACGTATTGACTGTATACCTGAGAAGTTCCAGAAAAATGTCCCTTCCAGAGGAGGTAAGTTTAGAGGAAGAAAACCCTACTGGAGTTACCCAGCATCCTGGAGGCATAAGACTACCTAAACCAAAAAGGAGAGTCTCTAGTTATCTTCTAGTGTGCAATAAACTGATGGCTGACAGCTGACAGCTGATCAGAGAGTTTATTATTTTCGTTGTGACGGTGGCCTTTAGAGAACTAATAACTTAGAGCTAAAAGAGGACTGGTTGGACAATTTGAGTGTGATTGAAGCAATCAATATCCAGTTGGCAGATTTAGGAATGATGCTTAAACTGAGGTGGATTTTGTTCTTAAAGGCATATATTTTTCAAGCGTGGTTCCCCGGCAGTCTAAGTGTATTGTATGCTTCTCTCCCTCCAAATCCAAGAACAGATAAGATTGAAGGACAGGTTCTAACAAAGCTGAAATAATTTTTTAAATTTATAGAGTATCACCAGGGTGAGCCATGTTTATCTAAAAGAAGTAGCAATACTATTTTTTTGTGTTTGCCAAAATGCTTAAAATCTGAAACAAACAGTTACGTTTATACCCAACATGTTAAAGTAAAATATCCAAATAATACAGATTTTTAATTTAAATATAATGCTTAAGTCTAAACGTACTGGACTAAACTATTGTTGTTAAGGTAAATGTAAAAGTCATGTCCAGATTTACATAAAATTACTTTAGGGAAGATATTTAGAACATGAGTATAGAAAAGAGTTTTAGGTACTGGTAAACAATGGAATATACTTCAGTGAAAACAGCAGACAAAGAAGGACCAACCTAATGGTTATTGCTGACCTTATAACCTCTACTAAGTTAACCTTGACTCACAAAAAGAAAAAAATTTTTTTTCAAAGTATTTCCTTCCCTGAAAGTTTTATCTGCATTGTGAGAGAAAAAAATACAAGGATGAAATAAATATGCAGTGGGAAAGAAAGAAGAAGCAGAAAACAAATAATGAACATTTCTGCTTATTTTTAACAGATAGGAACAACAGGAGGGAGAGAAAGAAATGCCTTTTGGATAGTGAAGAGCATGTAAAAGAGAGGGAGGCAATAAGAGATCGGTATGGGTAATGTAGTGTAGGGAAGGGCAAGTATAAGCAGCTTGAATGTGATGTCAAAGGATAAGTGGAGCTGATCAAGGGATTCAAAGGGGAAATGATACTGTACTGCATGCAAAAGATCAGTTAAGATGGAAAAGCTACAAAAAGCAGTCAAAGAGAGGATATGATTATTGATGGAATGAAAACAACACAGACAGGGAGACAAGATATTTTTTCTTTTTCAATATTCAGTTTGATAGCCTCTACAGGCTGTACTTTGTGTGCTGAGCTCTCTTACCATGGACAGCCAAGAATATTAAGAAACTGTTGCTGCCATTCACTTGCAGGGAAATCAGACCTCATCAAGCACTTATTTGTGAGTCCTTATTTCAAGGACTACTCCATGCTCCAGGCTCTCAAGGAAAAAAAAAAAAAAAAAAAGCATAAAACAAATATTGCATTTATTAGCTATTCAGTTGTTAAAGTCTTCAGATAAAGTATATCACAACAGCTGAATCACAGTGGGGGTATTGTCAACACTAGATCAGGTCAGCCTTGATCTTGTCTAGGTGAGTCTTGGAAATTCCCAAAGATTTTCAAGAAACCTCTAAGGATGGAGATCCCACAACCGCTGTTATTGCCAACGTCACACTGTCCTCCCAGGACAGAATGCTCCTAATGTCCAGTTTGACCCTCAGTTGTTCTCCTTCAAAAATGCATATCAGTTCCTATCATTCATAACAGAAGTTAACAAGTCCCTTTATTAAGGACATTTTCAATGCCAGAAACCAGGTTTCACGCATTTGGCTACTCTTCTCATAGACTCTGTTCTGTCAAGGAAGCAGCAACAGCACTAAACAGGTCAACATTTTAACAGAAATGTGTCTATTACATTGCTAATTTGGCATTCAGTGTGCACCTCCATCTTGCCATCACCTTTGTTATAACAAAAATGGCACCTTGTTATTGCAGTCATGCTTTCCGCCATGATGCTAAACAGAGCTTTGACCTAACAGCAGAGCGGTGAAAAGCTTTGTGCTGCACACAAAAAGAGAGGTCTGAGATTACACCTTACCCTGGATTCCTGCTACTGGCTGCCCCTGTTATGAATGAGGTTTTGGTCATTTGAGCTGAGGAATTGAAAGCAGCTGGATATAATGCTTGCCTTATGTGCTGTTGGCTACAGATGTTGGCATTCCTGAGCCACACAAGTTTCCTCCGTCCTTGGAAGAGCGCTTTTTGACTGCTATGTCAGTAATAGGTGTATCCTCCTACTGTCACACTGCAAGTTGTTCTTCAATCCATTTTTTCTTCTCCCCTCTTAATTAAACAGATTTCCCAGTTTGGACAATATATTGGTGCCTCCCATTTGCAATGATAGCACATTTGTTAGTGATAATGTTTTGTTTCTCTCTGCTGGTTCAAATAGGAATGCAGTTTTCTCCGTACAGCTGAGCAAGGAATCACCTGGTATCAACAGCAGAGGGGTACTTATTAGGCTGTCAGTCGTTTAGCATGTCTTAGATCTTACAGTTTTAAAAGCTGATCCCTTAATTAGTGGTCTTCATGTTTTTTATTTTGTCTTTAATGAAATGAGCACTCTAATTCTGTTGTGGAATCATTCATGCAAGTCTGAATAAACCCTTGTATTTCCCTCACGAATTGGATGACCACAGCATTGGAACCACATTTGCGGCTTATTTCTAATTTGTATTCTCTTGTCAATGTACATTTTCAAGTACAGAAGTAACTTAAAAAAGAGTAAGTCTGCCCTAACATAACCATCTGCAGCAAAAGAGTAAGCACTTGGCAACACTAACTAGTTCTTAGAAGATCTTACTAGATATAAATAATCCCATTTTCTGGCAGACAAAGTCCTCACAGTGTGATCTTTAGTTAGAGGAAAGAAAACTTATGTTAGTTGGCACATCTAGCAGCAAAATGTAGTTATTATTAAAAAAGTGACCATGTAAAAATGGCACCTTGTTAAAGAGCGTAACAACCCTCTGTGTGTATTCTGGGGCAGATTGGCTTACTCTGTTTAAAATAAAAACAAACTTTTATTGCTCTCTACTCCTGTTAACGCTGCTGAGCCAACACATCCACACAGAGCAGCAAGAGGCCAGAGCCAAGCACTGACTGAAGTGTTTTAGCAGGACCAAGGTGGACTTTAAATATGTAAGTCATTAATACAGATTTAAAAAATAGGAGTACTGTAGACCTAAGCTTCTAACAGGATCCTCTTTCTAACAGAAACCCTGATCATGGGGATTTTGAAGGACACACCTGGAATTTCAAGACCTCTTGTGATGTTGGCAGCTTTGATGCTTCCCACCCGTCAGCTGCATGACCAGAGGTCTCAGACACGCTCCCCTGTTGTGGGTAGGGCTGGGATTTCTGTATGTGCAGCCGTCAGGTCAAAGGTGCTCTGCATTTCTTCTCAATGCTGAGTCCTCTGCATCAGGGAAGCTTCAAGTGGATTAGTGACACATGCTGCACAGTGGCTGCTTCTAGACCAGTGAATTAGGTGTGCTCAGGATTGGTCTCTGGCACTGAGGCTTTTGGACAGAAATGTACCTTATTCCTGCTCTCAACTCTATCCTCCTCCAGCTCAGAGTGCCTGTATTTCTCTGCAAGAAGATTCAAACCGCAGGACATGGAAATGTACCTAAGACAGCAGCTTTTTGACAACACTGGGTGGGGGGTGGAGTGGTCTCCACTCATTTTCTTGAAGCTGGGTTGTTGTATTCCAGCAGATATAAAGAGCATCAGGGCAGTGATATTACACCTTTGTGACAGGATCTTTCTTTCACAGTCGGAAGTCTCTGGTTCTTGATTTCAGGGTTGCCCATGCAGTTTACATTAAGTAGGCACTACACTAGGAATAGAGAAACTGGCTCTACCCTTAGTCTAGGATGGGTTCCCTATCTTTCCACTGCAGCTAAACCCACAGGCTATCAAGCAGGTTTTTTTTCACTTTTCAGGCAGACGGTGTAAAGAAAGCTTACCACACCCCTACCCTTGTGCAGAGCATACTACTGTAATGTACTTGGAAACAACCACTGGATTAGGGACTGATGGAGAAGGATGGTCCTCATTTAAGTGCTTAGGTGGTCAGCTGTGTAATGGCTGTGGTATTTCTTTTGATGCCCACAGTCAGGGGTTTAATCACTGGGGGAACATTGCATTGAAAACTGAAGTGCTTATACCCTACAGCTGCCCTGGGAGCTGGGTGAGAGGAAAGGGAGCTGACGTCTCATGTTTTGAATACAGATGTCTCATCGTCTATGAGTTTAATGGATCTGGGTTTTATCCATATTCTCCTTTAGCTAATTCATGCACAAAATTGTTATTTCCTCAAAACTGATTGTTCACTTTTGTCATGGAATATAATAATACATACAACAGAAAGCACCTCACTGAAAGTAGGTTTGTCCTTCTGTGCAGCAGTAAGTAAAACATCGTTTTTACTTAAAAATTGCATTTGAATTCAAACTTACCTGATCTACAGCTACTGACAGCCCTTGTGTTCAAGACACAGAATTTTTACCTCTTTAGTACAATAAAAATGCAGCTAAACTTATTGTTTCATTCTCCTATTATTTTAAAGTTTTCCACATCCTCATTGCATCACAAACAGTTTATATTACAGAATTTTCAGTAGCTGATATCTTTGAGATTTTTAGCCCTGTTTTACTAGAAATCTGGAATTCCCTAAATTTTAGTTATTATTGGTCCCAGCCCTGAATGACTGCCACAAAAATGATCATAAGGATGAGACACCTCTCCTATGAGGATAGGCTGAAGGAGTTGGGGTTGTTCAGCTTGGAGAAGAAAAGGCTCTGGGAAGACCTTATTGCAGCCTTTCAGTACTCAGAGAAGGCTGATGGGAAAGATGAAGAAAGATTTTTTAGCAGGACCTGTTGCCGTAGGATAAGAGGTAATGGTTTTAAACTAAAAGAGCATAGATTCAGACTAGATATAATGAATATTTTTTTTTCAATGATGGTGGTGAAGCACTGGAACAGGTTGCCCAGAGAGGTGGCAGATGCCTCGTCCCTGGAAACATTCAAGACCAGGTTGGATGGGTCTCAGAGCAATGTGATCTAGTTGAAGAAGTCTCTGCCTATTGCAGGGAAGGTTGGACTAGATGACCTTTAAAGGTCACTTCCAACCCAAACTATTCTTTGATTCTATGATTCTGTTAACAAATAAATAAAATGAAAAGTTAATGTTATTTTGATTTGCTACAAAACTGTAACGTTTTTGAGCTCTTATTTGTTTATATTATGTCTTCTGCTAATAAATTGTGTTCTTAATTCTACTATTGTACACAAGGTGAAACCTATGTTTAAATGTATGTAAACGGTATGTAAACAGTAAAAGAAAGATTAGGGATAATGTGGGTCCACTGATGAATGAGGTGGGCACCCTTGTAGTGGA
>JAOXNO010000001.1:47373200-47396494 GCA_028565335.1 Limnodromus scolopaceus
AGTTGGACTAGATGATCTCTATGGTCCCTTCCAACTCTAAAAATCAGTGAAATTCAGTGAAATTCAGTGAAATAGAGATGACACAGATATGACAGAACATAATTTTATTTGACATTGCAACTAAAAAGGCACGATAAAATTGCAAATTTCATATCTTTCTCTAACCAAAAAATGATTAATTACTACTGTAGCAATTATCAATGGCAACCACCTTCTAGGGTATTTACTGTAAACCCTCTATGATGCACTTTTAGGACATTTCCTAACATTTTCAAAGGAATCTTTGCAATAGATTTTGGACATTTAAGTTCTATTACCTGTTTCCACTTTCGAAAACCTTTGGATTTTTTATTTTTCTGGAAGAAAACCACCATCTTGTGATCCACTGAAATCATTGCCACAGGTAATTTTGGTTATAAAAAATGTATGCTATGTAATTTATTTTTAAGCACTTTTAACGGTCTACAGTGATGACTGAGAGATAATGGTCAGTTGTATGAAATGACATTTAAAGCAGCTTTTAGAGGACCTGCATGTAAACCTTAAATGTTATTATTATGTTGTATTCTGGAAGGTTATTCTTACTTAAATGGTTAGGAATAAACAACTACTTTGAGATAGCTAGAATTAGTTATGAAAAATCCTACCCATGATGTCCAGGGAAATATTTATTGGTATAAACTAGAAGAGTGCTACAGGCAGCTACATGAAAAGTCATATGTGGAATTCTATTTCTTCCCTAAAAAGTGGATTGGTCCTTTAATGCACTGGGGAAATGACCAGTAGACCGCTCTGTAGTTATTTTGTTTGCCTCAATATGATCAAACTTTAAAACTGTCATCCTTTCCTTTAAATGGATGAGAATGACCAAGTGAATGAAGGGTTTAAATAATGCTAGTTGAAAAATGAACTACCTGGGGACTGAAGCAGTTTTTCTCTCTCTGAGGAATGCTGGTCCCACTGAGCCAAAAGCAATGCTTGTCTCTGATTTAACTGGAACCAGATTTCATCAGAGGCACAAAAATGATGACTCTAAGGAAGGTAAGTGGTTCTGGTTCTCACAGATGTCCAGCTTCTGTTAACAGGTGTGAAAGTTCAGCATTTCTAAAAGCCAAACCTGAGTGATAACCCCATAGAAATCTGGAAAGTTTGACTGGAAAGTTGGGTGTGTCTACAATAACTAAAGTAAAAGTTGTTCTTTTTTTCAAACCAGAACTTGCAGACCCCTTCTGCCTGGTTTTTTGATGCAGTGCTACTTTTGCAGCCACAAGTGAAATTTTGTGCTGCAATGTTTACAGAGCTCAGAGGAGCTGAGGGAGTCAATTTTAACTGACTGGTAAAGGCTGCGTTTATTGACATACCGTCTGCCTTCCCAGCTTCTTCATATCATTCATTAAAGCAGATAATATCTTAGCAGGTGCATTAGTGCCTAGTATTGCCAATAACATTTAGGTGAGTAATCAGGTGCATTATGAAGAGATGTCATTTTTTACTGGTACCATTAAATATCTATAGTAATCATTCCTGAACCACTGCATTCTCTTTCCTAGAATCTTGGTCTTGTTGTACAGTGATTTTTTTTTTTAATTTCCTGTTATTCCATGTGATTTTTTGACTATGATAGAATACTATCAGATGAGGTGAAGTAAAATTCTCCATGTCTTCAAAGATACTGCCTCATACTTTTATATTTATGATGTGTTCTATGACAAATTCTTAGCAAAGTTTTATTAAAGACCCAGTTCTGTCATAATTCTGTCTTCAGACCTCCTGCTCCTTGATAATGAGCATTTTGAAATGTGGATTAATGGTTAGAGCTGACCCCTATCCCTTGACAATGACAGCCTCCTTACAATAGCAGAGAACAGTCTTTCCTTTCAACAAATGCTTGAATTCAAGATAGTTACTTAAAAAATCATATTAGAAAAAACTATATATAGTGTTACCCACATAGGTCTCTAAAGACATTTCTGAAATCAAATAAATTGCCAATAAACCCAGGGTTGATCTTAAATTGTCTATTGGCGTAACCCTCTGAAAGGCTGAGAACTTTCTGCAAGGTGTTCTTATGAATATTTATGTATCTACTGTGTAGTTCAGTAGTCATAAAGGTAAGACCTGTGGTACTAAGCATATTGCCAGATGCTCTCAACTTCTAATATGGTGATTTTATTCCTATTAAATCCTAGTGGGGAGAAGTACAGGTTTGGCCTGACCTTGAATGTAACATGGGTTACAAGGAGAAATTCAAGCAGCTTGCTTTCACCATGCTTATTACAAAGCAGAGAGAGTCTCTCTGTTCTTATGTATGACCTGAGGGCACTGATGGCTCCAGAGGAGCCAGGATAGAGAGATTAACATACTGTTCCTTCTCTGTACAGATGAGCGAACTTGTGCCAGACAAAGGGTTTCTACAGTCTTACATCCTTTCTGTGACATCTGTTATTGCAGGTCGTTTAGGAAAGAGGATAAAGAAAGGAAAATTCAGAGTGATATTTTCCCCATGGTGCAAGCTGTGTCATGAGTCTTGCAGAGGCTGCATATTTACCACTGTGTTTAGCAGCCATCAGTGGACCTTTCTTGTACATTTTTTTTATCTTGTTCAATCCCATTTGTACTGATGGAAACACATCCAGAGGCACTGAGTTCTCCAGCTCCTTTACACAGAATGTGAAAAAAAGTACTTCCACTCTTAGCTTTTAATTTGATGCCTCCTGACTTCATTTAATTCCCTCCAGTTCTAGTATTATGAGAAACAACAAAAAATAATTTCTTTGCCATGCTTCTGTCATGTCTTTCTTTCACTTTTTGTTTTCTAGGCTAAGTTTAGTGTATTTAGGCTCTGCTTGTGTAGAAGGAAGCCTCTCTTTTTTCTTTGAACCCCCTTGTTGCCTTTGGTATAATTTCTTTTCTTATTCTACTGTATCTTTTTTGAGATGGAATGACCAGAACAAGGCATGGTAACTAAAATCAGTTTACATCAGGGAATCGTACAGCAATATAGCAGTTTCCTGTTTAACTTTCTGTTCTCTTCCCACTAATTCCTGACGTGCAGTTTTCCTTTTGACTAAGCACTGAGATGAAGATTTCAAAAACCTATGACTTCCAGATCTCTTCCGTCAGTAGTAGAAGTTCATTCAGAGTTCATCATTTGTATGTATAGTTGGGGTTGCTTTTACCATGTTCATTATGCAAATTACTGACAATGAATTTTATTTTCCATTTTATCACTTTGCCACTCAGTATTACAAAATGCTTTTGCAGAACACCACAGTCAATTTCAATTCTGGTCACTGAGGCTATTTTCGTATTGTTTGCATATTTTTTAGTGTAATTGTTCAGTCTCTTTTTCCAACTGTTTAAGAATATGCTCAGCTCCTAAGACAGTTCCACATGGGACTTTCCCAACAATGCTCTCCCTTTTTTGAAAATGAGCATTTATTGTTGTAATTTGTTACTTATTTGTCAACTGATTACTGATCCACAAGAGAACTTCCTCCTTTTCCACATGACAGCTTAGTTTCTTTTAAAGCCACAGTAATAGTTTTTTGGAAATCCAAGATGGGTAAGATGAGAAACCTTTTCCATACGACTCCTTGAAAGAACTTGTCCATCTCAAACTTGGGAGGCATAAATTTCCTTTTCAGATGCTATATCTTCTCAATTATATTATGTTTATTTATTTGATTCCTAATATAATTTCTACTAATAAGCCTGGACTGAAAGCCATATTCATTGGTTTGTGAGCCTCTTTATCCTTCTTTGAAGTCTATTTTTTTAAAAATTGGTATTGTCTTTGTTCCTTTCCCTCTGAAAGTAGATGGCACAAGGGTAAATGATGGTAAAAGAAAAAGACCCCTTGGGTGAACATCATCTGGTCCTGCTGATTTGTTTTTATACATATTGCGAACCGATTCCAAAATTCTTTCACCAACAGCAATCTTGCAGAGCAAGTGAGGTAAACCAGGTGGACTGATTCAAGATAGTTCCCTTTATGACTGTACTTATCTCCCAGGGAAGATTTGTTTCCCCTCCAAATCCACCCAGGACAGTCAACCTCATGTTGTCTGTTGCTGCCTCGCATACCCAAGAGACGCAATGTAGCCTGCAGTAGTGAATATCATGTTACCATTTCACTTACACCGTAAAACCATCACTCACACTATGTATCTGAAGCAAATTATGAGTGAAAAAGGGCAACCCACATTTCCCATTTTATTTGAAATTATTAAGAAAGTGGACCACTGTGATAAAACACTGTGGAACTACAGTGTAGAAAGTTCAATCTACTACACATTTGCAAAGGCAGTCTACACAGAGACTGAAAGTAAGGGGTCTAAGCTTTTTTGCTTCCTTTATAATGCATAGAAGAGGTCTGAAAAATGATATGGAAAAAAGGGACTCATTCTCTTGTTACATATTAACAAAACAGGTCTAGGGAAGGCGGGGGGGCAATGAGAAGTGTTTGGCTTTTCATAATGAAAAATTCAGGTTTTGTTTCTGCATATGTCTTTTTCAAGAGTTTCCAAAAAAAAAAGACAGTTCATCTAAGACAAGCAGTGTGGTTTTTCTTTGCATTGATGAAAACAATCCTGTCAGATTATTTCCTTTTACCACCTATTTATATATAAACACTTGGAAAGAAGGGTGTATAAACATCTTTAGTAACACCCCTTGTTCTCTCTTTTTCAGCTTTAATCAGCAGAGAGACGTGAATGTAGGTAAAAAAGCTGTTAATGAATCTTTCCACAAAACTGACCTGACTTTACTGATATTTTTGTGGTTTGACAATAGCAGAGAATGAAAGCCTGTAAAAGGAAAAAGCAAAAGCTCTTTCACAATGTCTTTATTGTAAAGAAACAAAGGTTACCTGTTAAAGAAAAGAAAATTGGGTTATGTGCGCTTTAAGTATAAATATGTGACAGGTTCAAATAGCCATTTGAAAATAGTCTTAAAACAAATTTCCTGGAACTGTGCTATAACATATTTTTTTTTCTAGCTTAACAAAGCCTCTCAGTAAGAATTTGTAGAGAGTTTGAACAAAGCCACAAGCTATTATCTACTGTTAAAAATAACCGCTATCTTCAGAAAGCTCTTCAGCTACAGATGGAACTTACAGTTCCTCAAGGAATATTAGAAATAATGTTGATTTCAAAACATAAAAATCACTCTTAACCACTACATATATCTAGGCCTAGTATCTCCATTGTGCAAGAGGAGCTGTATTGTTTTCCTGTTCATGCTTTACACTTTTCTGTCCTCAGGATTAGGATTAGGGACATGACTGAGGAAATATCCTGGAGACTTCAGAAATCTTTCATGTTTCCCTTGGAGTAGCTCCTGTTGTTGGGGACATGAATAGTCACACAGAAACTCTGCTGTTTTGGATGGAAATTTGCTATAATTGGAAACGTAAAAAAGTAAATACAGTGGTAGGCATAATGTCTGATTGTTGAAACTAAATAATGCCAGGTTCTTCAAGAAGGTAAAAAGAATTCCAGAATATTTCAAAAGCAATCATTTAAACTGAATGCAGAGTTATGACCTTTTGCTAATGACTTTTGCAGTAGGTACTGTCTTGGCAGTCATAAAATCTTACCATTATTTTCCCCTTCAGAGTAAGCTCATCATATATAGAGGAAGTTTTCTAAGAAAACAATAGCTGGTAAAACTATGAATGTACTCACAGGTAACACCATTTTTCCATTTCCACTTCCAGAAGAACTTGCAGTAGTAAATATATGACTCTAAGATGAGTGTAAGTGTAGCTACATTTATAATCCACTAGTCTGAACAGCTGTATCTCTCCAACACCTTTTTAACAAAGCTTTAACAAGACTTTACATGAGTTAACCACCTTCATTCATGTATCACATTAAAGGGCAGACGTCATGAGTTGAGCAGTTTTCATTCATCAGGTACTGTGTTGTCTTACATGTTGATTAGTGTACAAATAAACCCTTTAAAATAAGTATGAATCAAACGGGACTTTTTTATTCCCTCTCATCTTCTCCCTTGTCTCACATTTGTTGTCCTTAATGTTTTCTTGGACCTTCTTTGCCAAACCATGGATAAATTGGAGCCTCCACCTAGTGCCACACCACTGTTGAGTCCAGCTGATTTACCAGGAGAGCTTACAGCCAATACAAAATGCACTCTCAAGTTGATCCCAGAAGATGTGATCATTTGGATAATCTTTTCACTCTTTTCACTTCCATTCTTCAAAGAACGCAAAGCACCAGCCTGTGAGCCAGTCTGTGAAATTCTCCCCTTCATATAGATAAAGTGGTATAGTTGCATATATCAAAGTCAACAATCTGTTTTAGGGAATGATGATCCCTAAAAGCCTACTGATAAGAATGCCTTAGTGTTTCTTCTCATGCTGTTATGTCATCTACAATGCCTAAATTGCAGCTGTGTTTGTTCATCCTGATTGTGTCCCAGGCATCCTTCTACAGGGACCTTTGTTGACTTCTTGTGGTTCCTATTTCTTGATCCTCTGTCAGAGATTTGTCGAGATAAGAATATGTCTTGCAGTTTTAAGGCTTTGATTTTCAAAGACATTATAAGGAAAATCAGTATTTAGCTGTCATTCTTTCCTGAAGTTCTGAAGTCACTTGTGTCCTTTAAGTGGCACATGTCAGCCTCATAGATAAGCAGCTGCTGAGCAGATGTACTTTGACCATCCAGCCAACCTTCATACCCAAGGTACATGTGCAATGCTTGAGCCCATTCTGATGAAGTATCTTATCTCAGGGCCAAAAGAAGGAGGAAAACTGCTAATATGAAATCCAGGGCCAGGAGCCATCCTAGGAATGCACCATTTAAGTTGCCTCTCCTTAGGTAACCAGAGGTTCAGAAGTGTGTTCCAGATCCCAGTTAAGGGACTCATCAGGCTTCCCTCCTTCCCCTTACAATTAGGCTCTCCCAAAATAGATTCACAAGCTCTCCTCTTCTTATCTGGTATAAATACGTGCTTCTTTGAAGGTGCCAGAGACACACTCTTAGATCCCCAAGCGTATCTCTGGATGAATACACTTGAAGGGTGGCAGACTTCTACTGAATTTCTAGGTGGACAAATGGGATGCTCATTGCAGGTAGATGCCCGTCAGGTGAACAGTCTTGTCAAGGCAAGTGAAGACTCTTGATATGGCAGAAGGTGCCTGAGCGGCAATATTTTGTTCTTGTGATAGAAATAAAAAGATTGTGGTTACAAAGACTTTCCAAAATTTGGGTGTAGGGTACACTCCTTCCTACCTGAACAGGGAAGGGAGTGTGCTGCTACTACTGTGATGTGCCCAGGCAGGCTGCAAACTCCCGAGGCTGCTGGCTTAGCTGGGTTGGTGGAGCCTGTAAAAGCCTGTGCATGTAAGCCAACCCACAGAGCAACACTGTACAGTATGGCTTGAGGGTGTGGTGGTAAGATGCAAGGGTGTTGTGTTTCAGGTTGTAGTGGCAGATGCAAGGGTGTTCTCACCGAAGGCCTGCGTTTGTATCTTGTAGACCACTCACATAAGCAGAAAATCCCATGGCACTTCCTAGTCTTATTAGGTGGCATATTCTGTGACATTCACTTCCACAGTTCGATAGCCCCGGCTCTTCAGAAATTTGGCTTTGAGGAGAGAGCTGGAGGCACTCTTGCAGGACAGTGTGAACATAGCTACTGATTGCTTTGCATTTATTCAGCATATCCACTGATTTCAAACAGCTCTATAATTGTGCATAGCTCAAACTGGTTATGGCATCCATTAATAATTTACAATGTCATGTTTACTCATATCCCACCTATCTGCCATAGCTCCCAGTAGAGTTTAATGTGTGCCCATTCTAGGTGAAATACCTCTTAGAGAAAGAAAAAAAATGAGACAATTTTCTTCCCTTGCTTTAGAGTTTCTTAGCTGTTTCCTTTGCTGTGTCTGCTGATCTTCTTCCTCAAATTTACTACACTTTCCTTTTTACATTCTCAAACAGGACTTGTTTTTCCATTAGCACAGCAATATTTATTCAATCAGGATTATTTAGGAATTTGAAAGTGAAATATGCATCTTCCACATCTTCCACACATTTTGATTCCTGGATCAAAATATCAACTGCATTGCACTTGCGTAAATCAGAAGCATCTTCACTGATGTTGATGCAGTTACAGCAATATAAGAATAATGCGAATGAGGTGTCTTCAAGACCTAATACCGTACTTTGAGTAATTAGTTTCTCACTTAAGCTTGTAACAATCAATCTCAGTCAGAAGTGGGAGGAAGACAGAGAAAAATAGAAGTTGAATAGGATCATTATACACACCTTAGTTTAGTAAGCATATGATTCTATTACTGTAAACCTTATCAGATTTTGGTTTTTTGTTTATTTTCTTGTGTTTCTTTGGACAAAGAAATTACTTGCTTTTGCCAGCTAAGTGCTAAGCATATGTCTGAATAATAACTAGCAAAAAAGAAATACTACCTCTTATTTTCAGGCCCACCTAATATTATAATTCATGTTCCTTCTTTTCTCTTCAATACACAGCTATACACATTTTATATTATGATCTTATATACCTGCCATCTTTTGTTTTGATTATACGGTGTTAGGTTTTTTTTTAATCTAATGTGAATCATAAAAAAAATTAATTTCCAGTTTAACTTTTCATGCCACAAGCTTGCTAGATTCCTCTTATTCTGTAAGCTGAATAATGCTCATTTTTCTGCTTGGAACAGTAAAAATTGTTAGTTTACTATCATCTAATCTGCCTACCTATTCTCTGTCTGGATAAAGGTTTAAATGTATAGATAAATACTTTGTGTATCTAAAAAAAGAGAAGCAACATAACAGTAATCCCTAAATCTGCTTTACATGGCTCCTTAAAAGCAGAACACTTTGTATCATTTAAATAGGAAAGTCCAAAATACGTTCTAAGGTCATTGCTGTACTCTCAGGGGAGGAGAAGACCTGCTGAATTATACTTCAGAGAGAGAGGTGGGCTAACACAGACATGTGTTGGTCTGGATAAAAAAAAAATAATCAGGGATACCAGCCTTTAAGAGTATGACTAACCACTTCCTAAGTCAGTGACACCAAAGCAGTTTATCTGTTTTCTTGGAGACATGCCTGTGCTTCTGTCCCCTTCCTTCTTGAAATGTACTGCACACAGAGCAGCTGCCAAGCCAGATGAATCGCATACTAGGGGGAATTGCTGAAAATAAGCAGAATGCAGATTGAAAATAGGACTTGGGAATAATCGCAGGAGAGGAAAGCAAGCATGGTTTTCTCCATCGTGGTTTCCTCTTAACCACTTTCCAGATGCTTTATGTACTATGGAAAATACTCTAGAGAAGAGGTGTAGTGGCTTGAGTCAAATCAAAACCTCATTGCTGTCAATGAGTTTTGACCACCAAAGGTTTGGATCGAGCCCTCAGTCTCCCAGAATCCTGTATTCAAGGCCTCATGTATCAGAGAAAGACCTGAAAGTTTGGTGTCTATGTCCAAAACTAAACTGAGTCCTGCCCTGCTCAGAGGCTTTCAGACAGTAGGAATGTGTTTCTGACTGCCTGGGCACACTCTTCCTCCTGCCTCCCTGGGTAGCTCCCTCTTGTCAGGACTGAGGAGCTCAGTGGCTATTTCACAAGCCATCATACAGAGCATCCAACAAGCAACTGGAACAGACTCCTGAAAAAAAAAATGAAGCTGACTTTCTTAAAAGACGGCTAGACAAGCAATTTATCCTGGGGACACAATTTGAGCACTCAGCCTAGAAGCAGGGAAAGCCTTTTTTTGTGCTCTCATCCACCCAACAGGATGCACACCTATATTTTCTACTTCTTCCTAACCATTATAGACATTTTAATGCACTATGGAAGAAGGAGGGAACATTTCCAACTCTTCCTGTTTAAGTTGTGTTACTGTGCAAAAGAATGCAAGATTTATTGTTCTGTAAAGAGAGCAAGACACAACACAAAGCAAGACAGGTTTTTTCTGTATTCTGGCTTGGAGGCAGCTATCTAGGTTTCTTGTCCTGATCAGAGGCTTTATAAAGATTTAAGGAGCAATCACTGTGTAAAAAATGTGTAAAGGCTGTTCCGAAAAGGATGAGGATCCAGATATCCTACTGTCAGTGTCTTAACCATTAAGCTATGAACCAGCTTCATATATTCTGCATCATTTTTTGTTCATTTTCCAATTCAATAGGTCTTGATTTTTTATTCTATAGCTTAGTTTCATCAGGATAGGTCCAGAATTTCTCTATTTCTCCCTAAATATCTTTTCAGCTAAACTCAGACCCTTTTATAGGAGGACACACACAGCATGATGGTTAAAATCTTTTCCTAATGTGCTTTCATACTCCAAAAATTGTGTCCCATTTTCTTATGAATATTCCAGCAATTGCAGAGTGATAAAATGAGAGCAGGAGCTACATTTTAGAAGAGTGGAGCAAAAATTACACTTGTCTTCTTGTTTTCCTTATTGTGGTGTGCTTACTGGGGGGTCCTGGGAGAATGCTTACAAAGCCATATCCATTTAGGTATGCAGATGGAGTGTCAGGCCCAGCAATGTCTTATGCATAAGAGGCAGCACAGTCTCAAGTGTTTTCCCCTAACTATGGATCAAATAAAAACTCTACTTAAATGCAAGCATGCGTCCTTACACCCCTATATGTGAGTGCAAACCAGCATGAGTCCTATTGTTGAATATAATTTTGCTGAATTTTGTCTTCAGTACTTCAAGACAGGCTGCTCTGGTCTCTTTGGTTAGTGATTTGGTTCTGGAAACAGAAATAACCAGAAAACGTTTTCTCCTAGTCGCCACTGATGTTACCTTATTTTTTGGTATTAACACAGCTACTGTAAGAACTGGCCAGTTCTCTTGCCTCGTGGAAATGCAGGAATATTTATATTACAAAGAAAGCCTCAAATTGCAGACCATGATCCAAACTCTCAAATGTTTCACTTGCTCAAACATATGTATTGTGTGCGTATTTGGTTTTAACGCTACAGTCCTTCTTCAAGCAAAACCACCCACTATGTGTATACTACACACTATTACTGTAGTGTAATTTGGCATCCAGTAACAATCTATTCTCAAGTGATGTTATTCTACTACCACCACTGTTGCTTCTTGCTTGAATAATTATTGTTCTTCTCTCAGCTTTCCCCAGCTTTATTAATTAATTTTCTTTCTCCTTCTAATAAGAGAGAATAAAACTTGCCAAAGCATCAAGATGAGGGCACAACATTTATATGTTATTATCATATTTCTTGCATATGCTAATAAGACTGCAATGGATAGTGTCATATTTCCTCTCTTTCCTCTTCTTAATACAGTCTTAACATGTGAAATACTTTTTGGGGTCTCTGGTAAATATTGAGCAGATACTCCAGTGTGGTGTTTGCAAAAAAACCATCCCTACGTACATATTTTTTTTTTCATCTGTAAAGAAAAATACACTTATTTTCAAGAAAGGTGACTTTCATGACATGGAAAGCCAGCAAACAACAAAGAAAAAACATCAGAAATAAATTTCATTTCTATACTGTATAAGATCATCCATTGTGAAAATTTTACTAAAATCTTGCATAGAAACATTTTATATGTCAAATGTATTTTGAAAGAAAATAGTATCATAGACTCAGACCCTAGACATTTCTGAGGGGTCATTATATGGAAAGCAGTATGTTTTTTGATTGTATGTGTATGTATACATATGTGCAGTCATACATGTACATGCTAATAGTTATAGAGTGCCATCTGCTGTCATATGAGACTAAATAGTGTTGTTTCTATTAAGTTTTTTTGGATCAATAAAGTTGTTGTGCCCTTCAAAGACTTTTTGATTAAGCCACACTAACAGACAAAGAACATTTTTAAATTGTAGGAAGAGTGGAGGTTGTTTTTTCCCTACCTTTGAACACATTGACCCATCTATACTGTATATTGTATTTGGGGCAACAGCTGGCTGAATATGAAATGGCAGTGTGCCCAGGTGGCCAAGAAGGCCAATAGCATCTTGGCTTGTATCAGAAACATCTAAACTTGTTCTTCAGGAGAAAAGTCTGCCTTAAGAATTGGAACCATGGAAAGATTAAGGCAAAAAATTAACTTTGCCACTCATCACAGATTTTTCATAGAGGCAAGTTCAAAATCGCCAGCCATACGGTATTTCATTCAAGACTGAAAACTTGCTCAAATGCTGTGTCTCTTAAGGCTGTTAAGTACTTCCCTCTGGTGGCCTGTGCCATAAAATATTTCTCACAAATATTAAATTGTTTAAATCACTCTCTCTATTTGAACTTAGGAAATTTTTTGATTATGTAGATGTGTAGAAGCACACCTTTAGTGTGAGGGTGGTGAGGCACTGGAACAGGTTGCCCAAGGAAGTTGTAGATGCCCTGTAGGTGTTCAAGACCAGGCTGGATGGGGCTAAAATTTAAAGCTCAAGGAAATCATATTTACCTCAGTTTTTCAGAAAGAGAGAAAAATAAAAGCCAACCATGTACTCTTCTAGGCAAGCTGACTTCTTAATCCCTTTAGGAAAGGTATCTAGGGAATCTGACTACCTTTTCTTCTATCTGACATGATTATAGAACTATATCTTCCACTCTGCTATGGCATCTTTATGTGCTGCCATGATTGTTTGGTGTTTCTTGTAAAATGTATTCCTGCAGAAATATCTCAGTCTTGGCACTCTAATAGGACATTGTTGTGTGCTTCAGCTGCTTGTGTATTTTCAAAAACTATCCAAACTTTTTCTATCTTCTTTTGGCATTCAAATGCAGATACCTGTAATCTCATCTTCAGAGTTACTATCATCAGTATTTTCAATAGCTAAAAGCTATGGGTAGGATTTGAAAAGTGGTACCATCTTCTCATTCAGTCTCCCTTTCCTGAATCACTCCCTTTTGTCTTTTGCTGTGCTTTTCAATGCAAGTTACTTACCATTCATATTGCTGTGCATTACATTTCTTCTGTGAAATATTTAACTTTCTGCTCTTTTCTCGTTATACATTTGATTACATAGTCTTCATTTTATACTTTTATACACTACTGTCATTACATGAATTTGGTCCATGACAGATATCCATTTCTTTAAAAGTTGCTATCATCTTCATTTTTTCCCTTCCTTCTATAACACCATATTTTAAAATATTTTTTTCATGGAATATTGCTGTAGTGGCTTAAACAGCAGTTGAGGCAAAATATGGGAACAACTGAACCTAAATTGGAAAACTCATTCTGTTAGGTCTTATGCTGAGTTATTGATGCTTTTCACAGTTCTGTGGTGCTTTCAGATTTTGAAAGATGCTGGAAAGACAAGCATATCAGGTCATAAATCTGTACTGTATGTATGGGAACCTAAGCAGAGTTAAATGTGGACCTGCCTTGAAAAGTGAGATTGTTGCTGGAAGGATGGTTAGAAAAATATTGGCTGGTGGGAACTCAACCCATTTGTGTCAGCTTTCAGTGTTCTCTTGTACACAAACTATTTCTAAGTAGAAAATCAATGAGGCTCATATTGTCACGTAAAACTAATCAAAACGTATAATTTGAAAGTAGTACCATCAAAGGCCAACACTTAGGTGAATATCTGGAATGGATTTCCAATTTCTATATTTCAGTAGGTTTAAATTTTGGCAGAAAAATATAGAACAAGACACTCTAAATTACTTATGAAGATTTTGTGTTAAGTGACTGACTGTTTTATTGGCCTCCAGACATGCTCCCCCGTGATCAGGGACCAAGAAAGAAAAAAGATACTACATTACCTAGAGTTTGCCACAAATTTAGCAAGAAATTTTACTTTATGTAATAATATTCTTGAATGGACAAGGAAAGTTAAAACTTAAGATTTTTTTTTTACCCAAAAGAGGAATTGTGACCAAAAAAATCCATTTAAACAGAAAAGTCAACAACAAACAGAAAGGCATTGGATTTTCAGCTTTCTCCTTAGCTAGACACATCTCATCTTCCTAAGTCCCTGAAGAATCAGAAGCATAACTCCACAGTCAGGTGGAAATTCAGTATCTGAAAGAGTATGGCAGCCTGACATACCACTCAGGCAGTCTGGCAAACAGGCAGGTAAGAAACCAGGCAGAGAAGGAAACAGCTTGTCCTAATCACATAGTTCCTTAGATAAATTTGACAGAATCAATATAGTATCATGTAGTATTATAATCTGGAGTAATTGGCCTATTGTGCAGGGGATAGTTCCAGTGGTATTATAAACAATTCTGATTTTTGCTTAAAAATTGCTTAAGCAAGAGCCAGACTCAACTTCCACAATAATTAATTGGAATAATTTTCTTTTCAGAGTTGTGCTTTACCTGCAGACCTGCAAATCTGCAAGATTTTTACATGCACATTTTTTCATACACTTTTTAAAACATATGAGCAATTATTCTATGAGTAAGTAAGTAATGCTCGATTTAAAAATGTGCTGCAGTAAGTAAAAAAGTTGAGGACAATAGCAGCTCACATCCCCAGTTGCCAAAGAAACTAGGAAAGTAAAAAAATAATGGAATTTAAAGCCTTCAAATACCTTTCAGGTTCCAAGTATTATTACAGATATTCTGTCTGTGAATATATACCATGACTTAACATGTATTCGCTAAATGCTGTTTTTCTTGACTTCTTTTAAAGAAAAGTATATCATTATGTGTCCTCTTTTTGTATGCAATATTTACTGTTTTTCTTTTCACTGTATATGTGTTCAGTTACTAAGTGCCTTTACCAAGCAACTTGGATCAATGAATTCCAGGTTTTCTTGTAATTGAAATATAAGCACCTAACATAATTTTTAAGATCTACTAAGTGCCAGTGAGGTGTCAAACTGAAATTAATGTCTGTGCAAGACTATTCTTATGGTCAAATATCAAGGTCAGATCTGATTACATCAATAGTACAACAAAAGGTAAAGAAACACTTGGGTACTCCTTACTTGGCTCCATGGAACCAGGCCTTTAGCTACAGATCATAAATAAGAAGAAAAATGACAATGTTTCACACTCCAATGTGAAAGCATTTATTTCCTTTTTCCAGCCTTTATTATTGTACCGTTATTTTAGAACTTACCATCATACACTTACTGTAGTGCATTAGTATGATCAAAACAAAGGGACTTACTTTGAATAAAAAAGATCATTATGTCTTCTATAGTTAAGGAATTTTTGAGGAAAGCTTGCAATGTTATCCCTAGGTTTTTGGAAAGCCCTTGAACAGCAAGGATCTTGGAGATCAATGCTGTTCTTCAGAATTTTACTGCTCTTCTTTTGTTATCACGAAAAGGGCTCCCAACAATAAATTGTCATTGACTCCAGAACAGAATTAAGTTTAAGAGTATTCCCAGCAATAATCAAAATGCAAACATTATGCTACATAGCACAATGTAACCTTGCAACAACAAATATCTTAATGCATTTTGGATTCTTATGTCCTGTTTTTTATACACCTGACATACATTTAGGCGATTTTTTCAAGCTTTTCATTGAAACATGAATTGTGAAAAGAGAACAGTTGTTGCAGCTGTTTTTATTGGTGCTGTTGTTTAAAGAAGGCCACCTTTCAGTAATAAGAAGTGAAATCTAAGAAATCTGCTAGATAGTTGACAAACCACAAAATTGTGGGAACTGCCAATCCTAGCACAGCTTCACAAAGATATAATGCATTTCACTTTCATAATAACTAGCTGAAATGAAGGCCTAGCTTTAGATATCAGGGGACAATTACTAGTAAAGCTCTTTTATGTTTGGAAGAGCCCATTCTAAACTTTATGAACATGGACACGTAGAGAAGAAAGTTTTTAAATTAAAAAAAAGCTATTCAGCTATTCAGGGATGGAGGATAGAACTGGAATTACATTATAAAATGCAAAGCCATCCAAAGGGAAAAAGAAATCTATTTTAAGAAACTTAATTTATTTCTAAAGCTAATAGATATGGGAGATAAAGATACAGTAATACAGTTCCTTTATTATTTTAAAAGGTTTAAAAATAGAGTTTTAGGGGAATACATACATTTTACAGCAGTCACTTCAAACTCAGATATTTGGTCTCCTGTTTCAAGGGAGGGAAAGAGAGATGTAAATTGCCAGAGCATGGCAGTTCACTCAGATTCCTACAGTAGGGTGGGAAGAACTGCTGTCTGAAGAAGCCTGTCTTTCTTACCTGACTACAGGCTGTCTTGAATAATCAGCTTATACTTGATTCCTAATATTTAGATAACTAAAATTAGGCAAGATAAATTCCACCTTATTTGAAATAGTTCTCCATGAAGACAGAAACATGAAAAAGGCTGTGAGGTGGAAGATAATGGCATTATCTACATTGCTTGTGCCAAGGGTGCAGTGAAGAACCTTTGGTCATCAGCCGAACTCCGTGTATCCAATGCACAACACAAACACAGAACAAGAGAGCATGCCCTGCCCTAGAGAGTTTATTCATTCCCCACTGACAAAGATACTAATAGTTCTACCAGAGAAGGAGTATCTTCCCATGCTGGTCTGCTACAAAACTATGATCATAGTCATAATTCAGTAATAAGCTTTCCAATGCAAGTAGAGAATACATTAGAAAGGAAAAAATGTTAATACCTCATATTGGTATCTTCTCTGATTCTTAAGGATGCCTTATTCGTCAAGCTTCCCCACAACAGAAGGTCCAACTTTCATGACAAGCTGAAAATATTTAACAAGCTGAATGTTTTAAGAATTCAAAAGCATTTGTAAGCACCTGGACCCCTATATTATGTGTGTTGACTGGTAAGGCAAAGGTTTCTGTGTAGCTGTAGGCGAGTATGTGGAAGAATAATTTTCTAAGAGATTTGGTTTAAAGATCCAAGGCTAAAGTGAGATAAAATTTTATGTATTTCAGGGTATAGATCCCAGATCTACTATCCATCCAGTATGAATTGTCTTCTTTTTCCTTCAAGTTGTACTCATATAATCACTGTGCAGGCTATCACAGAAGATACAGAAGTTCATGACAACAGACAAAACCTCTGCTGCTTTTTCCTATAAGACAGGTCATATCATTTGTCTCTGGCCAACTTTTCTTCCTCCTTTCTGTGTGACACACAAAAAATATAGACAAGTAAATCCTGTTTAACATCCCATACAAAATGATGGCCATGCTAGATACACAGTGGATGTATGCAGGGCATGACAGACTTCATTTCATGGGAAGTTGTTACAAATTCTTCCATATCAAGGATTAAGTTCTATTAACTGCAGTGTATTAACTGGTCTTTTAAGTTCTGATGACATGTATAGGAACTAAAAATATTAAAGCTTCAGCATTTTAAAACAAGAAGCAAGTCATCCAGAATGCATAATAGGTTGCAATACAAAATTTGTTTACTACTTCTTTGCTTTTTAACAAGCTTTATCACATAATTTTCAAATATTCCAAGAATTGGTTGGTGACTATTAATTTATTTATTTGTTTTCAACTAGAAAAATGCTGTAAATCACTTGCTTTTGTGAGGTATATGCTGTTAAATCCAGTAGCTGAAATATAGTTGGACATACAGTAGCATCTAAGCTGAAACTTCAGGAAGTTCTATAACAGTAACTGTAATGAATTAAGAGATAATTGAATTCAAAAGCAATTAATCTGCACAATGTTTTTAGCTGATACATTAGTGGCATAACTATAAGATTTGAGAACTTCCATCAGACATTGCTAGACACCTCAAGAGATAGAAAAACCTCTTATTAAAAGGGTAGATAGTTATGGCAGAAAATTAAAAGCTGATGATTCATTTTGCTATTACAGAAGAAATAACATTACTTGGAATTTATAAATTATTCTTTTTGTCATAGAATGCATAATGAATCACAATTTTTGTTCTTCACTTGCTTATTATTAATTTAACAGGCATAGAGATGGTGTAATATATTTTCTTGAATTCTATTTTTCATTAATAGAAGTCTTCCTTTTCAGGTTTAGCCTGGTGACCAAGAGGAATGTAGTGTTGGAGTAATGAAGGAGCAAAGAAAACAAGTCTCCTTGAATTTCAGTTCTGCTGATTTACATAGCAGTCTGCTCAACAGAGAAAATGATTCTATTACCCACAACAGAACACACACTTCATTATGGAAAAGTGGTGTGTGATGCTTTAATGAAGCCATAGACTACAACGCAGGGATTGTGAAGGGCTCATTTGGGATGCAGCTGCTTACCTGGTTGCAGAAACATGTACTGAATGTATACATTTTGTCCTTTCTCCAGCTAATATGCAAATAGTTGTAAAAGTAATTAAATTAATGGTATTACATCAACGTTTATATAGAAAATATTTATTTATATGTGTTTACATATAAAAATCAACCCTCTTTCCATCCAATAACTGCCTTCATTCCAGGACCTACTTTCAACATTTCTCTTTCTCTGGAGAAAACAGTACAAAAGTTATTCAACATAGAAAGGAACTTTGGTAAATGTTCCTTTTTGAAGATATCAGTTATACATATTAAGGCTTACTTGAAACATATTCTCTTGTTTTCAAGATAAGGCTTCTATTATTTATGCTGCATTTCTCAAATTGAAAACAGTGCAAATCTCAGGAGTTTTAGAAGAATTCTGCATGGCACAGATACAATAGATACAGTGGGTCTGTGTTGAGTGCATGTTTGGATATAACGGTAACAGAGGAGATTCTGGTTTTGTCCATGTTGCACAACTGTAGTACCCCTGAAGCTTTTATTTGGCTTTCAAAGTGAATCATCTGAGTGCCCAGTGTCTGACTCCAGGAATGCCCACCAGGACATCCTGAGCAGAGTCTGGCCAGAGGAATTTGGGAGGGAGAAGCTGCCCTTTCAGTGCATGTCAGAACATCCTTAGGCACACTGTGAAACATGTTGACATGGAGAATGCCAGATGCCCAGCAGCAAACAGATCCCACCTGAGAAGGAGGAAAGAGAGCAGCTACACCTACAGCATCCCATTGGATGGAACTCCATAAGATCTCCATAAGGAGATCAAATCAAATCCATTTACTTTCAGGCTTTTCTCATCACAGATTAATCTCTAGTCTCGTGTGAGAGTCTCATACCATAAGGATATATCTGCATGCCATGTAGCTCAGGTCAGACCTCTATTAGGAGTAAAAGATGTGCAAGACACGATCATTCTGCTGTGACAAATGCACTACAAATATGGTCTCTCTGTAAACAATGCAAACACAACCTTCTTATCCAGTATACAGGTCTCCCCCAACCATTCACCCATCCTCAGGGCTGAAAAACAGCCATTTCTCAGCTTGGAAACAGGTCACAAGTCTCCATCTGTGTCCAGCCACTACTAGAACACCCAGTAAGGAAAAGATGAACTGCTCTTTCTTGGGCAATGCATTTTTGGGGTCAATCCCAGAATACTTAGATTCATCTGCTGTTGCTCTTGACACACCACCAGACAATGTTCCTGGAGATATGCCCTGTAGAGTATATGGCAGTGTAGCTCCTCACAATATGCCTTGTTATCCTCTCGCATGGTGCTCTCTAGGACCTGTACTTTTCCACTAGCTTCTAAGCTTGTTTATGATAGCTTCTGACATATACTAGTGCAGTGAGACCATCCTAGAGAATGATGATGGGACATTTTAGAGAAGGGTGGTATTTCGTGGCACAGACAAGTTAGAGTGGGTGAACACCAAGTGTCTTGCTAGACGTGCTGTGAGGACCCATAGGATGTCTTGATGAGAAAAACTTACACAGTTTGGATATGTCTGAACTACCCCAGAAATGCCCTGGGAATTTGGTGTGGTGACAGCAAGTACAAGTCTGAGGTGGTTTTGCCAGCATGGTCTTCAGAGTGGCCCAAAAGAGCAGTAGAGACAGAACTAGTGAAAATGAGAATTGTCAAGTTAAACCTCCGATTTGCCAAAGGGAGAGCTTCCATGAGCTAACTGGGTAAGGATGGGGGTAAGTGTGAGGCAAAGAAGTTATCAGTTCCAAATTACCTTCAAATCTGACCTTACAGTTAATCCTCACAAACTTTAGCCCTTTTTTCCAAGATATATATGTTTCTGAAAGCAAAA
The DNA here is from genome assembly GCA_028565335.1 of Limnodromus scolopaceus. Lineage (NCBI taxonomy): Eukaryota > Metazoa > Chordata > Aves > Charadriiformes > Scolopacidae > Limnodromus > Limnodromus scolopaceus. Next base: position 47,393,220 of record JAOXNO010000001.1, read on the forward strand.
GTGAAGGTAAATTGCAGGTCTGATGAAAGTAGAAGGTCTGTACTATCTTGGTCTAATTTTCTTGTCACTAAATGAGAATTCAGGTCCCTCGGTGAGGGAAAGCCCTGTGATAATTTTTCAGTACTTGCTGCCCTGGCCCCATGACCCTTGCTAATGCAGAGGCCTCACATCTTTTGCCCTCAGTTGCCTCAGGACTCCCGTTCCTCGTCTTTCTTGTCTCAGAGCTGCTCTGAGCCCTTTTAGCCCATCCCCTTGCTTCCCATCACTCAGTTCTTCCCATCTCAAAGCCTTCCCTGCCCTCTGCCCAACTGCTGCCAAATCCCTTCCTGACTTAATGGTGCAGGTTCATGCTCCCTGGCACTTCCTCACCACCTCTTCCTACCCATGTCTGTCTCCAGGAGGCAAAGGTTTTTGGCATAGAGGCTGCTGTGCTCCTCTGCCTCTGCAGTGTCTGCACCCAGTGGGGGTGGCTGCTGCACATCAAGCCACCATTGCTGCAAGCATCTGCTTGTACTCTTCAGCTCATTTCCACTCACGTCCTCCCAGCAATGGTTGTGGCTTTCATTCTGGCAGGGATTTCAAAATCCTGCAGAGAGATTGCATTTATAATATATTGTCCTAGGTGCGTTTCAGAGGAAATATTCAGGGAAAAGAGGGGAAAAGAAAGCCCTCCCTGCAGGAGCCTACTCTTCTCTACCAGTCACGGAGATTTTCTGGGAGGATCTTTGAGGGTTTATTTAGCTTTCTCTCTTAAAAGGATTGGCAAATGTTTCTAGGAGATTTTGGCTTTGCCTCAAAACCTTAATATAGCATTAAGGAGAATTACATAATTTAAAGACAGCAAGGCCAAGTAGGTCATCCAGTACAACCTCTCAGCAGTGCAATCTTGTGCTGTTTAGCGTATTTTGTGATGCCTTTTTTCAGTCTAGATCTGATTTACAAAGGGCTGAGTCTTCCTGTACACCTCAGGATTTTTCTAAAAATTTACATGATTTTAACCTTCAGAAATTTGAACATAAGAAGTTTGATATCTATGACTTTCATTCAGATTACAGAAACTTCCATTTTACACCATACTAATTTCACTTATGTACAAAAGCTGAAACATACTGCTATAGCTCAGCAGCAACATAAATAAAAGTGAAAATGGGCTACTCAGTCACTTTCTCTTTGCTGCTTATTCACAGGGAAAAATAGCTCTAAGCAAGCTGTCCCTCTTCCTATAATCATCAGTGCACCTCACCTATTTTCAACCCTTATATCTGCTCTTTTGGCTGAGCGTGTCTTTTTTCCCCTTCTCTCATTTTTTTTTTGCTTTTGACCTTTTCAGTCATATCTCACTACCTTTTCTCAAATGCTTTGGGGGACTTTATGAAATACTTCAGAGTGTTCTGCAAAGCTGTAGGATGCCTGAAGTTCATAGTAAATCCTACTGCTTTGCTAGAGTGCGTGAAGCTGTTCCACTGAAACCAACAAGAATTTTGATACAGATTTCCCTGGGGTTCAAACATCACCTTGTTTCTGCTATTTTTCAGCTTCACTTTCCCAACAAAATTTTGAAATCACTAATTCTGATAAGAATGATTTGATATAAAGTCTTAGAGCAGCAAATAAGATGTGTCAGCTTGACTTTCAACACTTGTATCAAGCGGGTTTTTGTTCTAGCAGGCCACAGTACTACAAATTTGCATACTTGGCTGTGCAGGTAGGAAAAATCCCATTGACTTGAACAGGACTGTCTGGAGGCACAAATTCACCATGGATGATTGTGTGGTGAAGGGTGTGATTGTCCTCATGACACAATGAGAACAGCTAGGCTTGTGTTAGTGCTGAATAAGAAACTTTAGAAATTCAGGATTTGAATCTTGTGCATGAACTGTAATAAGGCCATTCCACTTGTTACGTTTCTCTGTGCAATCAAGAAAGGTAAGAACTATACTAGAACTGGCATTGAAATAAAGAGACAGCATGTTTATGCTCTCAAGCGCTTGGGGTGCCATTTGAGTTGTCAAGTCTTATTATACTGAGTATCATCCACAGCTCATGTGTTGTTGAAAGACACTTCTAATTCTTCGCCAATATATTTTTGGACAGAGTAAAGTATTTCTTACTATAGTGAATGGCAATCTTTAAATTTTCATTTTTGGGGAAGTATCTGCAGAGAATTTAAGGAAATGAGCAAGATGTGGCCTGTGCTTGGGCGTGTATGTGCAGTGGATATGGTATTACCTGCTGTACAACAGGCGGGAACTAGTCTTCAGAATTCTTCTTTTTAACTATGTGCCCTAGATGTATTTGAAATAAACCTGGGAAAAATATTTGCTATTATACAATGCGTATTCCATCTGGGATACCCAGACAAAACACATATAAGTTTTGCCTCATTGTAATTTGTTGTGCTTGGTTTTGAAAAACACTCTTTTTCCCCATTGGGCTGAAATATTCATAAGGAAAAAAATATTTTGCAAAAACTGCATTTTTTCATGAACCAAACAAAGTGAAACTCTAGTAAATGGCTCAAGTTATAAACTATTAATCAAGTTTATAATTGTACATTATATTGCTATGAAAATAATGTTTTTGAGTCACCTTATGTGACTCTGTCCTTCTGGAATAAAGCATTACATTTCCAAGTGATGGAATTGTTTCTAGCCAACTGAATGCTGAACAAGATCATTGTGATTAATGGATGTCACAATTAATATAGAAAGAATTAATAATGACTTTCAATTTTGCAGTAAAATGCTGAAGATAGCAGGTATCTTCTGTGATGTACTTACTCTATGTCTACAAGAGATTAATGTTTTAATGAATACCATTAAATGATGTGAAACTGCTGTTCTTCGTTCCCTTTGGAAACAAATATTTTGTAGCTTACTGTTGATCAAGTAGTAAAATACTCATTAAGTTAGATATATTAGGTGGGATGATGGTCACGACTGGAATGCTCCAATGAGTGGCTATAAACTCTTCAGAAGGAATAGGCAAGGAAGGAGGGGGGGGTGTGTGGCTCTGTACATCAGGGAGTTGTTTGACTGTATAGAGATAGACTGCAGTGATGATGAAGTTGAGTGTTTATGGGTAAGGGTGAAAGGGAAGGCTAATAAAGGTGATTTTGTGCTGGAAGTCTGCTATAGACCACCCAACCAGGATGAGCAGGTTGATGAAGTATTCTATAAGTGGCTGGCTGCAGTCTCACAAACGCCAGCCCTTGTTCTAGTTGGGGACTTCAACTTACCAGACATCTGCTGGAAATATAACACAGCAGAGAGCAG
>JAOXNO010000001.1:47396594-47417438 GCA_028565335.1 Limnodromus scolopaceus
TTTATGTGGTTGGACTCGATGATCTCAGAGGTCCCTTCCAACCACTAAGATTCTGTGTGTGATTCTGTGTGTGATATTTATAGGGGAAGTGTGTAGGATATGTCCTTAAAGAGAAATTAAATTTTTGGACATGGAACACTTAGAATGAGATGTAACTGATAGTTATCAGACTCAGTCCAAATTGCAACAACAAACCTGCATGAATAATAATTAATTGCATATTTATTTTTGAGAACAGGGCTTTCAGAAACTAAACAGTGATTTGTATACTGAAAAAGTATAGTAAATAATTATCCAGTATCACCAAATACACATTGACTATTATAGTCAAACTTTCTTCCTGGTGCAATATGTGAATGCATGTACCAAAAGACAGTTGCCTTTGCTCCTGAGAATATAAATGTTTGAGACAGAGTAAGGGTGACAGAAGACGACAATGGGGGCTTGAGTCTTTATGGCATTAAATGACATAATGACATAATATGATAATGATACTAAAAATTAAATATTACTAGTTTTATCTTTGTGATCATGTTCTAGTAGTTCAGGACAGAGCCTACTTGAAGCTAGGGGCACTTCATATATTTGACTTGCACACGCTGTAGGTAATCTGGGGAGATTAGTAAAATATCTAATAATGGTCATAATATTTCTGTGGATACACTGGGACTGCAAACACCTACCCTGAAGCTTTGCTTCAGGTTTAAATCAGTATTTTCCTGCTCCATATCTGTTGGATTTTGAGAGTTTCTTTTGTCTAGTTTTTTGTGGAGCTCCACATTACTTGGTTTTGAAATTGTTGATTTATAAATTGTCCCCAAACTGCATATTCTCTGACAGAATCACGGGGGAAACGACATTACAAATTTTTATGCATATTTTTCTAAGTCCCCCAAATGTTATTCTTGCCATGAAATGGACATAGAAGGTGTTCTTCTGCTTTCTCAAAAGTTCCAAGTCTATAATGAATTCTGAATGCAGTACCTTTCTGAATTCAAACCATGTGTGAATGTTCTCTCTGAAATACAACAGGAGTTTTCTGTACAGCAGGCTGCACCTTTAGCGCTCACCAGTTGTGCTTCCCTCTCACTGCTGAGCAGTTTCACCTCAAAGTTGTGTGGCCATAAACTGACAAACTCTGAGGCTGCCTTAACAGGGTGGCTTTTGGGCATCTGTAATTTTACAGATGGGCATGTGTAATTTTACACATGAAAATTTCCATATTGGGACACAGAATGTGACACAGGTCTTTTTCTGTTGTTAATTTAAAGTTTGAGAAAATATATACATCAATTAGATGAATGAGTGTCTAGAGCTGAAACTCGAGATTCAGACTCTTATTGACATTTGTCTATGTACCTTGAGAAGTGAGGAGGAAAAAGGTTGTGTAGACTGTCCCTGAGTTTAAAGGGAATATCGATATTCAGGCTTGTAATCAAATCCTGGTATGCTTGCTCCTGTGCCTGTTTGATATGGATCCTCCTCGTCCCACCACCTGAAAACAGAAATAACTTCACAGACACATTCCTTCAGTGTTCAGTTTTAAGAGAATAGAGATCAGGGAAAGATACCTAGCAGCGTTGTACAAATCAACATTTAGCAGATAGTGAGGAGATTTGTAAGGCAAAAAGGCTCACACATCTGCCTTCAGCCTGAAAGATTACATGCAGTAAGGCTTATTTGCAAAGCTGTGGAAAAATTCCACCCACAGAAAACCATCCTCCATGAGGGGTGTGTATATTATTTTCCTTTGCTCCATCTCTTTTCTGATATTTATGTTACAATGAATGGCCTGCTAGGCTGACTCTAACCAAAACACCCTCAGGTCGGCAGGCTGGTTTGAGGAAGAAATGAGGGCTTGGTGTGGGAGCTGTGAGCAGCCAGCCGCAGTCCTTGGCTTCGGTGTGCCTCTGGGGCTGCCGTGCAAGCTCAGCTTTTCGCAGCTAATTCCTACTGAAACTTCACTGAATTAGATGCCTTAATATTTTGAAGCTGTGGGACAAGTGCAGCTTTGAAAAGGTCTTTAGTTTTGATCAGTTGAAAAAATTGGTGGGTAACCAAACTTCCTGGGTCATTTTATAATGAGAAAATTTTGCTGAAGCCAAATGTTGGGGCTCCACTCGGAAGCACTGGGGCACGAGTTAGTTTCCTCTTTCTTCTATAGAGTTATCACCAACAAGTGGACCTTCTGTTTTCACAGGTCCCTTTTGCTACTGGGAAAAACTTTTGCTACTGGGAAAAACTGTCAATCTCCTAGGCAATAACACTTATCACCTTTCCCTTTGTTACCTTTAAAAGAGCTGCTGTGCATTAATTTAAAAAAGTAGATGCAATTTATCCATCTCAGCCACTCTTGTTTTTTCATCAACTAAACAGGGTAGTATACTTCATCCTGATTCAATTGATTTTTTTGCCTACTGGGAGCACAAGTAATAAATAGCAACCTTATTTAATGATCACTGCAGTGGGCTTGCAATAGTTGTTCAATAGTTTCACTGACATAGTAGTCTTTGTTTGATGGCTGTGTGTGTTCCCACTAGGTCTGAAAACATTAAAGATCTGAGGAAAGCCCTTTTCCTCCTTAATGGGAGAATCAATTGCGCTGAACTTATAGGTTCAGGCTGATATGATTAAATGACATGTGCTAAGGAGATGGACTTCTTGCTGTATATTTTAGCCTCTAAAGAAGCAAGTGCTAACCAGTGCTGATCTTCATAACAGATTGGCTAAGAGCATAAAGTTGGACATTTGTTGTATGTTTTTGGTGTTCAAAAGAACAATATTGTAAGCTACTTTCTTTGATTTATTGCCTTTTGAAGCAAAAGAAGTCTGAAACCTTAAGTAGCCTTAGGGGATTTAGAACTCAGCCAGCAAAGGACACTGTCTTTGTTCTATGTTCCTAGAGGTCCATTGGCAGACAGGAGAGGATCTAATTTCATTGTCCTTCATTTCCACAGACATGTGATCAAGAAAGGCTGCACATAGTGCAAGATGCCATTGTTTTTATTGACCTTAGAAGTGTAATCTCCAAAGTCTGGCTCATTGTGATAAAAGAACTTCTTGATGCCATATATATCTGTCCCCTTTGGCTTTTCCCCTTTCCAGTACCCATTAACATTTGGTGTTGTTACATGTATTCTGAAATTTGGAGGCATTTAACTGATCATTTTACAAATAAATCTAAAATTAACATTTTGCTTTCAACATTAAATACTTAGAATTCCTACAAAAAACAGATGAAGGACCTTTATTTATGTATTTATTTTGTACCCCGTTTTTCATCTGTACGTATATAGAATAACAAGTACAATTTTACAACATTTTTCTGCACCACTGCAAGCTATTCTCAATGTCGGAATGTTTCTTCCTCCACTAACAGGCACAAATCTCTTCAAAGTTTAATTTTAGATAACAGCTGTAATAATAATGCAGCCTCTGTTTACTGAAATGATGCAAAGTTATTTCCCTTAACGGTAAAAAATGTTGACTAATTATCACACACTTTGTTATCTACGGTGACCATGTGGTTTTGATCATTTGTACCACTTTACAGAAACTGGAATTTCATTTCCAGGAATCCTGCTCTTCAGTCTTTGAAGATATTGACAGCACTGCCATTGACTTTATTGAAACTAGAAAGTAAGCCTTCAACTGCCATGTAATCTATCTTAAATACACACTTTCTTTTTGGTTGTCTTCTATTGCACTTGCTTTGTAATGATTATTTTCTGAATTCTGAAGATTAGTCTTTCAGTAAATCATTTAGTAGCCCACTGGATTTCCTTAATCTTCCAGACTCTTTTCCTTGTCTCTTTTTTTCCTGTGGAAGGAGGTTTTCAGTCATATTCTATTTAAAATTGTCATGGGTGACATAACAATAGTCATAAAAGTTAAGAGTCAGCTAATGCTGTCTATATGCTGCAATCCAATTAGAAAGCGGAGTGGATTGAACTACACCATTCTGAACTGTTCTCACATAAACCTTAAGTGGTGGTTGCCACACAGATTGCATGCCACATTCTTGTCTGTGGAGGAAATTCATTCTGTATACAGATGTATTTTAAATGTACAATACTGAAACATTAACCTCTTAAGCATCCTCTCCCTAGAAAAGAAATAGGTGTATTCAGTTGGATTATTCCCATTTCTGTTAGTTTTACATGTGAAAGTAATTTCTTCATCAATAAAACAAAAATGGTCATGATTTCGTAATTGTTAACCATATATCAGTGTAAAATCACATAATCAGAAAAAATAACAAGGCTCCGAGGTGCAAAAAATCCCAAGGTGCCCTACATAAATCATTTTAGCCTGTTTTGGGAATTCTTGAGAGAAATAAACACACAACTCTGAGTTCCTCATGGATTCAGTAATGTCTGCTGATTTCCATGGAGCCTCTCAACCTGTGCGGTGTGCACCATTGAAACTGCCCACACAAGCATACAGAGAACTTCCCAGGATATTCAGGCCAAGGCTAATCCACCTCCGTGGAACATTATGAAAGTTTTTCTTTCCTGAGGGGAAGTAACATTACATTTTAGAAGTGTCGGACTAGAAAGACTCTGAAAATGAAGAACCCACATTTATGTCAGTGGTAGAAAAAGCAAGCTACAAGACCTGGTACATATTTTAAGCACTCCAGTGATTATATAGTTTGACTTTGAGAAATTGAGGGCCCAGCACCTGAGGGAAGGATTTTCTCACTGTGCAGCAGAATGTTTTTAGGTACAATGTGACATTAGCAAGTCTATCTAAAAAACATAAAAATTTAGTACTAAAGAAAACCAATTTTCCTCTCATAACTCAAATGGCAGAGGAAACAACATGGAAAATAGTAAATAGCATGCTTATTAATCCTAAATTAAGCTGCAGTTGATTATTTTCTTTAGATTTGCTGGGCTTTATGTCTTCGTTTCTATGGTAAACTGTCAGGATAAATGGAAGAAAATTACTAAGCAATGCCTTGCATGATGATCATCTCTCATACATTAACTCCCCCACAATATCCATATAATTCACTCACTGTTTGGTGTGCACTGAGGATAATAAGAGCACACTGCTCTTACTCTTCATCACAAACCACACTGCCAGGAAAGGCTCACTGACCTATAATCATAGAACCACAGAATCACAGAATGGTAGGGGTAGGAAGGGACCTTTGAAGATCATCTAGTCCAACCCCCTGCCCAAGCAGGTTCACCTAGAGCAGGCTGGACAGGAACGCATCCAGGCAGGTTTTGAATATCTCCAGAGAAGGAAACTCCACAAACTCTCTAGGAAACCTGTTCCAGTGCTCTGTCACCCTCAAAGTAAAGTTTTTCCTTATGTTGAGATGGAAATTCCTGTGTTCCAGTCTGTGCGCATTACCCCTTTCCCTGCCCCTGTGCATCTCTGAAAAGAGTCTAGCCCCATCATCTTGATACCCACCCTTTAGATATTTATAAGCATTGATGAGGTCCCCTCTCAGTTGCACTTCTCCAGGCTAAACAGACACAGGTCTCTCAGCTTCTCCTCATAAGAGAGTTGCTCCAGTCCCTTGATCATCTTTGTAGCCCTCTGCTGAACTCTATCCAGTAGCTCCCTGTCCTTCTTGAACTGGGGAGCCCAGCACTGGAGTTCAGTACAGAACCCAGTACTCCAGATGTGGCCTCACCAGGGCAGGGTAGAGGGGGAAGATGACCTCCCTCAACCTGCTGGCCACGCTCTTTTTAATGCACCCCAGAAAACCATTGGATTTCTTGGTCACAAGGGCACATTGCTGGCTCATGGTCAATTTGTTGACCACTAGGACTCCCAGGTCTCTTGCTACGGAGCTGCTTTCCAGCAGATCATTCCCAAACCTGTACCAGTGTATGGGGTTATTCCCCTCTAGGAGCAGGACCCTACACTTGCCCTTGTTGAATTTCATTTGGTTCCTCTTTGCCCAACATCTAGTCTGTCCGGGTCTCACTGTATGGCAGCAAAGCCTTCTGGTGCGTCAGCCACCCCACCCAGTTTTGCATCATCAGCAAACTTGTTGAGGGTACACTCTGTCCCCTCACCCCAGGATGCTTTTCTACATCTCTTTCTATAGACAGAAGTTAAATTTGTCATTCAGCTCCAATCCAGGGGTGCCGCGATTGAGAGACGGGACATAGCTTGATGCAAGCCAAACGTCGATTTATTGTGAACAACCATTCATTTAAATACACTTCAGAAGACTGCGTGCTTTAAACTGATTGGTCCTTTTGAACCTACACTGCTTGCTCGGCTGTGTCCGATTGGTCAGCGATGTACCGTAACTCTAGCAACCATATCTTATCTTGAGGACACACTCATTAACGCCTCTTTAGGCAGGGGTCCCTGGAAGCAACCATATCTTATCTCAGTGTTGTAACATTTGTCCTTTTATGGTCATGGCTACCTTCAGCTTCCCATGGTTTATGGCCTACAAGTTCCAGCACATCCCTGCCTATCAATTGAGCAGCACTCGGGGCTCTGCTATTCAGGCCCCATCCTGCTTGTAATAGCAAGTTACAAAGCTTGGCTAGCAGTCCTGTGGTTTCACATGGAAATAAGACTTGTTCCTAGTTCTTTATTAATATTTAACTTAATTATATGGTCTAATACTTCCTGTATATTTGCTTCAAACTCACCTTGCACTACTAACATATCTGCCACAAGGGACTCATCAGCTATGGGAGTGTCCTCAGCTTCTTCAGCGATAAAGACCAATGGAGAGAAGTCATTGGGCTTTCCTGCTATGGCCTTATCAACCCTCAGTGCTGCTCCTACAACTGTCATCAAGCTGTACTGTCACTGCAGTAGGTGGCTTTCCACTTTTGATGAACTTAATGAATTTTCTACCTTCACTTTCATCCTTTGTTAGTCTATTTCTTGCTCCTCTCCTTCTAGGAGAGGTGGGAGCAAGCATTTATTGTTCGTGTCAGTGGCAAGTCCAGCTCAAACCATGACACTTTCAAAACAGTTTTTACCCCTCTTAATTCTTGATTTATATTTCATAGAATCATAGAATCAATTAGGTTGGAAAAGACCTTTAAGATCATCCAGTCCAACCGTAAAGAGTCCAACCATAAACTTAACACTGCTAAATTGATCACTAAACCATGTCCCTAAGTGCTACATCTACACATTTTTAAATACCTCTAGGGATGGTGACTCAACCACTTCCCTGGGCAGCCTGTTCCAATGCTTGACAACCCTTTCAGTGGAGAAATTTTTCCTAATATCCAGTCTAAACCTCCCCTGGCACAACTCAAGGTCATTTCCTCCCATTCTATCACTTGTTATTTGGGAGAAGAGACCGACCCCAGCTCTCTACAACCTCCTTTCAGGTAGTTGTAGAAAAGCATAAGGTCTCCCTTCAACCACCTTTTTTCCAAGCTGGTTGTTTAACCCCAGCTCCCTCATCTGCTCCTCATAAGACTTGTTCTCTAAACCCTTCACCAGCATTGTTGCCCTTCTTTGGACACGCTCGAGCACCTCAATGTCTTTCTTGTAGTGAGGGACCCAAAACTGAACACAATATTTGAGGTGGGGCCTCACCAGTGCTGAGTACAGGGCCACAAACACTTCCCTAGTCCTGCTGGCCACACTATTTCTGATACAAGCCAAGGTGCTATTGGCCTTCTTGGCCACCTGGGCACACTGCCGTTTCATATTCAGCCAGCTGTTAAGCAATACCCCAGGTCTTTTTTCTGCTGGGCAGATTTCCAGCCACTCTTGTCCAAGCCTGTAACATTGCATGGGGTTGTTGTAACCCAAGTGCAGGACCCAGCACTTGACCTTGTTGAACCTCATACCATTGTTATGTCTCATGGGTTTTCCTGTTGTCTCAATCCATACAGGTATTTTGCTTTTAAAACATCTAATTTTTTTCTTGTATCAAACTTTTCCCCTGAGCCATGCAAATTTTTGCTTTTTTTTTTTTTAAATTTTGAATTTTGGCACTATTTTTTCCCCAAGATTCTAACAAATAATTTTTGGAACAGATCCCAGGTTTCTTAGATGCTTCTTGTTTTTTACAATGCTCTTTTTTGTCCCCTTCCCTTCCCTTCCCTTCCCTTCCCTTCCCTTCCCTTCCCTTCCCTTCCCTTCCCTTCCCTTCCCTATATTAACTTAGTAGGATGCCCATTGTCTTATCATTAAGCATAACTTCTTACTGGTTTTGCTTTGTGGTTCAGTGTTACATCACAGATTGAACAACAGAGAGGACTGAACAATCCTGACAAGCTAACTACGTCAGATGAGACTGAAATAAATAGATGGCGGTTCAGTAAACAGGAAGTCGATTGGTCAAAGAGAAAGTTTGAAAAGTTTTTGTTTCTTTTTTTAAGATTTTTTTCCCTGCCATGATTAATTCTTATATTATCACTTCAGAAACAAAAATGCTTTATGATAAACCACTGGTTCAAGCAGTCAACTGGGCAGTAATAACACAATTTGCCCTGTAGTATTTAGAAGAGTATAAATTACTGGCTGGTATATGTACATGCGTGTTTGTCAAAATACTCCTGAAGATTATTTTCTTGCCAAGAGGTTGACTGATTTGCAATTTCTTGAGTTGGTAAAAGAGGTAGTGGTTATTTACTGCTTGACTAATTAAGTCACCAGTAACTACAACAATGAAATAAAATCCCATATTTTACCACAGATTTCTGTACTGTCCTTTTGATCTGGGCAAATAATATTGAAATATGGCCATGGATATGTATTTAGTTATTACACTGGTATCTCCGTGTCCCTGCTCACTTTTCAGGCTAATCCCAAAAACCTTATTTCCTTTATAGGAAGTCATATGTGTGAGTTTTTGAATTTAAATTCATGCACACTTGTATTCAGGCAAAAGAACAAACTCCCCCTGGGAGTTTGCCAGGTTATGCCTGCTTTGTCTTTAAGAACTGTATCCAGACAAGATGCTGAAGACTGGTGTGATCCCTGATTTACCCTTGTGCCTCTGTACCCATGTGTGATGTCAATGGCAGATCTATCTGCACTGTAGGGCAGTGACCAACTGGATTTCTTTGGTTAGAAATCCCACTGCCTTGGGGACAGATGGGCACTATCTTGTCATGAGCCCTGTTTCAACTGCCTAAACATCAGGCAGTGACAACATTCTGTGCCACTTGTGCTCTCCTAAAGTTTCAAACATTTCTGCATAAAATTAAGACATATGACACAGGACATGAAGGAGACCTCTGCCCTTCTGGAGTGACAGCAGGAGGCCACAGTATCTAAAATGGCATCAGCAAGCTGTATTTAGGCAAGTAAATTTTGCCTCCATGGTGACAGCAGATGGGATACCTAGGGTTGTCAGATCATGGACACTGTGACTGCCTATCTGCACTGAGGAAAAGTGACTGCTCTGATACATACGTAAGGGCTGTCACAGGTTCAATCTTTCCTCTCTTCCTCCCTGTCCCAACTTTCCCTCTGTCATAACCCTCTGGATGTACCTCAGAAAAATATGCATGGCCTTGAACGTGAGTTCAGAGGTCCACAGTTGGTTCACACAGCAGGTAGATCAAAGATCAGCAGCCAGAATGTATGATCTCTGTGAAGAGGCAAATAAATTTAAGCTCCAGAATGTAATATTAACAACTTTCAGACACAAACAAGTTTGGTTGTTTTTCATCTGGCAGCCTAAGATATAAAAGGTTGTAGATAAACCATTCCTAATCCCCTGAATCAATGCCCCAAAAGAAGATACCTTTGTTTCTTTAAAGGATGTCAAAGACTGTTTATAGACAATTAGAATAACTTGATTAAACATCAGTTTCTCCAATGAATACAAATGATTAGCATTCCCTAATCATAGTTTACTGTATTTGATAAGCTCTCAAAAGAAAATAGGTGTTCTTGGGATTCAGTCATTTAAAATAAGTTGCTGTCAGTTTTAGAAATAATGACAAGACAAAGGAACTAATGAATTCTCTGGTATCTGTGCATGACTTTGCAACAGATTAGAGAATAAAACTAGCTGTATTAGCAACAATAATAACAGCAATAATAATGACAGAAACAGCAATACTACATTTGGAGACTGTAGAACAAAGCTTTTCTATTACTTTAGTATCTTTAAAACGGAAAGGATCTCTTCTAATTTATACACCTGTCACATCTGATAGAGATTATCACTGCCTGCTACTGGTTTGTAGTTGGATGACAAAGACTAGCAGGAAAGCATCATAGTCAATAACTGATGCTAGTTCATCTCATTCCAATGGTATCAGCAGAGCTGGAATTTGTTTCACCACAGTCAAGTCTGGCTTTTACTATTTACAAATGGCATATGGGAAATATTTGATAAATTATATTTATTCTTTGCTGACTGCAGTGCTATAGGCAGTGGTAGGCTAGGAATTGTGCTAAGTCTGAATTTTCAAGCACAGGTGGATAGAGCTACATAGGTATCAGTATGATCATCCTGTGGAAAATTTGGGATGTTTTATTTTTTATTTTGGGAAGAAAAAACCCAAACAAATACAAAACTGGAAATGCACAACATAGCATGTATAGCATGTATTCCTTTGAAGAAAATTTAAAGCCAGTGAGATGGCAAGGGTTTTAGGCTATACGGGTAAAATAGAGAGCCTAAGAAGCGTGTATTGAAGTATTCAGCCAGGTAGGTCTGGAGGTAGCCTACAAAGCACCTATCTCGCAGGTTTCCACAGTTGTCATGTAATCATCATGATCCCACAGAAGGCTTCAGTTCTGTTGAATCACCAGTTGTTGAGATTGAGTTCACTGGAAATCTTCCAACTAGTTTTAAAAAGACAAGGTATTTTTTTCCCATGCTGGAGCAAGATGCTTTCTAATTTACATTTTAATCAACACTCCTGCCTTTGTAAAACAATGAGAAACTGAATATATTTAAAATCAAATCATGAAGCAGCTCAAAATAGTAGCTGTGTTTGAATTACTACACAGCAAAATGGGGAGAAAAGGTGTTCCTGAACAGTACCAGCAGCTGACAAGACAATACAGGGCTACGATAAGAACATAAATAATTCTTATTATTCTTGTCTTGAAATAGCATTTACATGGAGACAATTTATATTTTATTTTAATAACATGCTAAGGGTAAACAAGATAAAATATATGTTGGGATGACTTGTGTTATTCCGAGGAAATTACTCCCAAGAGTTATTTAATATTCTGTCTCAGATTTTTTGTTGCTATTTCCTGCTAGTCTTATCTGGTCTACACATTGTTCTACATAAGAAGCTCTAGAATACATTAAAAATATATATTAAAAAAAAAAATCCTGATAGTATTGACAGATTATTTCGTCTTTCTGTTTCCTTCCTTTTCAACTAAAGTCTGAAGAATGCTAATAAATCCACCTCTTTACCTCTCCCACCCTGAGACCATGTACCCTGTAGAAAAATAAAATTTAGACCTGATCGGTCTAGAAACATTGCTTTTCAGTTCATTTCACTCTCATTCAATTATCATCAGTAGTAAAGAGCAGAGGGCTGTTAATAACCATCAATTTGTTTTAGAAACCTAAAATACAAGTTATTTTATTCCCCCTGGATATACATAAATGAGGGCAAGCAAAGAATGCACACATTTGACTAGTCACAGAACAGTCATTAGATTTATTCATCAGCGTATAGCAAATTCCTTATTTGACTCAGAAGTTCAGAGAATTCAAAGCAGCCAAGGTAAGAACAGTGAAAAGTGCAGGGAAATGTGGTCTTTTGGCCCAGAGGTGGGAAGCAGGTTGTCTCCATTCTGCTGCTGTCTTTCATGATGACAATGTTTCTGGTCCTCACATGCGAAATGTTTTGCCAGATCTAGGAAGTGATGTACGTCAAAGGAGGAGAACAATTTTTTCACATAAATAGTGGGAATATTGATTAAGAAGGATGATTAAGAGGAAAAGAAATAATTAAATTAAAATGTAAGAAAAAGAATAAAAAATGTGCTGTCTATTGTGACACATACAACAGCCTCAAAAGATAAATGATAAAAATCCTCTTCTTTACAAAATAAGATTCTAAATAGAAGTCCAGTAAATAACCAAGCATTTGTAAATGTATTTGCAAACATTCAGTAAAAGCAATGCAGTGTAAATTAAGGACAACTCCTTAGCAGTCAGCAGTTACATAAGTGTAAAATCAGCACAAGTGAGGTCAGACCAGGGTCTAGGAATGTTAATGTATTTGAACTGGAATGTTAATGCATCTGAACAGGAATGCCAGGTACAAGTTTATAATGCAATGTCTGGAATTAATATTCAGTACTCTTCTAATAGACTTTGGTACTGTGGAAAATACAAGAAGCACAAAAGAGGAAATCTCATTTGCCTGCCAAAACCACAATCAGCAAAGCAAACTATGAGCTGATAAACAGCTCGTTTTCATTCTGATATAATAGGAACAGAAAGAGCAATATCGAAATTGGAAGGCTGAAAATGAGGTTGCTTCGCTTCCCGTTCAACTCTCCAATGTCCCAAAGAACAAACAGCACCTGAGTTTTGGGTGTCCTTCTCTGGTGTTGACTTATTTTTACTCCTTCAAAGCTCTCCAGTGCTCACTCGTATCTCACAAGTGAACGTTGATACGTGTCATGTATGTCACAAGAAATCAATCATTCAAAAAAGGAGAACAACCATTTTGTGTCATTTCAAAGAAAGATCTCTGCTGAACCTACACAACCAGAAGAAACGACCTCCCTGAAGCCCAAAGACAACATCCAAGCAGCAGGGTACTGAAAGAAAAGTATTTCAAAAGAAGCACAAAGTATGGAGAATGAGAAAGAAAGAGGGTTAGCCTGAGCAATTTAGGATGGGAATGGTTCAGTGTTGAGGGCCAGGCTACTGTAAGCCGAAGTCAGATCACAGTGGACTTGGCTGGTTGTCTTGTTTGATTGTTTTTTGGGCTACAAGCCTTTCAGGGGAAATAATATGTATTATAATAACAGATGTTCATTTCACAGCATCTTAGCTTTTGACGTTTCATGCAAAGATACCATTCTGACTAAACTTATATTGTGGCACTAACTTAGCAAACATTTAGAGTATAAAAAGCCTAAGACGGAAAACATAAAAATGCAGAAGTGTGCTTCTTTACTATTCCTTTTAAAAAATGTTGCTAAAGTAACTGTGAGTAGTTGCCGAGTCCTCTTTTTGGCTAGATCCATTTCTCATAAAGCAGTAAGAAGTGCAAGATTAAAGAAAAGCAAACACTGAAGGGTTAAAATGTCCACAAGCCTGCCACGCATTCAAACCTACCTTTGACCTTGCTTTTTGCTAATATGAGACACACCATTCCTTTAACCTCAGAGGCCTTGAAATTAAATCAGGTCTGTGCCTCAAGGTATTTAAATTAAGTAGCTCTCTTAGCTGGGGCAATGTAAGTCAGCCGCCCATTTGACCAGCCTGGGGAGGGAGGACTGGCTTTTCTGGCACAGCTCCAGGCAGGCAGTTGCCTTCAGAGCCCAGCAAAGTCACTTCCAGCACAGAGCAGGGAGAAAGATATAAAACACTTCTCCCCAAGCCATCATCATCTTCTTAATATCTGCTCCTTAATGAATCCCAGCTGAAGGGTTATTTAGCGGATTAAGACTGTTTCTTTTGGGTTGAAGGAGCTTGACCTCCTGTTGCAGAGAAGGACGTTTATCTCCTTCCATAACTGTCCAGCTGTGAGGCACACGGTTGCTCTGCCCACACACAATGCTGTGTGCAATGGCAGCCAGGCTCATGTGCTGTTTTCAGGATATGGTACCAGAGAGTCTCTGGGCTCCATCCTAAAAAGGGGCTCAAAAAGGGATGATCAAACAGTGCAGGTCTCCACCTTGATGAATTCTTCTGCTGGGCTGTGGGGTGGCATTTCCTGGCTGGGGATGCCTCTGATGATGATGGGGGCTGTCTGGGATACCAAATCTGTACTTTTCTGAAGGATTTATTCTTCCTATAACTAAAAGCGCCACTTTTATGGGTTTTTTTTTCCCCTAAGCACTGTAATCTCAGAATTATGTCTAATGAGATGGCAATCCTGGTTATTCTCCTGCCGCCGGAAAGCAGTTTTCAGAGCAACTAATGAATCATCTCATTCCTCAGTGGCTATTAATTATATCCATATTTAGGCAATAAACTATGTTAAATTCTAAAGTTTCAGAAATACAGACAACAAAAGCAATGCAACAGTTGTACTTTATCATCTGAAAAAGACAAAACGAGGCATAAAGATAGCAGTAGGTTACGTCCTAACTAGGCAATTTTCAGGTTTTTAGGATTTGAAAAGCCAGATAAGAGCATTTTTTTTCTAGTTCCACATGGCAGATAAATGTCCTGCTGGAGAGAAATAGGTGCAGAGATCCTCTGACAGGTGGAGAGAGTTAATTTCTCCTAATCTGACAGCCTTTACAACGGGGCCGCACCTTGGAAAAATAGAAGCAAAAGTTCACTTTCTGTCTAAAAGAAGGACATTAATAGTCCTATGCCATTTAGTATGACTTGCTCCTTTGATCTCTGTATGGCTTTGTCTATCCTGTCCTAATTTACTTAAGTGTTTGCAAGGAGGAGGGGCCAAGGGGAAAAAGCTTTCATTAGACTTACAGAACTGCTGAGTTGTTTGACAGTAATTCTATTTGGAATTCATTTATTTAAGTAGAGACAAGGTGGGGTTGAGGAGTGATTTTTTTTCTTGATACAGATAAATAGTTCAATGAAAATGTGTGCGTTGATGACTGGCACTGCTAAAAGCTTATCCCTGAACAAAGTTCATCTCGTGCAGTGCTGCATGGGTTACTGATTAGAACTGCTTGCTGTGTCTGTGCATTGGTTTAGCCCCAGCTGGCAACTAGGACCAAGGAGCCACTCGCTCACTCTCTGTGGTTGGGATGAGGAAGAGAGTCAGAAAAGTGAAAATAAACTCATGGTTTGAGATAGAGACAGTTTTAAAACCAAGGAATTCATATACTACTTCCTATCGACAGGCAGGTGTTTGGCCATGCTCAGGAAAGCAGGGCTCCATCACGGGTAACAGTTACTTGGGAAGACAAACACCATCACCCCGAATGTTCCCCCCCGCCCCCTTCCTTCTTCTTCCCTAACCTTTATATGCTGAATATCATGTCATACAACATGGAATGTCCCTTTGGTCAGCTGAGGTCAGCTGTCCCAGCTCTGTACCCTCCCAGCATCTTGTGTACTCCTAGCCCTCGCTGGTGGGCCAGTGAGAGGACCAGAAAAGTTCTTGAGTGCTTACTAATAACCAAAAACACCAGTACACTTTCATCACTGTTTCCCATCCCAAATCCAAAACACAGCACCATACCAGCTGCTAGTAAGAAAGTCAACTCTATCCCTGGCTAAGCCAGGTCAGTCTGGCACCCTCATTCCTGTTCCAGACCAAAACCAGACAAATACATGTGTGTACATGCAAGTACCTGTAGAGGAAAAGCCACAGTTAAAGCTTTACCTGCATTTTTCTCTCAGTGTGTCCAAGAACTCTCAAGAGAATGATTTGTTAGAGACAGTATTTCATTCCCCAGGACTATTTCTATTTTCCTTGCAGAGGCTGCAGAGACGACAGTTGTGATGCTGATTACGAAGAAGCAGTTACGCAGCACACTGAGATTGCACCGAAATGACCAACAGGCTTTTCACTTGAGCAGCGATCTCTTGGGAATAGATTTCACTCACTATTAGCTAAAGCTGTGTTTAAATCATTGACATGGAGATAAAATGCTTCATGTCTTGTTACAAATTTTTCAAGCCATCTGTGCCTCCATTTTGTTGAATAAAGTAGAACTGACTGGATATGAGTCGGATATGTAGGTTGTAGGGGTTTTTTTTTGGTTGGTTGGTTGTTTTTTTCTTTCTTTTCAAAGAGGAATATTGAAGAGGACGAAATGTTAAAAGTTTGATGTCAATAGTCCCTCCGTGCAGACCAGTTGTAATGTGCATCTGCACTTCTCCACACTATTCCTTGTACCAAGGAATTCTGTGGGGTCATTTCTGGCCAGGGTTACTCTACTTACTAAAAGAAACAGAGATGGGAGACCCTAAATATGGAATCTGAAGGAAAAGACACCATTGTATAAAATATAGGGTTATATAATAATATGGTTAATATCCTACCAAATGCCCGCATTTTAAATCAAATAATAGCTAAAAATGCAAAAGAATTCTTAATTATAAATTGTATTAATTTTAACAGGAAGTAATATAAGTTATAAAATATATTTTTTTCAAAATGTATTCTTCTTTAAATGATGGCTTGGCTTGATCAAAAAGCTTCTATGGGCTTCTATGATTCTATGAAAAGTCTTAATGTGTGTTGTAGTTAAAACTTGAAGTATTGATTTGTTACAGCTGTATAAATAAGCTGTATAAATAAGCATTATGGATTATTTTTCTCTGATTGCAAATAAAGTTATTTTACTGTCTAATTAGTACACAAGTAAATTGAAATTAATGTTCCTATGCATTAACTTGAAATAATGGAAATTCTGGCAATCTTTCCCTTTATACCTTTTAGGAAATATTATTTATAATTAGTTTATTTTGGTAAAACTTAAACACATAATGAACTCAGTAAAAGATACAGCTGGTGTTAAAGAATTGCTAAATTAAATAAATGAAAACACTGAACAGGTAATAACTTCTCTTAAAGTGTTTGCCCAGCTGTAGACAAGAAATATAATTTCTTCCAGATTATTTAGAAAATAGCAGTTTGTACTTTACATATATGCCTTGGTTTTGTGTATTTCAAGATTACAAGGCCCCTGATTTCCTTCAGGAACAGCACTCATTAATCTCGTATGCCATTAGCTCTGTCTTAAAGACTTTGAAGTACATTTTCCACATCTGGCTGTATGGAAGGTCAGGGTGTTCCCAGCTTTATTTAAACTACAACCAGATTCTGATCATTGTTTTCCAAATGATTTAATTTTTATGTTGTCTGTCATTTTGCATCCCTCCCAAGACAATATTAAAACTAAAATTGCTATGCTGTTAGTGATTTGATTTACATATTAAATTAAAATACTACAGTAACACCATTCATTTCCATATTGTTCCCCACAATAGTCTCAGACTATTTTTATAATTCAATCAAAATTGATATATGTATTAAGTGGAAATATCTTCAAATTTTTACACAGAAAGATGTATAAAAATGCTTTAGCAGATTTACATGGTTAATGGCAATTTTTGCCTCAAATAGTTTTTAATTAGGTTACAGATAAAATATTTCAATTATGGAAAAATCTGCAGTAATTTAATACAGATATAATTTTTACAGCAGAGGTTGAAGACATGGTACAGAAGTGCTGGATCCATATTTACCCTTGCCAATGAATATGCAGTCAAGCCCTCAGCCCTCACCTATGACATCCCACTTTTGAATGGGGAATATCTCTCTAACTGAAATCATGATGCCATTGGAGTCAGTGGAAAAAAATCCAACATTTCATCTGCAATGGCTTTTCACCTCTGTTCTTACATAATTGGCTTAATATAGCCAATATACTTGGCTATATTAAAATTCATATATGAGGTACTAATGAAAGCTAAATGCCAGATTGTGGAAAGTGGCTCATGTTGTTCCTTTGGTTCACATTTGATTTTTCTCTCCATGTCTCTTCAGCTCCTTTTATTGTTTCCCTCTGCCTTAAATAAAATACATAGATACTATTTGTTATTTTGGGAAACTCAAGATATCAATCCCTTCCCATACATAATCATCACAGGCACTTCAGATCTTGCAGGGAGGTTATGTGAGCATTTTCTTTTACTTACTCCAGCTCTTTTATATCTTTCTTTAAAAATATTCTTTTTCATTTCACAACTCAGTTCTCTGACTGTTTAAATGGCCTGTATCTCTAAAGCAAGTTTATCTCTCCAGCATCTCCAATATCTGCAGCAGTTGTCCCTAATTACTTTACATGACACTGTTTCTCTCAAATTTCTTTTTCCATGGGCTAATAAATCTTTCCTCACATCTCAAGGCTTCTGCCACGTTTTCCAAATGTAATATTTTATCCTGAAGCTTTTGTTTGTTCTATTTTTCTCCTTTATAACTTTATATTTCAGCTTATTCACAAATTATTTTAATATGAATTGTTACTGTAAATATCCAAAGCCTTTATACGCTACTTTTGCATCTTAGTGTCTCACAAATATTTCATGGCTTACCCAACCCATATACAAATTATTTGCAGGAATTATTATTTCATTCATTCATTGAAGAAAAGTGCAGTGAAATAAAAAGTCTTTAAGCATATTTCAGCATTATGCAATGATTTAAGACAAGAAATGGGGAATGTCATATCAGTTGAGTCCATGGAGGAATGTGGAAAGGCAAAATGCTGTTAACCTAGTTACAATTAGGGGTAGAGGCTTACATGCATTATCATATTTTCTTATAGAGATATAAAATAGCTATGACTCATAACTCTCCCAAAACTACATAAGATCTTGTCCTTCCAGACTTACTGCATCAACTCTATGCTAACAATGTTTACTGAGGAAAATTTCTAGATACTATGTTGCGCATAAAGATAATGAAATTGGTGGATTTAAACTATCATATACTCTGTGTATTACAATGCTCTGTCATTCAGAAAACAATATTTATAACAAATTCCTCACCAATGTCTAGGATTAAGTGAGGTGACTTTGGCAGGGACACCTTTAGCCCCTTAGCAGAATGGAAAGAGGTTGAATCTCTGGAAAAAAAAATAAAATCATCCAAAATTGTGTTTCTGGAAAATTTTTTCAGTGTAGAGAGGAGAGAAGATCAATGCACAGTCTTCAGAGAAGGTTAGAAACAGGTCTGGGAAAAGTCATGGCTCTTGGACCCAGTGACTGTGCTGCAGGGCTTGTAGGAAAGCAGGAGAATAAATGAAAGACAGGGCAGGAATGTGCCAACAAGAAGTGCCCCTGAATGCACACCAACAAGCCCTTGTTCATGGGCAGCAGACACTAGCTTTTGCCTGTCCCCTGACCATGCTCCTTCATTTAGCCACATGTCCAATATGTACCTAAACCCCACCCTGTCAATTCCACCTTGTTCCCTGTCTCTAAAGCACTTTGGCACCAGGCTCACCACTCTGCCTGCTGGAGCACTTCCAGCAGCTTTGACATGTGCAGCCCGCCAGATAGTACAGCCTGAACTGAAACCTGTTGGGACGACACATTAAAGCAGCCCGTACCTGTTCGGGACATGATGCACTTTGGTGCACAGAAATGAAAGCTCTAGGTCTCCCATCTGTAGCAGCACCATCTATTGGCAGATCATTCACATGGTGGCTAGGAGCAGCACCATGGCAGAAGAGATGATGTCTTGCAGTTTTATGCATTAACTTTCCCATGAATCATCTACCAAGCTGTGCTCAAATCTACCAGAACTCAGGTTTGGATTTTTTTTATGTTTATTAAAGTCTGATCATGTTACTGAAACTCCTACAAACTTGGATGAACAGGAAAGCCAGTGAATCTCCTTCACCTGGAGACACACCAGAAGGAGGTGGTGGGCAACTGCTGTGTTCCAGTGCAGCTTCCCTGGAGGCTACAAGGATTCAGCCTGTTCATTGTTATTTAAGACATATTAAGCTACAGAATGAAAAGATCATACCCCAAAATATACAGGCTCCCAAAGTTTCAAAAGTGTGTGCAAGTGGCTTTCCATTTATCACACTCCCATGTCTGTCTGCATCTTGTGCCCAGTAGCCCCTCTCCCCCAAGATTCACTGTATGACGCCGACTCCCCCAGAAGTTTCAGACAGCCGCCATTCCTTTAAATCAACCTGCCAGAGAAATGTTTCCTCATTGTCTCTCCAAATGCAGGCTTCCTCCCTCCCTCCCTGCCTCTCCACTAAATCATCCTGGCTTAAGGCTCAGAATGGGCAACGTTCAGTTTTGGACCAGTGACAATTTTTCTTTAGAGATTAAAATGTGGCTATGTTTAGCATTTTCTTTCCCAGCCACACAAAGTTAGAAACAAGAGTCTTATACCCTGATAGAAGTCATTCCTGCTTCCCAGAATTCCTGAGTTCTACAGAGTCTTTGGGTGCTAGATTTCAAAATCTTGTTAGTTTTCCAAACAGAAAGTTATTTTGTAAGTTGGTTTGCATGTATTCAATATAATTTGCCTCTCTTTCTGAGGCATGTGCTGTCGGGAAGAGGAAATGAGAGTGAATAAAACCAGAGTATGCAGAAGATGGGAACCCTCCAAGGCAAAGTTTTGGTAAGATGACACAGCAGGCATGGGAGGTGTGGCTTAGAAAAGAGAATTTTCTTAACTGTGTTATCATTAACTTTGTGGATATGGGTATTTCCTGAGGTTCAAAATGAAAAAACAATTTATCAATGATTCTCTTAGCTGTTCCATTGACAATCATTTCTAAAAATCATAATACTGGTATAAAGGCGTTCCCCTATTCTTGGAATTACCACCTGATACCTTCAGAAAAGACCCAGATTTTACTCCCATGCTCATGCTTTTGATTTCGAGTTGCTTCAATGATGTCTCATGCATATACTCTTCACTTCCCTAGAAAACTGTCTATAAAGTGACTTTTTGCCAGTGCGCTCTCTAGACTGCTCTTGGGTGTTGGCTTCTTCTCAGCACCAGCAGTTCAGTCAAACATGGGGTTTGCTGTATTTAAGCCACTTTCTGACCAGTAAAGGAAAATCCCCTTCCATAGCCTTCTCATTGTACACAAAGAATACACAGCGACACATTTGATGACATCTCCCTTTTATCATTCCTCCCAGGGTTTCAGGAGGGCTGGTCTTCACCCAAAAAAGTGTTTCACTGAATTTCACTGAATTTCACTGAATTTTTAGAGTTGGAAGGGACCATAGAGATCATCTAGTCCAACTCC
>JAOXNO010000001.1:47417538-47428983 GCA_028565335.1 Limnodromus scolopaceus
CCAGTAGGGCACCTTCTCTAGTTGGTTCCCTCACCAGCTGCGTTAGGAAGTTGTCTTCCATGCACTCCAAGAATCTCTCTAGGCTGTTAGGGTAACAGCCTAGAAGAGTCACTATTTGTCTGGGGAATTTGCTGATAAAAGGTCATCTGAAGACTCCTAGGCGTCGCTGCTTCCTCCTCCATTCACCCATTCATAGACAGCAAAAGCTTGCAGCCTGCCAAGAGCTTGTAGAGTGCAGGGTCGCTCACATGACTAGTAAATTCTCTCTCTGGGAAAAGTCCTTGGGCCATTTAGGAGTTCCTTTCACTGGCTGCAACACATGCTTACAATAATCAAGTGATTCATTGGGACACTGCAAATAACAACATCGACAAACAGATGTCTTTACTTCCACTTTCTTCTCGGTGTTCTTTGTGATAACTGGCACATGTCCCTCACTTTTCTCTAGGTCTTTGATTTAATTATAGACTATACAAAAATATTATATAAAGCAGTATAAAAACTTAATGCTAAGATACAGCACTGTGTGCTGGTGACAGGACTGTCTCCGGTCATGATGATGCATTTCTATGGGTACTTACTGAATTAGATTAAATCAATTGCCAAAAGAAACATTAAGGGAATAACTTCGCAATGCATTTTTCAACCTAGGCTTATTAGAGTTAATCAATTTTGCATGTATGTAGCAAACTGTTTAGAAGATCTATACTGTAGTTGTGTCAACAGCAAAAGCCTTGGACTTTTCTTTTAATCTGCAATGAGAAAATCATGTAGACAATGTAATGTTAGCTTCCAAAATACAGAAGTGAATGCATTGTAAACAAATCTGATTTTAAAGTCTTGTAATATCCTCTCCAAATTTATATCTGTTATAAAATAAACCATGGCAACAGTGTTTATGTGGCCATCTTTATATAAGCAGTAAGGATCACTCTGGTGAATAAGATGATATAGAAAGAGTGAGCCAGGCCTGGTGGGTTTTCCACTTTTGTATTCAAATTTAAATCCTCATTTTGAACCTCCCATGCAGATCATATTTTCTCAATAAAAAGCAAGGTCTTTGTCCATTTTGTATTGGTGAATTTCACTTGCTGCTTCTACCGATTAAGCACAGCTATTCCTAGACCATGTAATATTCCAAAAACAAAACAGTTTTAATGAAAGTTATCAAGGGCTTGGAATGAAAGCGTGCAGCATGATGCTTTCAGTAATGATGAGGATAAGAAAGATGAGTTCTCAGCTTCTCTGTCTCTGTGCTCTTGGCAGCACCAGGCTTTCAAAATTAACTCATAATAGTTCAGTCAAAACCCTACATGAATGTATTTGAGGAAGCTGGACTGGTAAAGAATAGATGAAATATTATCAGCTTACTATTAAAGTCTGTATTTCGCATTTCTCAGTCACTGAGGTTTTAATACAGGCTATATAATTAGTTTTGTATTAAACTTTATCCCAACACACTAGTCTAGAATATGAGGTTCTATAATCAAGGTATAACTTCTATTTCAGCTAAAGGAAAAGAATGATACAAATCAATAGCTAAATTCTAATTTTATTGAAGTCAACAGCAAAACCTGAATTGATTTTCATGGCACTGTTTTATTTTTTATGGTTTTGCCATAATAGAGAGGTAGCGAGAGAGAAGGAGGTACATATTTTTTGAAAAAAATTTAATTAAATGAAATTTCTTTCACCCAATTCCATTTTGGAGGAAGAAGGGGCAGGAAAGCAATAAAGAGGAAATGTGTTTGCCTTCTACCACACAGCAAAATTTTTCCTTTGAACAGACACTATTAAAAAGAAAGAGGAGATTAGAAAAAGAAGTTGAATTTAGATCAGAGGCAATTGTGTAGATGTCGTGTTCATTGAAATGGTCACTGAGAAGCAAGTGGGGCACAGCATCATGTCCTTCAAGAGCAGACATCAATATATAAAGCCACTGTCAAAGCAGCAGCAGGGAAGCAAGATTTTCCAGAGAACCTATTTTGACAAGTAAGGCTAGCCACTTTTCCCTTGTTTATTAGACTATGGTTGCTGGGAAATTGACTGTGCTAGTCTATGTTGAGAGTTAAAAAAAAAAAGAATCCATACAGAGCATTCTGCCTTGAACACGATGATGTTAAAGGGTCTGCTTTTCATCTGTGAATGAGTTAATGCATAAAGAACATCGTTTCCCTGGAAAGTATAAAGGCCACCACTAAACCATATGTACAAGCTTTCATTCTCAGAAAACCTTCAAGATATTATGTAATAACATACTGCAGGAGAAGCCACAGTATGCTTTTGTGTAAAACACTGTCACGACTGTTTCTTAATGTTTAGGCTGCATTCATCATTTGTTTGGATTTCTAGTTCCAAGGGCCAAACACTTTTAACATTTGTGCTTGTTTTTTTGATGTTGCTTTCTGTAGCATGATCCAAATTTGTTTTGCAGTCACCTACCCTTAAATACTTTACTAGAAAAGAGTTAAGGCATAATGCTTCATACAAGCTTTATGAACAGACTAGAAAGGCTAACACAGAACTATTATAATGAGGCAGTGAGGTGGAAGAAGAAGCTTAAGCTTTCCACCATGTTTTTCTCAAAGCAACATTAAACTGATGTACTATTATAGTTATGACATGTTATGTTATGCATTCATTATTAATGAAATATCATAAAATACCAGAAATACCAAAAAAGGATGCTAATGCAAATGTAAGATGTAATTAAATGCTTTTGGTGCATTGACTCATCAGCCACAAAAAGAAATGCAGACATATAGAAATTATAGTCCAAATGCAATACCAAGGTAACATACCTGCAACATTTCTGTGCTTGAATATTTGCTGGAAATTTTGCTTGAGTCGGAAGCTGCTATTTCCTCATGTACCCACCATTTTGTATTTCATACTTACTAGGAAAAAACACATGCAGAAAAAGGTAGCTTTTCAAAAGTTTCCCAGGAAGACAATGACCCTGCAGTCCCAGCCCTCACTCTCAGCCTTTATCCGGTCTTAGATAAAAGCTAAATAAGGGAGAGGAATCTCACAAGGGAGAGAAATGCGTTAGGGTTTTTTGCAGAAATTTGTTCTCATGAGACTGCAGGCATAGGAACCAGACATACAGTCTGGTTGGCCAGAAGGTCTGATAATAGTAGAATTAAGGACCTCTTGGATGAATGAAGTGTAGTGTAGTGGAGGTGGCCTTGGTCATGGAAGCAAACTGTTCCACAGATGATGAAGTGCCAAACTCATAAACATGAATACTCTAGTACTTAGACATCATCATTATCCTGAAGTATGTACAGTCAAGAGGGCCCAGCATAGGCATCTTCCTTTTCATAACGAAGATTTCATTGGAACCAGTTCTAAATGCCATGAAAATATTAATATTTCAACAGTTATTATTTGCTTAATATTCACAACAATTAGAAGGAGAGAAGACAACATCACTTGTGGTGCTTGTAGTTTGACTGAAAGAAAAGTCCAGATGAGGTCTGAGATTTAGGAACTCTGGCTAACATCACCCTAAAACATAAGGGGATTATTAGCTCTTAAAAGCAATGACACGAGATTTTTCAGTCCACAATTTCACATTAGGGAATTTTGCTACATAAATGGCTGTAAATGATATTCCAAAGGCATAAACAAAGTCTGAAAATAACACAATTGCCCAAATTTTGTTTTTCTGCCCAAATGAAACACATCTTGGCATTCAAGGTTTAAGTGAAAATTAAGAAGGTAGAAGCCCTAAGTCATAAATTCAAATTGACATTCTGTGGTAAGAACAAGTGAGATGACAACCTTCATAGTGACTTGGTCACTTTAACCCTATGAAGAAAAGTTAAGCTTTTTATATGATGGCTTTTTTTGATCCAAGCAGCTCACCATGTTTCAGGGTTCTTTTTGTTGTCTCCAAATGAATAGAGAAGTTGATTATGTCTCAGGCAGCTTAGAAGCAATCACAGCTATTCACAAACAGTAAACAAGGTCTTGCTTTCCTGAATGCAAAAAGAATCAAACAATAACCCAGAGGTTCTTTTCTTCTTCTTCAAGTCCCTTTCTTTCAAATGTTCTTCATGATTCCCTCAGAAAAATGACTGCTTCAGTGCTTGTTCAGTCATGGGCTAAGTTTCTGCTCCTTCTCTGTGCTTTATTCTGTGTTGCTTCCTATACATGCATGCTTCTAACTAAAATTATACTCAGTCAAGCCTAGTTCCCAGCTAGTTTAAACTCTAGTGCTTCCTCACACCTGTTTTTTTTTGTTGGGGCAGTGTTACATGCTTGCATTTTGGCCTGGAGACTGTTCGTACTTTAGCAATCTATCTATCTTTTATGGACAACATAGGTGGAGGACAGGCTGTACCCATCAGTCTCAGAACATCCATCAGTCCATCTCTGATTGTATGCTTTTGTAGCACCCAGCACAGGACTGTGGATCTAACTGGGGCCTTTGGAGCCTAAAACAATATTGCATTAAATTATGAAGAGTTATAATTGGCCTGATATATCTGGGTTTGCAGCAGTGCAGATTGTTAGCCCCACAGCCAGTCTACAATTTTTCATGTTCATAAGGATGAGTGCAGACAGTCTGTGTGATCCCACCTATGTTTAAGCTCCAGTCCCAAAGCCCCAGAGTTGCATCCACATGGAACTGAGCCAGTAAGAATCCTCTGCTCGTCCCAGAAGGCCCCCTTTTCCTGGGTACAGCATCCCAACAGCACGACTTCAGAGCATCTACGCCAGCATCTGGCCAGGCTTGCAGAGCTGGTTCATCCAAACATGCAACCACTTGCACCCGGCCAAGCAGTGAGATAACCTCGTGCAGACCTAGCAGTGATCCACTTGTGGCTTTTCATGTCATAGATTCTCAATGGATAGGCCAGTCTCAGAAACAGCAGGAGAACATCAACTCTGTTTTTATAACAGCAAAGACAATAACAGTGAAATGCCAACCCTTTCTGAAAAGTCAGTCTGTTTGCTTTTGGGGGTGGAAGGTTTTGTTTTGTGGAATCTTTGGCAGGAAAGAGATGGAACAAGGGAAAAAAAAAAGTAGGAAGTTTCTTCAGCTGCAGTTTGTAACTCACTGAAAAGTGATTGCTTTTGGTTTGCTGACAGGTGCTGCCTGCTGACAGTTGTGGACTTACACAGGTTTATTTTCTATGCTTCACTTTTTTTGCAAAGCAAATATAAATAAATTGGAGGATTTGGCATGAGTGAACTTAACATGTGTGTTTTCTCCTGTTGGGATACTGAATTTTCTTTGATTTTGGAATAGAAGAAGAAGGAACTGGACACAGTAGATGAAGAACAGTGAGGAGACACAAGGCTGTTTGTTTGAAGAATTGGGAAAGGATAAAAGCCTAAAAAGACTTCCATCTGCCTGTCACACGTGAGGTACTGCTGACAAATTGGAGTAGAAGGAAGCACACTAATTATAGCAGTAAACCTATCATTTCATTTGCTTTTTTGGTCAATGTGGCAAACCAGAAAAGACAGGCAGATTAATGAAACATAGTAATGAGGACTACAGTATGTTATTCTTAATATTACTTTTAGAAAACATTGGGTTGACTCCTCCAATTCTCCCACTTCAGTTTGTTCTCTTTTAGCACACGTTTGTCTATTCCGTATTGCATTTTGAGTATAGAGCAGCTGAATATTGTTCCACAGGATTTCTCCCTGCGTATTGGGAAGCTCTGCTGTTGTAAAGTGTCCTACAGCCAATTCTTCCTCTCCTGGGCCTGCATTGCTTGGCCTAAGTTCAGCTGTGGGGTGAAAAGAAAAGAAGGTCAGGAAGTGCACAGTGGACCCAGGCTTTTCTGTTAGCAATTTCCCAGGGGAATCCTGTTTCTGAGGGAGTTTGGTGAGGCAGGAACCAGTGCTGATCCTCTGCAGTGGCAGCCAGACAATGGATATCACAGGAGGAAACTGAAACACATGCTTGGAAAATTCTTTGGAAATTAGCCATATTCAGGGAATAAAGGGGATTTCATAGCTGGGATTTCATATGTGGAAAAATAAAAACCACCAGCCAACTCTCAGATGAGGTTCGTCTTCCCAGAAAAGGAGGGTATATCACACTAAAGGAACACAGATCACCTATCGAAAAGGAACACTGCACCATACTAGAGTGTGTTACATTTTTATTTTAGGTGTTGATCAGCTTTATTATCTGTATCCTTGAAATTGGTAATAAAACTGGTAATTCTAAACAGGTGTGGATTGCTGTCATGTCTCATGAGCATTTTCGTTCCCTACTAAAGCAGTATTAAAATTGTGTTTTTAATTCTTTGCACTTGTAGTTACTTTCCCACACTTGAACATCTGTACGTGTTCATGCAGGTTTCTTTTTGGTCTTCATCTTTCTCTGCCTCTTTTGACTATTTTTCCTCCATCTTAACCTGGAAATTTTCACCCTTTTAGGCAGATTATATACTTTTTTTAAAATCCTGCATTCGATTTCCTGAAAAAAACTACAGTTTTTTATTTCTGAAAAAAAAGACTTGTAGAGACATACAAATACAAGGATTTACACTACTGGAATGCAACTTACACTTTAGACATATGGCAGATTTGATTCCCCAAAGATTGCCCAGGGTCTATGTATGAAGTTATTTTTGAGTACCACCAACTCTGAACATGAAAATTCAATATATTTGATGCTGTTAGAGACAAAGATCACCTTTAAAATTTATGTCCTTCCAGATGAAGGTAGCAGAAGAATTTCAATTATTCCTGAAGGTATATCTAAATGCTTGGGTTCTGCCAGATTTGTTTGCACACAGTCAGAATTACAATAGCTGTTCATTAGTTGGATTTAGGCATAAAGCTCATGACCATCACAATTTACCAGAAGGGAAAAAAAGCTTTCTGGGAAGAAAAAAACCCCACATCCCAGTGTTTCAACTCTTTCTCAGTCTCCTGCCACTATGAAAAGATAATCTCTTCTTATTTTTTCAGCAAATGTCAACCATGTCATCTCTGTTTATAGATGAATGGATTTCAGTCTTGAAATGTTTATTCTAAGCCTCTGGTAGTGGATGAATTTTCTTTTGGGTAGTCTGATGTGAAGAAATATTGTCCCCATTACTATGGGGAGGAAAAAATTGTAAAGGATTGTGATTGGAGTGCAGCTTTGGGTGCTATCCAAGTTGAATTTTGTGTGTTTGTAAGACTGCATTATACCACATTGTGGGAAAGGTAATGTGCATGAGGTAAAATGTAAATATGACTTCCTTGAACTCTAAACAGTTCAAAGAAGTGAAGTGTGCAAATGAAAAGTGGAACAGTGTGAGACGGATATATTTGGTGAAATATTTTCCAAAAAATGTACTGAGGGACAAATTTTTAAACACTATGAAGAGTGCAAATTAATAGAAATTGCTTCAATAGGCAAGTATATATATATATGTCTCCTGAGAAAATATATTCAGTGAAAAAGAATAAGGAGAATGAACAGAATGTGAAGGTAAAAATAATGTGTTCAAGTCGGATTAATGAGGATCACTTCGCTATATACACATAGAGAAATACAACAGAAATTAGAAGGAGTAATATTAAAAAAAGGAGCATATGTGATCTAATACTAAAGGAGGTGTCTCACTCAAAGTTTCCTTCATTTCAATCTTTATTCTCTCCTTTAACTGTTGTGGATCAAAGAACAGACTCCTTTAACTTATCCCTACATCAGTTTTCCAAAGTGACATAAAACAGCAAAAGTGAAGGCTTGTTCACCTATTATCTTGCTCACTGCCCTACCCAGACATGATTTGAAGCATGTTATTGCATGTATGTATCTTCACTGGTAGAATTTTGTCTCCACTTGAGATCACTGCCAAACGTCCTACTGATTTTTCATTCGATTCTGTCTTCTGCAGTCCATAAGAAGAATGGCAGCTCGGCCCACCATCTGCATCTCTTACTCTTTTTCCTCTCTCTCTTTCTTTTATGTCATTCAACACTTTACACCATTCTAAGTTTTACAGTTAGGCGGAGCTGGAAGTTAGAGCCCTCAAGGGGCTGTCAACTGCCTGTTTGGCTTGTGTCAGATCTCTGGAGAATGATTTTTTTTGTTACCACCACTGATGGTCAGGTCCCTCTGCAAGGATGTGGCCATTGCCAGGCAAGGCAGGGGACTTAGCAGAAACAGCAGCTTCTCCTGTGAAAATAAACCATCCATCCCCTTGTGAAAACAAACGCAGCAAGCTTGTCTCCTCAGGGCCAACTAATTTTATCCATATCCTTGGGACAGTAGCATTCAGTTTTGCCTATCCTCCCGCTAGGCAGCCTTGAGTAGGCTTTGCCTCTGGCTGTCGTTCAGTGCCCAGAGTCACTGGGGAAAGATTTAAACAGCAGTTACCGTTCAGCTTAAAGCCTACTGAAGTCAATAGAAGCAAAAACTTTTCTGAAATTGAGGTTCGGTTTTAGCTTGTTCTGCTGAGTATGTGACATCATTCAATCTTCTATTATTAAAGACTAAACTGCAAAATATTAGATTTTAAAATAATTACATGGCTTAGCAATTTCTCATTGAGAATTAGTGTCACACTGTTGCCAGCACTTGCAAATTATTCAAAATTTCAAGATAGTTGGTGTTCTTCCCCAAGAAGATGTGGAATTGCGTAATTAATCACAAGAAAGATTGAAATGCACTTAGAGATATAGATGGTTTCATACGATCTCTTTAACAAGTAAATTTAATTCAATTTATTATTTCAACAAATGCATTTTTCTTTTTTAAAGACATAACTAGTAACATTAATTTTTCTTTGACCGAATCTATTTCAAAATAAATATTGATTTGGTGAAAGTGAAACCT
This sequence comes from Limnodromus scolopaceus, assembly GCA_028565335.1. Lineage (NCBI taxonomy): Eukaryota > Metazoa > Chordata > Aves > Charadriiformes > Scolopacidae > Limnodromus > Limnodromus scolopaceus. The sequence continues at coordinate 47,426,342 of JAOXNO010000001.1, forward strand.
TTCATAAGACAGTTTTAATTCTGAGCATATCTTTATTTTTGATTTTTCATTAAGTATTTCCCATCTTAAAATTTAAGGCATTTTTGAGTTAAAATTATAAATAATATTATAATATTTATATTATATATTTATATAATATATTTATATACTATATTATATATTTATATTATTATAATATATAGAAATTTTATGTTCTGCAAACAAAAAAAGTTCATCAGTTCTGAGACAAGACTTAGATGACAGAAGTGGAAATTTTAGGTTTTGTTCAAGGTGGGAAATTTTTGGAAAATAAGAACCTTTTCTTCAGTCTCGTGCAGTTGTAATGCTTTTAAATCTATGGGAAAAGTCAAAAGGAAATGTAGGATGCTCTGGCTGGTACAGTCAAAGTCGAAAGGAAATGCTAAATAAACCATAGAGCTTTTAGAGTTATTTCTGTGAAACCTGATGGATATTTTTGCAAAGGTAAAAGGTATGGTAGTGTTGCTGGCAGGTAATATAGCAGAGGACAATGGGTTATTTTATCAGGAAGATAAAATAAGAAGATATAAAAATGCCTCTCACTTCTTTATGAACTCATCAGTGAAGGGAATCAAACTAGTGAGTCTATGTTGAGAAGTTATTGAGAAAGCAGTATAACATATTATTATCCTCAGTAATTTTTGCTGATGCAGTGTTTCCCATGAAAACTCTTTGTGGAGGACAATTTACCAATGTGCTCTATTTTTAAAACTTTCATTACATTATGAAGTAGTGTGGGAACTGCAGAATATCAGATCTCTAGATTTATGAAAAGGAAGTGGGCCAGATTATGTGCGTAGAATGAGAAGGTAAATAGCATTGTTTCAGGCATTCTGCCCAGTGCAGTTTGTAATTTCTTGGACATTAATGTACTTGAAAAAGCAGAGATAGCTGAACTTCAACTTGTCCAAATACATTTCTTATAATAGCAATAACAGATTTGGTATGAACCAGATGATCTATTGAGGTTCTCTAATCTTGACTTAAACCTAGGTGCTTATAGGAAATGAAGTTTATTCAGCCATGCTGGCTGGCTGGCTGGCTCTCAGTCTATACCTTCTGAACAACTGGCCTGTTTCACGTGGGAAGATGTTGCTCTCAAATATGTTAAGTTCCCGAAAATGTGAAAATTCACAGCTGAGTGAAGGAAAGAAATACAAATTAGTGCCAGAGTGCAGGTAAAACTCAGACATCAGCTGTAGTCAAGAACTTCTGCAGTGGTTGGGGATTCAACTTTGGGTGGCTGGGCTGGAAAGGGGCCTAGACCACCAATGGGTGGCCACAGATCAGAAAGGGGAGACCTGAAGAGTGTTATTGGTCAGGGTATTCAAAAGAGACTGCTGGGTGTGCAATCAGTAGTTCTGAGGAGCAACACATAGATACTGCGACCAGTATCTGGCCAGCAAGGCCAGAGGGATGCTGAGAAGGTCATTTAAAGTAAGCAAGTATCTCAGAGTCCCAAGTGTCTCTAAGGTAGAGGCTGAAATTGTCCCTGGAGGGAAAGCACTTGGAAGGAGATGGACTGTGTGGAATATTCCCTGGGCACCAATGTGTTTGGAAGCATCTCCCTTAGAGCCTTCAAGAAGATAATTTGAACCTGAATACTCCAAAACAAGGGAAGCACTACAGAAAGAAACTGAAAGGAAATAGTCCAGTAAAAATGGCTAAAAATTATACAGAAGGGTACGAAACTGGAAATGATATAAATTATTATAATTTGCTACCTGGCGCCAGTGGTCCTTTCTTTACTCAAGTCAAGACCTGCCAAAGCTTGAAATCATATGGCAGGGCCTTGATGTTTATTTCATATGTTGACACGTATGAAATAAACATGCAAAATCAGCAATCACGTGCAAAACTAATCTTATGACAGACTCCCTTGGTCTGTAGAAAGTTACTTTTGCAAGCTGGTCCCCAGAATCTGTATCTTTACTTAATGATATAACATAGACAAATTACTGATCTGTCATGATACTTACTGCCTGTCTTTGTCCTGTGGCAGAAGTGCTTCTAATGAAGCATTTTTTTACCAGTTGAACCTTCTTTTGTTGTATTTTGCATGAAAAGATTATTCCCCAAATTCTTCAGAGAAAAAAAGATAACAAGCTTGACTTTTCAGTCAAAAAATGTTTTGTATTTCAGTGTTTAATTTAAATGAAATTTTAAAAATGCATTTTTTTCAAAATCCCCCCCAAATCAGTGTGCTTTGATTGACCGAAAGGGAGTTTTTGGTTTACTTCACATGCTTCTAAAAAACGGGGAAAATTCACTTTGGTTCATATCAAAATGTGTTTTCCAAGTTCATTTGATCTATAGGTGCACTACTTAAATTATTTGTTTGTTCAATGCTAGACAAGAACTTGTCACAGGACACTTCATGCCCCAAACACATTAGCATCTTAAATGCAGAAGGGCTTACAGATCATTAAGACACTTGGGTCTTTTTAGTCTTGAGAAGAGAAGGCTTAGGTGAGATCTAATTAATGTGTACAAATACTTAAAGGGAGGGTGTCAGGACGACGGGGCTGGTCTTTTCTCAGTGGTGCCCAGTGACAGGACAAGAGGAAATGGGCACAAACTTAAGTATAAGAAGTTCCACCTAAACATGAGGAGGAACTTCTTTA
>JAOXNO010000001.1:47429083-47439242 GCA_028565335.1 Limnodromus scolopaceus
ACCCGCTCCGGTGGGGGGGTTGGACTAGATGATCTCCAGAGGTCCCTTCCAACCCCATATGATTCTATGATTCTATGGTTATGATCTTTTTCTCTAACCTGTGTGACACAGGTCTGCCTCCTTGAGTGTTGTTAGTCAGGACTGGGTTCTGGGATGCCAATGCTACTGCCCGGGAAGGAGTCTCTCTCACTTCAGAGCAGCCATAGTGGCAGAGCAGAATAACCTCTAAATGAAGCACAATTTGATGTTTGTTTCTCTATTTCAAGCCAAAAGATTAATAACTTCTATATATTCAAAAGCTTATCCATAATTGTTGGTTTAATAAAAGAGAGCTCTTGTCCCTCAAAACCGTTTTTTGCTTATTTTACCATCATAGTTGAAACAGCACTAAGAATCAGGCCTATCCTAGGTGTATGTGCTTTCCTAGCTTGGCAGGTCCATCAAGACATGGGCCTACAGACCTGCCTCTCTGCTTTAGACCTCAATTGTTTTGCAACCTGTAAAGCATTTCACCTGTGACTTTGGTTTCTGCTAGACTAGCTCTAAAGGAACAGAAACGTTTGACTTTGTCCTTATTATGAAGCATAGCAGTATGGTCTCATTCTCAGCATCAAGAGGTTATTGGATATTAGAGAGGCTGTTAGACACTTCAGATAATATGAACACAATGGCATTTTAATGTAAGCAGCAGTGATCTTTTTGTCTGCCTGTGATAAGAACTAGACTGAACAAGTGAGTTACGTGACTCATTTTGAACAGCCATTTTAAGGGAAACATGAGAAGCAATCAACCAAATATCAGGCATTTCTACTCAAGAGCTCTACAAGTTTTTTTCAATCGATCAAAAGAAATACATTAAATGAATATTGTGTATTCTGCCTTGAAAGTTTTCAGTAAAAATGCACCCCACGTACAAGAATATCTGAAAAAATCTACTGGAAAAAAACCCCAAGGATCTGAACTATGAAGCCAAAAAACCAGATAGAAAAGGCACTGCATAAGGTATAAAGTTGAAAATCAGCCCATTTGAGACAGTGAACTCAAATCTACCTGAACTCAGATCTGCCTACCTTTGCTTGCATACTCTCAGTGCTCCTTTCTCTCCCTCCTTCTCCTACTGAACTCATGTAGCTCTTGTCGATTACTGCAATAAAACCATTTAACCTTGCCTTTTGTCTCTTGACTAGAGCACTCCTCAGGGAAGGGGCTGGGTTGATGACAAGTGCCCTTCAGCATGTTTTCTGACCACCAGCACACATGGCTTTGGGGTTCCCCCCCTGCAGCCCCTCACTCTTCCCAGGACCAGTGCAGAGCCTTGCAAGCGTGTTCAGGCTCCACACTAGAAAGCCTAAGAAAATGACAGATTGAATTGCTTAACTTACAGATGCTTATGTCTATTAATGACTCTAGGCAAAACTGCCTGAAAAAGGTCACAATAGGTAACTTTAATAAATGCTTGAACCACGCAGTGAAACCACAGAGTTTATTACATTAAAATAAAAACTGTAAAAGCCGTATTCCCTCTGCAAGCAGACCCAGGGGGTCAGTAAGTATTTATAACTAAGAAGCAAATATTCTTCTTGCCACCCTTCACATCTGCCAGTTGCAAGGAGTGATCACCTAGGATATTCTTTAATTAAATTAAACATTTCAGTCAATGTCTAACAAAATCACATTGTCCACTGTAGCTTTCTTTAGGCATCATGTATCTGAAGAGCAGTGGCAGCTGCTACAATTCAGGAAAAAAATGAGAGTATAGAAATTAAAACCTGCCACATTAATTTAATGTTATTCATGATCTTTTTTATTTATTAATATTAATGTGCACCCTCCTGGATACACTATAGATATTTCTAAATTGGAGCGCATTTAATTTCCTATATGATTTTTAATATTTTTATGAATTTCTAAATCTCAGGGCACCTTTTGTTTTTCACTTTCAAAGGATGTATTTATACAGGTAAAGTCGGAGAAATTGCTTCACATTTTCTATAGCTATGTACATTTTAAGCCTGATGGACATTCTGAAGTAGCTTTCCACTATACCTCTATTAAATGGCCTATTGATCCCTACAGTTGAAAACACCCACAGCACACTCATTTAGTAGGAATGCAGTTTAGCTAGAAAAATTAAAATGGCATAAACGATCCATCTGGAAATGCCTGTCTTCTTGCCAGAACAACATTTGGGATCCATTCTACCCAGCCTGGCCCAAGTCACTGACACTATAAAAAGTCTAGGGAGTGTATTCATTTTAATATGTTATATATTATGCCACCAAATTAGTCACAGTATCATTCATCTCCAAACACATAATTGGGAACCATGAAATGTAACTGTACCATGGACCAGCTGGGTAGCTGAGAAATCTTTCCACAAAGTGAGAATAGCTGTAATCCAGCATTCGAGGCAGCCTGCCCGACTCCGATTGAGGGCTCACACCTGGGTTTTCCAAACCTCAGTTGTGCCAGCTGCCCATGATAATCTCTGTCTGATCTTGTGCAGAAATGTATGTAGATGTTTAATGCTTATAAAATGCTTGCAGGATCCTACAATAAGGGGTACTGAGAGACATAACCTGGCACCACTGTATTGCTATTATGAGTACATGTGAAGTCTAATTCTGCTTTCTCCTTCAGTAAGGTTTTTATTTTGTTGCCATGTATCATGAGGTACATTAAAATTTAGACCTAACCCTGGTGTACCTCTTTGAAGTTAACTTTGAAATGTCTAATTAATGGAAGCCAAATGATTTGCCACACGAGAGTCACAGCTGCAAAGCTAAGCCATTTTGTTAGGTCACTTTACAAGGGCTTGATGACTAACTAGAATTTTGGGAGCTCCCAGTTAGTCATCCATGAAGCCTTTAAAACAGTCTCTCACATCTGCTTGGGAGCTGCCTGAAATGAGAATGCGCTCTCGTTAACATGCTTATCATGAAAGATGAAGTTTTTTATGTTAAAACTCTGTATTGATGAAAGAACAGGTATTTTTGGAACAATGCTGGCCCTGTTTCCCAAACCTCACTCTAGGAGCACAACTGGCTGGGGGCAATCTTTCTTCTGTATGGGAAGAGAAAGCTTCCGTGAGACAGCAGTTTCAAGGAGTGTTAGAGGTATTGCTTCCAATTGACATTGAGATTCTAGTGGGAAATGTCCCTGCCCATGGCAGGGAGGTTGGAACTCAATGATCTTTGAAGACCCTTCCAACCCAAACTATTCTATGATTCTATGATTCCTTAGAAACAACATAGATAAAAAGTGTGGGTTCCAGGGAAAAAGGTTCAGGGACAGATTTAAGGAGCCAGTGGTCACATGCAGAAGCTCCTAAACTGGAGCTGGTACTTTTCTGCAGCGATCATGCAGTCTTCATGCTGAACGCGACAGTCGATAGGAGTGTTATTCCCGCAACTCTTACTAAGGCCCACAAGAGTGCAAACAACTTTCCCTGAGAGCTGGGGAATGAAATGATTGCCCTCCAGAGAGCTCTTTCTCACTGACTCTGTGTCAGTCCAACAGCCAGGAATAGGCAAGGGGGCATGAATTAAGCAATAGATGTCTCTTATATGTGGAGATAGAACTAACGCTGTAGCCAAAACTTTTACGAAGTACTAGAGTGAAAAAGAGAGCTGGAGTGACTTTTTAAGGTTGATTAGGACACTTGAGTCCTCACCTCACTTTGTGACTAAACACAGGTTTGGTCCATGTCAATGAAATTTCATTCCAATAACATGTTTCTCTATTATTTAAGCCTGATTCACCTACTTTGAATTAATAATTCTGTTTATTTTGATTAGTTATACATTCATTCAATATTTCTATATCATCACATTATACGTTATGGAGTCTGCTTGAAGACAGCTGCTCTTGAAATCGGAAAATCATATGAATCACAAATACAAACTTTTTCTCAAATATTTGGGGTTTATATCTCAACTTTCCCAAAAACAGGAGTATTCATAATACTTTCTCTTTAAAAAAAAATGGATCAAAAGTGTATGAGCGAGAGCACAAAATTAATGTTTGCTATGCATTAAGGAACATGATCTAACCATTCATCATGCTTCTATTTGCTTTTCAGATCATTTCCTCTTCATGACTCTATTTGCAAAAATTAGCACCATGATTTTTGCTAGGCACCCAAATTGTTCAGGTAAGAACATTCCAATGAAAAGAAGCAAAGTACACATTTACCATTGAGCAAGGAAATTATATCAAATGTCAAATCCGATTAGAACTATTACGGCCAGTAGTTAGAAAGATATGAAAAATGATAGCAGGATGAAATAATATTACCTAAATAATTCTTAATAAACCCTGTAGATCACCATATACATTGGGAATCAAAATTAAAGATTATCTGTAAAAAATGCACATTTTTATTTAGAAATTTATTTAATATGTTAAATCTAATTTAAACCAGTGGAACTATTGTTGTTTCTTAGCAGATGCATGCCATGCTGAATTGGGACTTCCAACTATTCTGCTCTTGAAGGGTCTGTCTGAATCCCTTTCTGAAGTGAAATGCCTTACCCAAACACTTTTTTCAAGAATGTGAGATTAACTGAAAAAGCAATATGATTGTCAAACTTCTTCTGCCAAGTATTTAGCTACATAAAATAGAAATGAGGGAGGAGTTAGATTCGGATTTAAGACATTGATTCAACAATACAAATATTTAACTGTTATGCCCTTTGCTGCTGAACAGACTTTGCAACACGGAATTACCAGCTGAGGTTTATAGTGCAAAGCACAGGCATGATTAGTGTCTAGACAGGGAGCCGATAGTGGGGAAATTAAAAAAAAAAAAAAAAAAGACCCAAAGAAAGGAGCAGTTCATGTGTGAGTAGACCCTAGACAGTGAGAAGGGATTTCTCCGTCTCCTTGGCTGTGGGTTTGGATGCTCAGTCTCTGCAAGGGACACTCACATTCAATATGCGGCCTATTCCTCAGGTCCATGAAGGAACCACAGGGCACTGAGACCTGTACAGAAATGTCTCAGAGTACACTGTTGAAGCTGTCTCACTTGGCATAAGAGAACTGAATGCTACTGACAGCAGCAAGAACTAAAGCCAAGTCTCTTTAGGGAAAGAGATTTTGGCGTCCAACCATTCAGACTTCTCCTGACTGCTGGGAATATTTAAAGGTTCCTGCAAAGAGCAGCAGCACCAAAAGGACTCCAACACCAAAAGTGAAATTCTGGGATATGCTGTTCCTCAGCAGATAAGTGTGCTCCTGACAGGTGAGAACATGAGATGAGTTTCCTTTAGGAAAAACATATGCTTGTAGGCAGATGAGTAAAGGAAGTAGAAAGTCCTATTACCTTTTTTTCTCTTTCTGTAGAGCGCTTTAGAGATCTTGTTCTTTGTCTCTGGATATGAGCAGGGAATGACACATGCATGAATCCTGTTGCAGAGGTGTGGTGTAAGGGCTGAGTTTTTCTGCGCTGCCCAGGCTAAGGAAGTCCTTTCATCTTGCTGTGGTGAGGTGCTGCCCAGGGAAAGGCTCCTGCCTCCTGGACATAACATCCCTTGGGTGTGTGTACCTTGGAAGGAGATGGATGCCTACGTCGCTTGGCAAATGGTGCCTGAATGAATGGCTGTGGGTGGGTTTTATCTTTCTTAAAAGATCTGTTTTTAAATATTTAATATTTATTAGGAAGAAAACAGTTTTAAGGATATTCTTCAGCAAATTATCTATGTTTTGATTCAAGACTGGGAGTGATTTCTCTGTAACTCTGATGACTGATCCCACATATAAGCAAGGCAAGGAAGAAGCATTTTAAATGAATGCATGGTCACAGGGACCATGTCACACATGTCAAATTAGTCTATTTTTGGAGCCAATAGATTGAAATGATTGAATAGATTGAAGTATGATGCTCTTTCACAGTTTGTTCCCTCTTTTTGAAACTTTGCTTTAAAATTATTAGGCAAAGGAGACCAGATGTCTTGGCTTTACCAAGGCAACGGTTTTTTTAAGACCCTATTTTAGTGTTTCAACGATTTTTACTGCAATGCTAAAATGGCTTTTTTTTTTCTGCTATTAAGCAACTCCCACCCTGAAGTACCATCTGCTGAGAAATGTTGAATTTCTTTTCCATTTCTCAGTACTTAAATGTATTTATATAAAAGAAAAAAAAATCATGGTGTATATATTTCTGTATGTGAGAGTGTATGTGGAAAACTGCATGAAAGGAAGGAGGTATTATGCTGTGGTATGCCTGTAGGAAGCGATTAATGGTAAATACTCCATGACGAACTCTGACCTTTACTGGAGCAGCCTGAACAGTAAAATATATCAACACAGAATAACTTATTTGACGTCTGATTGATTTTTATATCGCTTGATAAATATCATTTAACTATATGTATAATTGGTTTAAGAAACACTGAACTACTTTGAAAAACAGGAAAATATTAGAAAGTACAATATTGGTAAATGTTATTCAGTCTGTCTACCAATTATTTTTGTGAATGTATTACTGGTACTGACAAATTAATACAATCAGTAAATGAAATTTCAAGACAGAAAGAGAATTCTTTCTCAGCTAAGGCACAATTTCATATATTCTTTGATGAATTTTCCCATGTTTTCTCACTTTTTCAAAACTCTGAAGTTCTTAAATTTTTTTCTTTGCATTATTGCTTGCCAACATTTGTGATACCAAGAATGTTCAAAATCAACTTTAAAATATTTTTTTTTCTAAATTTCAGCAGCCCCAAACAAGTAATAACAGCACATCTATCCATCTGGCCCAGTAAGGAATTTAAGGTTGTACCGTATTGTGCAGAGATAAAATGTGATTACTCATAGAGTCTGAGGATCTTTTCACACAAAGAGTCAATGAAGACAGAACAAAATTGTCACTGTTACCAGTTTATTTCATAGCACCTGGCAAATCCTTTAGTTTAAAATTTTCAATTTTGATGATTAAACATGTAAATTAATATCATTAAAAAAAAGTAAAAGGAAACTTATTGAGAACATGTAACCTTTGCTGAATCCTCAGAAATTGCTATTTGCTTGTCTGCTTTGATTCTGCTGTTTATATTCGTCTGTTCCATGTATAACAAAGTCCAAAAGAATTGCCTCAATACTTTACCACTGCCTTTCCCTATAAGTTATCTCTGCACCAGCACACTATATCTTTCTAATTTTAATGAATTTGTCTTCTAGGTAATACTAAAAGTTAACAAAAATAAACATTTTAAAAATATATTTGCATAAAAATGTGTCTGTACCAATAATGTTTTTATAAGAAATAGTAAATATTCAGATACAGTTTTGCTGAAGCTTTCTCAAATGAAAAACAGCAATCAAAATACAAGTTTTATATAGAAGCTAGAAAGGAAATATCCATCTAGTGCAAGTATTGATGCACTTAAATTCACAGCTTGATACAGTAGCCAGGAAAGTTTTCCACCATAGGTTAGCTAATGTTCCTATGTGAGAACACAATAGACATCTGACAGTTTATTCTGAATAGTGTCCTTATAAGGCTGAATATCAAATGAATTAATTTTAAAACATATAATAAATTGAACAGTTTTTCATATGAAGTGGAAAGTAAGTCTGTATTTCCTGTGTTTTTCTGTAGTATTATATTTATTATTCTTGCTGATTTGTTTCCGTTTATAATATGGCTCTAACCAGTGGTTACAAAATGGCTCTAAAGGGATAAAAGTTATTGTTACAGGTGCCAACTGAGCTGGTTTAGTGGGGTTTTTTTCAATGCATTTACGAAACGCACAGAGGCAATTTCTGCATTCCCTGAGAAGCAGGACTGCTAGGAAGTAGTTGGTTTTGATTAAGTGCAGGTGTAGGTTTGTATGTATTACCCTTTGAATCCTTTCTATACTAACCAGTGGAGTGGAAGTGTTCTATTACTAGAATGGTTTGAAATGTCTTTGATAACATGTAGTGTTTCTGAAAATTGCAGTTCAACTTGCTGTCTTCACTGCTAAGTGAAAATTCTAACATTTTAATCAAAGCTTAAGTTCAACTTCTTTCTGTGCCATTTGCTGTCCAGTAATGTGAGGATAGGTCGACTTTTTAGTCCCTTTTGGATGTAATTAATCCCCATTTTCCTTGCTCAGGAGGAGCCAGGGACTGCTCTCTTGCACTGTGCCAGCTGCAGGGATGTGAACACCTGGATGGGACTGAAAGCAAAGGGCCTAAAAAAGACTGTTAGGGAAAAGGGCTGCTGTGGAGAGAAAGGGACATCACAAGGGACAGAGACACGTTTCAGAGAAGATCAGCAGCACAATGGGGTCCAGTGCTTCCCAGTCTCCTGCAGTCTCCTCTAAATAAATGCTACATTCAAAATCAAATGCACAGTGGTTCCCCCACCACACCTCCCACTACTTGCCCAAATCTGAAATCAAACACAAGCTGACTCAACCTACGTTTTGCTATCCCTGAATGAAGTATATATTTACCAGCTGCTAACCTTGAGAAAGGTGAAGGTCCAGGACTGGTACAGCTCTCTTTCCAGAACAGTTTCTCTGTCTTTTGCCTTTAGCAGTCTTCAGCAGGAGCTTTTGCTTTCGGTGACTAGTTGTTCACTTCAATGGGTAAAAATGGAAAAGCTCGTTTTTGAAAACAGAATTGGTGATATCATGTAACAGGACCAGTTTATCTTGAAATGCATAAATGTAATCTGTATAATGTTTATTCTAACCTTACTCACAAATCATCAGCTTTTTTTTTCTTTTCAAAAGAATCAAGAGGGTCTGGGGCTGTTTTTAGTGTTGGTTTTGTGGTTTTGGGTCTGAACTGTTTCATTACCCCTAATTACGTGATGAGCTGCTCAAGAAATAAAAGGCACATTGAAAAATAGTTTGAAAAGAACAAAAATAGCCCTACAGTTAATTATGTTAAAAATACCAAACACTTGTCAGCATCTCATTAACATCTTAATGAGGGAAAATAACCCTCATCTGTCTTTAAAAAAAAAGAAAAAAGGTTACTTAAAAAAAAATAATCCCAACCTAGTTTGTAAATTTTGCACCCTGAAAGATATGAGTTATTTCTCATTAAAATCCTACTAAGAGTATCTAAGAGTTGCAAAGTGTGAAGAGAACAGTGAGGCTTCTCCTCTGGCTGTTATTCTCCTTCTGTCCTGGAGGAAGATTAATTAGACTGCAAGACTTTATATTAATAGGACTCATTAGAGCAATAGATCTGTAAAGGAAGGGAATGGAGGCTGGACAGCTATGATTTGTAGGGTGATTTGTCCCAAATGACATATAAATTGGTCTCAGCCTGCATTTATTTTCTCAGTACAGTCTCTTCTTTTTGCTGCGATGAGTTTGTGTCCTGGGCCAGGCAGGTAAGAGGGATGAGTCCTAGACCAAATCCCTCCTTTGATTGTGGAGGGTTGGTAAGCCATGCTCTTGGCAGCAGTGATAAGAGAATGCTTCTCCTTGGCTCTTGCAGGGACTGACAGCAGGAAAAGAAAAGCAACGTAGTTGCACTGGTATAGGAAATGGCGATACCCGGACTGAGGAGGTCACAAGATCATAAAATATCTTTATTCAAATATTGCAGTGCTGGCATATTAGTCTTTTATTTCATGCTCCTTCAAAAGGTTAACATTCCTCCTAATTCTTCAAGTAGTATTTAGAAGTTACAATTCTTCCACTACACTGTCAATGTTATTTTGCTAAGAAAAAGATTTTCAGATATTTTCAAGTTCAGATAAGTAAAGTAGAAAAAGTTCCATTTAAAAAAACCTAATATTGATGAGTTCTGATGTGCATCAATTCTCTATGATGTGAGTTGAGACTCCATTTTCTTCTGTGTCTTTATGTCTGAGTCTGTTCACGTTCCTCATCCACCTAGTGGAAGCAATTAAGGACTATAAAAGAATACATAGCATTTACACGGTTGTGTAAAATAAGAGTTAAAATAAGAGTTAGTTAAAATAAATATTAAATAAAATAAATGTTAAAATAAGAGTGAGTGTAAGGGAAGAGGATGCAAGGTCCCCCGTACAATTCTCGTGGAAAAACTGGCTTCACACGACCTGGATGAGCATATGATACGCTGGATCAAGCACTGGCTGACTGGAAGGTCCCAGTGGTGCTCAATGGATTTAAATCCAGCTGGCGGCCGGTCACAAGTGGTGTGCCTCAGGGCTCAGTGTTAGGACCAT
>JAOXNO010000001.1:47439342-47449848 GCA_028565335.1 Limnodromus scolopaceus
GGTTGGACTCGATGATCCCAAAGGCCTCTTCCAACCTAGATGATTCTATGATTCTATGATTCTATATTTTTGTCTCTAGAAAGGTAAGACGAGATATTTCTCCCTCTTTATATCACCAAAAATAGGACAATATGGTATTCCAAGCTGCTTCTTTTATTAAGTTCACTGTGGAATCCAAGGGTTTTGTAGGATTTTGACTACAGCTTTAATACAAATGTCATTAAATTTGGAAGAAGTTATGAAAAGCTTTTAAAATGTGGTGCTAATTCTTTTTTCATCATGTGCTGATAATACACAGTGTACTTTGAGACATTTGCAAGACTGGTCAGGTCTTCACAGACTTTGTGCCCTCCCTACATAGAAAGATAAATTTTGTACACAGAAAATAACTTCCATATTGACATTATATGCTCATGGTAGCTAATTAACAGTTCTAAATATTCTTATGTCTCAAGAAGAAAAGTTACTAGAATTACTTTATTCTTACACCAATATAATCTGTCTGAGGAACAGGTTTCCATGAGTTTCAATCTGCAGCCACTTCTCCCTTACTTTGGACTTAAAAAATAATATTACTTCCAGAGTATATTGATTTATGAATACCTAACAGAGAAAAATGCTTTTTCTTGAACAGTAATCTTTGATCCTTTAGGAAGCTAAGAGATTTCTAGGTAGTCTAAGCATGTCACTGAGCAAGACCGAGGGAAACTGCACTTCACCCTAGACCTTAGATATGCCTTCAGATACCATTAGTAACTACAAACATTCATCTGAAACCCCATTCGGCACTTTTACGTCTCACTTCTTGAAAAGTATGCTATCCTGCTGCAAACGTATGACCTATTGGGTCTTATTTATTGCAAATTGGACATCATAGTAGATGAGTCCACAGACATTTTCAATAAATTTATAATTTAACACTTAATAAGTTATCATTTCTAATGTATAGGCAAGAAAAACAGGTAATGGCAAGGCTTTTGGCTTTACTACAATAAAATTGGGATAGACGGAGGAAAATGAAGGTAAAAACAAAACAAGTTAATAACATTCAGGTTTACATGCTAGATTCCTCTAGTTGGAGTGCATGATTTTTACATAAATATTTTTATATGTAGTATGATTTTGCACTCCGGAGGTAACTCAGGCCTTGTTACTTGGATGTTTTGGTTTTTATTTTTCAACTGAGTGGCTGTCATAGATGGCTTATCTATATAAAGCAATCCACCTTTAAAAAAAACCAAACCAGCTCACAGTTTTCTTTTCTGTACTATATTCTAAAGGGATACTGATAAAACAGCTTACACGTAGTGATTACAAAACAACACAACTTCACACCATGAGATGTTGTGACTGGGGTACGTGGCTAAGTGTTCTGTGTCAGGGTCAGGCAGCTGTTCTGCGATGTGCTGATGGAGCAAACAGAGAGGCGTGCTCTACCTGACGGTCACGGTGACTATTGATTACCAAAAAGAAAATAAGCTTCAGACCTATCTGTGGAAGGTCTCTGCAACCCAAAGGAACAAGTCCTGCTGCTGATCCATATTTTTTTTTTATGCTTTGAACTCCTAAAAGATAACAGTGATATTTCTGAAAGCTTTGGGTTTGTGGTATACTAAGTCTGCATCTTGTCGATTTTCCTTCTTCAGAGAGATTTTGGAGGCTCGTATTCAAAATGGTACATCTTACAGATAATGGAGACAGCTGTGACCCTATGCTGCCAGCCACTAAAAATCAGCAGCTAGCCCATCACTGTGTGCAAGATGCCACAATTATTCTCTATATTATATAATTGAAAATGGCACCTACTAGCTTTTTAGTTTTGACCATTGTAACCATAAATGGACCATTCTTTTCATATAAAAAACAGTCTAAAAATACATTATGCATAATGCTCATCCATTAGTGTCCAATAATTAACATTTTGCTCTATCTGCATGCCTTTACAAGGACTTTTTCTTCCCCCAGTTTTTGCAGCACCCTACTGAGACAATCATAGCTACCATTTAGACAAGCAACAAACTAAGGTTTTATTATTTTAATTTTTCAGATAAATTACATGATGGCAAATAGCAGCACATGGAAATACTTTTTGAAAGATACAAAAGGAGACAGACTTTATATTTTGATGAAATGAGCTATGTAGATTTCCAAATGAAAAGCTTGTTTTATGCTCCAGCCTATTGCTTACTTTAACTGCTTATATATGTTTCCAGTATTTTAAATGATACAATGTACAGCTATAGTCAAACCATAAGATGCACAAATTAAACTGGTAAATAGCATAATGAATTTAGAATACCAGTCACAGCCGTTTATAATCTCCAGCGGCAAGTTTCCCAGCCTGCCAAACCCTTTCGCTTTAGACTGAATGTCAAAGCTTTATCTCTATTTGTTCTTGAACGCACTGCAGGAATGCAATGCATTCTTTATTTGCAAACTGTAGGAAATTTTCTGAGTAAATACATAAATTGGCAAAATCTGTCTTAATGGAAAACCTATTATTTTAATTACAAGGGGGTGGTGTACATTTTTGCTTTAGACTTCTTTGAATTACTAATTAATGGCTTCATCATGAAAAGCGTTTATTGTTTTCATTTCAGGGAATTCAAATGAAGACAACTCATTTTAGAGAATGTTAAACATTACCCCAACCTTATCAAAAAGACAAACAGTACCATATGGAAGCGAGGGGGCAGGATGCAGGTTTAGAAACAATTGAAGCCAGAGAATACTTAACTGTGAAATAAGATACACAAATGTTTCTGATTGTTGGTATTAATGACTGTTTATCTTGCAAACTCTGTGTTGCCAAGAACTAGAGGTCATCTTCATCAGTAGACTAGATTTAAAACTTGTTTACTGGAAGAAAAAAAAGAAAAGAAACACAGCACAAAAGTGTAAGGAACCTGATTATGAGACATGTGAAGCCCTGGATATTGCTATAAAACAATCATCCAGTTTTTCTTTACAGATACCAACACATTCTCACTGGGGTTAGTTTAGAGCCCTTCCTTTTCCACTGCACGCCCCTACTCCAAGTAGTATCAGAGCATACTCCAACAGGAAGATTTTTTTCCTTTACTTGATGTTGATGTAACCAGTCCTTAGATTGACTCAGATCATCACAGCTCATTGGACTGTGATCTTTTTGTTTGGTAGCTGGCACTTATTTGGATTTGCTTTCTTTAGAACAAAGGAAAAGGTGATTCCAGTTTATCAGATTCACTGAGTTCACTTTTTAAATACTAGTCAAGTTTTAAACATGAGCTGCAAGTTTTATCCTTATCAAGCAAAGGGATATAGTCTGGCTCCCAAACTGGAAAGCATATATACAAAAGAGTGGCATTTAAGAAAAACAGAAAGAAAAAAAGAGTGAGAAAACAAAATCTCAAAACCTACCTGAAATCAGTCTATTACTCCAACTGGTGTTCAGGGTTTGCTGAGGTCTTTCTCAGCCAAATATCTAAGGAACAAACCCAAAAATATTCTGCCTTTGCAGCAGTTGGTGTTAAGATTTTATGATATATGGATCCCTCTGAAATTTTCAGCAGATAAGCAGCTTTTTTGAAACAAATTGAATAAGCCTATGTTTTTAGTTACTTTTGTAGACCCTTTAGGAATAGTTCATGTAAATTATTCACTAAAGTGTGGTCTTTTAAAGTGAAATCCTGCCCTGGAGTTTCAGTTTCTTATTTAAACCTGAGGGTTTTCTTGTAACTGCTGAACTGCAGTCAGTTCTTAGTGTTCTAAAATCTTTCTGTTGTGGGTGTTTTAGGGTATTTTCTTCTGTTTTGTTTTGCTTTTTAATATATATATATATATGTATATATATATATATAAATTTAGGGCTCTTTCTTATGCTTCACCACTGCTTGGTCAGGTTTAACATTTACAAGAATCACCTGAAAATAAGTATTCTCTGAGGATCTTTGAAGTACTAACCCTGTTACACATTTTTACTTTTTTTCTTGTCAGAAGTCAGTTGAATTTCAGAAATTTGTTTAACATTATGGATATCCAATGAATTTTTTTTAAGTTTTGAGGGGTGATGGGGTGGGATTTATCTTTTTTTTTAAGTGATTACTTTTAGAACACCAGACAGAATATGTTGCTAGTTTTAGGATGTCAAAAGTGACAGGCTTAACTGTAACAGCTGTCCAAACAAAGGCTTTGCTCTTATCCCTTGTAGTGAAGGTAGCCATTTTCCACCATCAGAGTGCAACGGTAGAACTGCATTTTACAAGATTTTTTTTTCTCTCTTCTTGATTCATACAGTGATTCAAAACTTTGTTCTGCTACTTCTTCAACATTGATGTTGAAACAGAAAATATACCTAAAATGCAGATTGAAATTACATTGTTGCTTTTTTTTTTTTTAAATCTATAAAACAACAGAGAGGACTAAATACATTGCACTCTTTAAGCACAAAGAGAAGAAATAACACCCTGATGTTTCAAACAGAAATCACTATATATAAAGGTATGCTTGCGGATACAGATAGAAGCTGGAAAATTAGACAAACTTTTGTGCGCAGACAACCTGAGAAGGGCTTCTGTCCCTGAAAGCCTAATTTTGCACGTTAATATAGCAGAAGCTATGACTGTAGTTATGTATCTTGTCTTGTCTATGACCTTAATTTGTCACAACTCCAGCACTAAATTATGGAAGACAAGTATCTTCCATAAAGGCAAGAAATGTAGATGTGATACAGAAAAGGAAAGATTTAACAAGTGGCTGAGATGTGATAGAGTAACAAGTCACTGATCTCACTTATTACTGTTCTGTAGCAGAAAATGAGAAATGTTTGTACTATCCTAATTAGATGCAAGGTGAATCTTATTTCATAAGATCTTACTAGGTGGACCTTATAAGACTGTCATGCTATTTGTACTGTCTGTGCTTCAGCGTCCAAAAGACTGGTTTTGCTCTATGCATCCCAAAATCTGAGCTTTTTGATTCTATACTGTGAATTTTGTAGTAAAATCATGCCTCAGTAAAATCAGCCAGTTAGGCTCTGAAGGCCATCTTCACACACTTCACGGTACTGCAATAACTTTTGTCTGGTTCAGAGATGGATTTTCCTCTAATGGGTTTTTGGAAAATGTGTTCTATATGTTGCATTGATCCACATCTCCCTTGCAATGATGCATTAATTCCTGAAATGATTTGTAAGAACAGACAGCATTGAATGCACTAGTGGGTCTTCCCCTGCCTTGATTTTTTTCCTGACCCCCAAACACAGATGTTCCAAATATCTGGGCAGTTATTCTGCATGGATGGCATGGCTCAAGCCATTAAGGAGCATGAGGTGAGGCAAACTATAATTCTAAGTAAACCAGTAATATGACATACCCTGTCGGTCATATTTGCTTTAATTTGGAAAAAGAAAAATAAAAAATCACTGTTATATCAACTGGAATATCCTCTAATTACCAACAGTGCTAATTTGATCAAAATCTGCTATAATTTAAACATATGGCTGATGGTTAGGATATATGAACATTTGATATTTTTACACAAAACTTTTCTGATACCATATTTCTGTGCCATACTTTTTTATGTTTTACAAAGAATATTCAAGAAAAAAATGTATTAGAGTTACATAACAACTAAGTCATATACTTTATGTGGTTGAAAATATCTGGATACAAAAAAAAAAAAGTGTGTGGATTTTTTCTATGTGCATATTCATGGCATTTTTTAATTGAGTACATACTTAATCAAAGACAAATTAGACCCTGTGTGATCCTAATTACAGGGCTACTACATCTGAGTGCCTAAATTCAAACATCTTGAATTAATCAACCTTCATACACTGCAAATTTGAACAGATTTTCTTAACATGACTGTATTTTTAAATGAAATGAATCATCTGCCACATCAAATTGCTCAGGTTCAGTCTAGAGAACAAAAGCTGTTTAAGGGTAGAATGACACCTCCCAGACACTGCGCCATGCTAGTTTTTCAGTGGCTTGTTACGTGGTAGTTTCTAAATAAATCCTAGCCCAACCTGAGAACGTTGTGACTACCCCAATTACTACTATGCGTGAACTGAAAAAGGCATCTGGAATCCATACAGTTGCTGGCACATTCACCAGGGCAGCTCCTGGCCTTGGGATACATGGGTGACTTGCAACCCATCGCATCAGGTACTGCTGCTTTTTTGAATGTCCCCACAGACTATTTTGCATTTAGTAACCAGGAGAAGAAGAAAGAGTTGCTGTGATTTTTTTTTTTCTTTTCTTTCTTTTCTTCATTTTCCCCAAAGTAAAAAAGAATTTAGGCAATTTTCCTGTAAAAAACGTGCACTTAATTAGAATCTAATCTACATCCAGAAACTAATTCTTCTTCAAAGTAAACAAAGAACTGACTTCAGACAATGAAAACTACATCCAGTTAATACCAAGTAACATTGAAACATTTTTAGTAATCAGAAGTGTCATCAAATATGTACTGCTGTACCTCCAACTGGTAAAAACATGGCTTTTATAAAATATACTCTCTTAGTACAAGTATCTTGAATAGAGACGTATTATATATACAGTATTTGTGATGAAAACAAAATTACATTTTCTGTGTATTTGAAACTGAAACGCAAGTCTATACAACAGGATTTTGCCAATTAAACTGAATCAGGGAGACAAACCTTCAGGACTCTTTAGTTTATGGACTTTAACAATAGTGAAAGGAAGAACCTGCCCCCCACCCCAGTAACTCACTGACAATAATGTCACATCTATACTGCCCAGAATCTGGGAGGGATGTCTGGGGTTTGTGCCATCCATGGGGGCCATACACACTGGAAATGCCTGTCTGGTCTTGGGATGCTGTTGAGCTCTGCACTGCGCTGCAACATTGGCTTCTACTTGGGACTCCACCAATGTGTCTATGAGCTTTTTTAAGAGATAACATAGAAAGAAGTAAGTGGGATATACTCACAACATTCCTGCAGTGTAAAGAAATAGTATAATCATACCCCCCCTTTTTTTTTTTCATTCTTGCAAGTATAGTGCAGTAATTCAAAGGAGATATCCTTTGCTTACTGTCAGTTGTCACTACAGGACTGAGATCAAGGAAAGACCAGCTAGATCAGAAATCCATTATGGAAATGTTATAACTGTCTCAAACGGAAAAGAGGAAGGCTTCTCCTTCTTCATCCCATTGATATCATGAGGAAAAAGTCACTTCTAGTAATTCAATTTTGGAACTCATCTAATTCATTAAAAATTTAAATCTGAAGGTAGATAATCAAGCTGCAAGGATTCTTTAGGAGGAAATGCATTTTCATTTTTTGTCTTGCACTAAAACATGATTTTTCAATCACCTTTTCTCAAATACATCACATACATCATACATCACACATCACATCCTGGAATGGAAGCTCTCAGCCCCTTCTATGCGTGTGGGCTCCCTGAGGATACCAGGTATTGATTCTGCTAAAGACATTAGTAAAAGAAAGGAAAAAAAAAACCTGTTATTTATCTTTCTGCTCTTCATTCCATCTGCTAAGATGAGACACACAAGCTCTGTTTCTATCTGTTTATAGCTGCCCACATGGGAGAAGATACCTGGATTGATGACAGACTACTGGGCTACTTGGATCACTGATGTAGCTAGAAAGGTGTTTCTTATTTTCTCATATTTAAAGATTCTGTGGCAATTCATCCTGGTTTTCCCAGGTGCCAGTAACCCATTGCTTCTTCACTTTTGGGAGCAGAATCAGCAGTGCTGGGGGTTGTTAGAATGGCTGGAGCAGGGCTGATGAGCAAAATCAGTCAAGATATGGACTGGAAAATATCCATAACAGCATAGCCTGCAGTTCTCCCATGAATGCATTACCTGTCAAATACATTTAATTTTCTTCTTGAAAGAATTTCTTGAATCATTTCTTAATGCTGCAGAATGCCTTCACTGTAGTTCCATTAATAGGACTGCAAAGACCAACAATGAGCTATACAGTTTTATTCTATTTCCATGGTGGAAATGCTCTCTCATACCCCCTTAAACAACATTTTGAGAAGCTGGGTTAAATACAGGATCTGCCATTATTCACAAAATTACTGTGTCAGTAATAGAGGCAGGCTGATCAAAGGAGTAAGGAGAGAGAATATCATGTAATGAAGAACCTATTGTAGAGCATCGGCTGAGGAAGGTTTGCTTCTATGCAGAAATTTTATTTGTTTTCTTCTAATACTGCTCATTCAGAACTTGCATCTGTTGATAATTCAGACTGCCAGATGTTTCCTTTTTTATTGTATTTCCTTGGAGCTTTAAAAGGTATAAAAAGCTTTCCTAAGTTCCTTTCATAAGTGTCAGTTGATCCTCTTGCAGTTCCTTGAATATGTGACAAAGAAAAATACGGTATATTGCTAGTTTGTGTTCTGACTGACTAACAAATAACATCACAAGTGATAATGAATGACATTTAGCAGCTCCAATCCACTAACCACCATAGCCTTGGTTAGCTAGTAACCATTGAGTTATATTTGTCAAGAAAAGCTTATCCTTCAGTTTATAGAATAAAATTTCACTAAAAATAATCCTTGGGTTATTTATAGCATAGCTATTTCACAGTGAGATTTATATTTGTGATTGTTTTCCTGTGAGAATTTAGCTGGGGAAGCTGACAGAAAGTACCGAGTGTCAGTAACGAGGTGCTGGGGAGAAAACCAGGGGATTTGAGGAGACATGTGGTGTGGGCACAGATGCTGGGCAAGGTAGTGCCCTGACATAGCTGATGTTGGCCCAGTACGAGGAGTTAAATAAATGCTTCCTTACCAAAATGTATCTCTGTTGCTGTTGAAAAATGAAGTCAGCATTAACAATTTCTGTGTAGACAAAGAGCAGAGAGAAGAATGTGCTATTCCAGAGGTAGACATTTTAATTTACATTTCATTAAAAGGCTGGGACATAACAAGCCTACTAAAAGGAAGTCAAAGTGCAAGATGACTGGCATAAACTGCTCTAAATTACACCTCCCTTTCCCAGCTAAACCACATAAGCAAAGAATAATTTGCTGTCTAAACTGCTTTCAGCCCCAAACCCAGGTTTAGCCCTTATCAGAGCACTACTGGAGGTCTAGCAGAAAGAAGACCTAGAAGGGACTCCTAATACATGCTTTCCCTGTCTGCTTTTGTAGCTTTTGCAGGCTCAGGTCTTGTTCCCCAGTTTGCACTGATCACCAGTGCAGGCATCTGTCAGCACACACGGTGCATTTTCCTGGCAGATCATCAGTGACCAGGGTCCCCTGTTAATGCTGTGCAAGCATGACACCTGGATCAATGCTTTCTTGCCTGTGTAGGGGTGAAAATGCCAACATAAAAATTGGTGAATATACCTGCAGTTTGCTCTGGATAAATAAGGAAGCTAAAGGCAACACACAGCCCTGAGTGGCAGACCTTGGTATGAGCAGCCTAAGTTGAATTACTTATGACAATGAATTGTCAAAGGATCTGATTGTGTGTGACATCGGCAAGGGGAAGGACAAATAAGTTTGCTTCTCTGTGTCCAAACTCATGGGAAGGCATATATGGATGGCTGAAATGTCAGCTAGCTGAGGCTGTTGGAAGAGCGTAGTGGTGTTATTTCTGGTCTTCTCAGACAAGAAGCTGATGCAAAATGACAAGCACTGTGTTTCCCTGTAAGGACTGATATCTCCAGTGATTTTAGTCAGCTTAAGTGAGCTCTTCTCCACATATTTGCATCAGTGTCCCACGTCTTACTTAGGGAGCATGGGGACACAAATTGAGGAGGTGGGTTTATTAATGATAGTTATCTCTAATGCTTCTGTAGGAAACTAACGCTAGCACAACATGAAAAGTGAGATGTTGCTCTCAGAATATCAGGTGCTGCAGCCATTATTTGGCCTCTTGTGAAGGTAACTAAATGTTTTTATAATTATGGGAACCAAAATAGATGTCTCTGGCAGTAATGTTGTGGTGCAGGTGTGCTGTACAGTGGTCTCCACAGCCCTGATCCAGCACACACCCTTGCCAAATAATGAGTTCCTGTGACGGTAAAACCTGCATGTATGCTATCCACTGACACATAATAGTTTCCTCTGAAAGAAACATGCAGAGGATGGAGGAAAGAAAGCAGTAGTGCTATCTGGACTGGATGAGCAGAGACATCTGGACTATGGCGGAAGGTAAAGCAAATCACACCTACCCCAAAATTTAGTCAGAGCCTTAGGTCGCCTGTCCATAATCTGTGTTGCACATCTCAGTCACTTCAGCAGAAAAGTAGTGACTGCAGCAAGAAAATTGAACTACAGATATGTTGAGAAACGTCATTCATCAATAAATAGAGGTGGTGAAGATAAAGGTAACAGTATATCAGTTTCTCTGTGAGCAGCTTCTGCTGTGTTATCAGACATTCCACTGTCTGAGAAGCATTTTGTAACAGTGACCAAGAACACTAAATAACAAATCAGATCCTTAACCAAGAATCATAGAATCATAGAATCGTCTAGGTTGGAAAAGACCCTTGGGATCATCGAGTCCAACT
>JAOXNO010000001.1:47449948-47475402 GCA_028565335.1 Limnodromus scolopaceus
CTATTTCTAATACAAGCCAGGATGCCGTTGGCTTTCTTGGCCACCTGGGCACACTGCTGGCTCATATTCAGCCGCTTAGTAACTACTTCAAGGAATCATTCACTGTTCTGTGGATCTGAGGATCCCCACGTCATCTGATACTCTGAAGATAAAAATGTGGGGGGTTAATACATGGTGATTGCACGGGGGACTTTAGAATCAATCTACTTGGAGCAGGTGGAGGGGATCAGATGCAAATTGCTGTCAGAGGAAGAATAACTGTATTTGTTGAAGTGCTGACATACTACTGCAAAGCTTATTCTGCAGAGGCCCTTGGTGTAGTCCGATGTCCTGTCTATGGTCCACACTCATGTGTTTCTTCATGGTTCACAGACAACAGCACACTATTTCACAGTTGCCGTACTCAATTTAGTCAGTGCTTGTCAGGGAACAGATTTTTGTGGCTGAAACAGTTGCTGCACAGAGCCTGCAGATCAAGTGGCTCCAAAAGCAAGCAAGAATGACCCATTAAAATGCAAGACTGAAATCTGTATTTCTCTCAGAGAAGATGAGAAGAGAGTTGCCCAAAAATCCTCTGCAGAACTTGGCGCAGCAAAAAGTCCTTGAGTTGTAAAATATGTATAAAATTCAGCTTCAAAAGACTGAGGCACAATTTTCATTTGTCATCTTTTCTTCAGCACTTTTATAGCAAATTATATGTAAAAAAAGTGTGAATTTAGCTCCTTACCTAGGATGCATAATGTATTTTGAACAGTGGTGTTGTGAAAAGTTGTCATGGTTTAACCCTAGATGGCAACTAAGCACCACACGGCCACTTGCTCACTCCCCTCCAGTGGGAGGGGGCAGAGAATCAGAAAAGTAAGAAAACTCATTGGTTGAGATCAAAACAGTTTAATAGGTAGAGCAGAAGCTGCACACAAAAGCAAAATAAAACAAGGAATTACTTCACTACTTCCCATTGGCAGGCAAGTATTTGGCCATCCCCAGGAAAGCGGTGCTCCATCACACGTACCGGTTACTTGGGAAGACAAACGCCATAACTCTGAACGCCCCTCCTTCCTTCTTCTTCCCCAGCTTTATATGCTGATCATGATGTCATATGACTGTGTGAGCCGATGCAGGCAGGATGCAGGAACAACCACAAAAAACATGGATTAAGGGCAAAGAATAAGTTTAATCTCAATACCTCATGGATCGGGGAACCTCTGAAACAGCACCCGAGCAGAGGCAGGCAAGCAGGTGATGCAGGCTCCGTGGAGCAAAAGTTCTTATTACCAAGAGAGTCCTTGTTAGCAAGGGAGTGAGGGAGGGAACTTGCTGTTTGGGCCTGTATTTCGAGGATTCTGGCAGGCAGAGTTTCCTGCTGTGCTTTGATCTCTTCAACAGCAGGGCAAGAATCTAAGGCATGTTTGATAAGGTGCCCCTGAGTCCATCCCAGGCCTATGTTATCTAAGTGCAGATGTTCTACTTATTGAGCACACAAAACTAAGCAACAATTAGTGTGAGAAAAGTGTTTTCCAGCACCCCACATGCAAGTCACTTGAGTGTATTTACAGTCCTCCTAGCCAATCTTCCGTTACTTTCCCACAATGATGTCCCTTTGGTCAGTTGAGGTCAGCTGTCCCATTTGCGTCCTCTCCCAACTTCTTGTGCATCCCCAGCCTGCTCGCTGTTGGGATGGTGTGAGAGGTAGAGAAGACCTTGACTCTGTGTGAGCGCTGCTCAGCAGTAGCTAAAACATCCCTGCGTTACCAACACTGTTTTCAGCACAAATCCAAAACATAGCCCTATACGAGATAGTATGAAGAAAATTAACTCTATCCCAGTCAAAAGAAGCACAAAGGTAATGAGCATAGATGAGAAAGTCAAGTTAGAGACGTGTTAGCCTAATACAACAATATGTTTCGACTTCTGTTGATCGTGATCAAATGCAGCCTTTCTAATGAACTCAGACCTTATTAGTTGGCTGAATTTCACAAAACTACACATGGAAAATCAGATTCATAGCATAAGATGTAATTACATCCTGCACATGCTTATGTGAGATTTGGCATGTACAAACAAATACACTCACAGGTTTCACAGTACAATGGTTAGAATAGCCTTCTCAAAATGCTGTCCTACATTTGGTTGTTTTGTAAAATGAGAGAAAACAAAAGCAAAGACATACCTGCAGTAGGAAGAGAAAATTTATGTGTTTGCTTAGCCTCTACATGACTCTAGTTTCATACTTGTTCTACCATAATGATGGCAATCAGGCTTCAGCAAATATTAGTCTACTGAAAGGGGCCATAAATAAAGTCTTGTCCAAATGCAAGTGAATAGTAAAACTCCAGTTCATCTCCTATCTTCTGAGGAGAAAAGTGGTTCCAGTCACCCAGTCAAATGTTCGTGGTTTGCTTGACAGCAATTTTGTCTCTAACGGTTGGACTTTCTAGTGCTATTACTTGATATCTAACCATTTTGAGGATTCACATCCAGAGCCAATCCTGACCAAGATCAGCTAGAGTTGGACAGCCTGTTCCAGTGCTCTGCCAACCTCAAAGTAAAGAAGTTCCTCCTCATGTTTAGATGGAACTTCTTATGTTCAAGTTTGTGCCTGTTACCTCTTGTCCTGTCACTGGGCACCAAATTGGTTACTATTCATTCCCTGCT
This sequence comes from Limnodromus scolopaceus, assembly GCA_028565335.1. Classification (NCBI taxonomy): domain Eukaryota; kingdom Metazoa; phylum Chordata; class Aves; order Charadriiformes; family Scolopacidae; genus Limnodromus; species Limnodromus scolopaceus. The sequence continues at coordinate 47,452,604 of JAOXNO010000001.1, forward strand.
TCTGCAAAAATTAAAATAGCTTTTCTAGATATTGGGTTTTGTGATTGGCTTATTTGTCTCAGTTGAAATTGCTGTTATTTGAAATTAAATGGTTATTTATTCCCCTCATTCATGTATCATGAAATAATTCGAGTGGTCAGACTTCATCTAGAGGTAATGTTAGCCCAATGACATTTTGATGATCATGATGTTTAAAATTTGCTTTTTACTTGTCATGTAGCAGAAATTTTCATTAGTGAGCACACAGAAATGTAGACATATATTTCACATCGGAATTGAAAAATCCTGTTTTAAAAAATGTGAATAATTGTTAAACAAAGATAGAATGTCACACATGAGATAAGACTAATTTCTATATGTAGATAGCAACACAAAGCATTATCAGAAAAGCTGAATTATTAATTAAAAAGTCACAGAAAAAATTAACAGAATCTGTCTTTTCCCTCATGACAGAAATACAACAAGTTGACAACAGGGATGAAATAGAATGCCCTTTTTTGGGCAATTCACTCTAATTTCCAGGGACATGACCAGTTGAAACAAGATTTTATGCAGTTCCTTAAATAGTTTCAGATTGTTTTAAGTCCTTTAACAATGTTATCAAAAAGCAAAGCATCAAAACAAAACATTAAAGCTATTAATAAATTTTCATCCTCCTCATTTTGTCTACCCCAAAAAAGGGCAATAGACTTTTTAACTAGAAAGAGGAAACCAGAAAAACTAATGATGCATAACGTGCCAAACAAACCAAACATTACAGGAACTACTTTTTTAGTAATCTCCACTTCCAGTAATTGTAGGTATTATTGGTAACAGTAAGTACTTTTTCTAAATCGGACGTAAGAGCTGACACTGCTATTTTAAGCACTCCTTAAAATTGCTCCTTATTTCATTTTATTTTTAGCATAGGCAAATAAACAACATTAAAAGGTAATAATTTACCAGCAGCTCCTGCAGCCATGGGATATGGATATCGTGGATGACTTCAGGTCATGCAGGTTCTCCCTCCTCACTTCTGATGACTATTGACATGCCACGTGTCTGGATTGCTTATCACATCTCATGTATGACTGCTTTCTGTTTCTGGGGAATCCTTTACTGAATTCTCTTAAAATCTTATCCTTAAAGTCTATAGTGTTACTCTTTCTGCCCACACACCTTTTTCTTCTGTTGTTCTGTTTCATATGACCTGTTTTTCCTAATTCTGCATACTCTCTTATGTCTACCTCATTTACCATCTGTTTTCCTTTTCACAAACAAGACAAACAGTGCTCTTGCATGCTGGTGTATCTGGTGAGATTCAGGTTCAAAGCATGGGACTCCCAATTGCCATGGCTGCTTGACTCACTTCCTCTTGAGAGGCGAAATTTTAGGTATGCAGACCTTCTTGGAATAAATCCTCCTGATTTTAAAGGGACTAAAACTTCCTCCACAAGCTGTGGGAATAAAACACCAAGTACCTATATTTTGATTAAAATAGCTCTCTTCAAGCTGTTGTGGCCCCATGAAAAGGAATAAAGGAACAGAGAAGCAAAAGGAGTATGTGATATTCAAAATTAAGAAGGATTGTTCTAAGAAGTATTTCTTATATTACCAGAACCACCTCTACTCTTAAAGGTAAAAAAAATAACCCTTTAGTAGGTGACTTGTATATTTGTATATACTTGTATAGAACCTGACAAAAAGCACAGACCTACACTGACAATTGAATAGATGTTAGTTTTATTAAATCTTTACTATTTTACTGAGGAAATGTAATTACCAGAATATGTAACAAACTTTCATTTGCTGGAGTTATTGATACTTAACGAGATCACTTTCCTGACCCTATACAGCAGATATCAGAAGAAAAATCACTTTTAATTTTATGTCCCAACATAATCTGTAATCACCGAAGCTACAAGTAAAATTCTTCAATGTTTTTCCCTCCTCTGTTGTACCCATGTGAAGTCTGCCCAGGGTGAATTCTTCTTAGGAATGCAATACAGTCCCTGTGTTGATGTCTTTTGTGAAGTCACTTCTTGCTATGAGACAATAACAGGGCCTAAAACATTCGGCCCTGTTTAGATCAGGGTGACAACATTCACAGTGAATTGCTGTGCTATAAGGTGAAGGCAAGCAATATATTTTGACCAGACAACATGGTGACTGCATATCACTGAAAACTTGAAAAAACAGTACATGAACCACAAAAATAATGGAAATTCTTTATTTTCCTTCTTTGACCTTTTCCATGCGAGCCAGTGGCATGGTATTCATGGTGCTGAACAAAACCCATATGTAATTACGCATGGATAGGTGTTCTGCCTTGAGGCATAGTCCTGTCTAAATAGGTGCCTGTATCGAGCACGTGTCTGGCAAGGATTTTTTTGGATCAGTTTACAGTACTGCTCTTCCTGCTGATATGTGTTCTGGACATTCAGGGAGGCAAATTTCTCTCTGTACCAAGGACTAATGCAAGACTTACCGAATAGTGAAGTCTCATTTAAGATCTATTTAGAGATGGTTAGTAAAACTTAAACGCTTTGCAAACCTTTTACTTGCCTTGCATAGAGGCATGAACCTCACCCTGAAGCTGTGGTTTGGCAATACATCAAATCTGACTTTAGAGCTCCTGGCACCAGATCAGAAAAGCTGAGTTGAAGTATTGATCCGTCATCTTACTATGACAGTTCAAATGCAATAAAAAATGCTAACATTTTGGCAGGCTTCCTGTGAGATCAGGGACATCTGTCCATACCATCCTAACTTGAGGTTTCATCAACCCTAAGCAGATCTATATATCCCAAGCAGGCAGCAAACCCCAGTGCTGTGAGAGCATGACATTATGATTCCTCACCATGGCTTGTGGATAACGAGGCAAAACTGCAGTCCCGTGGTAGATCTGATTCAGGTCAGTTGGGGACAAGGCCTGGTTTCAGTTTTAAAGACGGTGGAAACGTTGCCTAAGTAAAAGATTTGAAGGTGCCAAGTGCACTTGTAAGACTGAACACCTCCTCCAACAATTGAAAAAAACCCCAGAAAATAGAACTCATTTATGGGTACTGAAAGACAGAATGATCTAATTTATAAGCGAAGAACAGATCAGATTGTTCTACCTCTTCCCCTGACTTTGCATGGAAAGGTACAGTCAAGCTGTGAAATAATTTTTTGGTTTGGAACGCTTTCGCTGTTTTGAATTGAAAAGAGAGAATCCTGGGTTAAGCACAGCTAGATTTTTCCATGGAATAAAACAAACCACAGAGGCCTTCCTTTTGGTTTTCTCCAATGCAGAAATGATGGACCCTACTAAATTATGTGGTAGTTGATGCTGGAGGCAGAGTGGGATAATCCTTTTTCATTCATTCTTCAGTCATTTTAAACAATTCTGCTCATAAACAGAGAAGAAAATTGGCCATAAATAAGGGTGAACCATTTGTGTAACATTTCTAGTGATCGCTGTATTACCGTTTAGATAACAAAACGTCTTCAATGATGGTAAAGGCATATCTCTTATCTGGAAATGCATAAGAATGATTGAATGACAGATCAATATAGAGTATTTTAGCTGTTTACAAACGGTGCCCTAATGATGCCTATTCCAGTTCCACTGAATGATCTTCAGTGTGTAGTAGTATTCCCCATTTTTATGTCTAGACAATTTCTCTAAAACTTGAAAGTCAAGTGAATTTTAAGTGCTACCACTGTGCAGAACCTTCATCTGCACTTCTTTTTGAGCTCTTGAAGTTTCCTGCAGATGATATGCCAAAATTCAGATTCAAAGCCAAACTTTGCCAGGATTCTTTCACAGCTGAGGTTCGCATTGCAATCCTGCTCTTATCTCTAGTGTTTCTACACATTTCTTTAATAGTACAGATAGCAAAAAGTGAATAAAACATTCTGCAATACATCAAGTGATGTTATTTCATCAACCTAAATGGAGGTATTTGATGGAACGAAGGAGGGGTCTTTGCTCTCCTAAATGTGACAACAGCTGTAGTGTCACATGTAGGAGCCATTAGACCATGTCCTCAACAGTGTGAGATTTCCAGTTACTGCCACCTTCCCCAAGTTGTACTTTGTCAGATATTCCCCTATTGGTAGCTGAGCTGTTTAAGCAGCATCCGCTACCTCAAACAGTACGAGTGATATACCACTTGATATAATGAGACCCGAACAGTGTCTGCAGGTCTCAGTCCACTGACAGAGACCCGTCTTCTAGAAGGGCTCTGCAGGACATTGCTGCCTGCCTGGCAGATGGAAAGAGCTGCCTGTAGTCTCACACTGAGCTGTGCCACCTTGCTGGTGTCTGACTGACCTGTCTGGTTGGTCATATACAAGCCTTTTACCTTAATTTTCAAGTATCATGGAGCAGGTATATTAACTCTGTGCCTGAAGTAATCATATTTAGATTTTGTTTTAAACATACTAGCCCACTGCTGGGCTAGTTAATCCCAAATCCTATTTTAACCAAGTTGCGTCTTTAATCAGGTCCAAACTTGTTCCTTTAGCCTTCCTGTGTCCAGACTGCTGAATAAAATACCTTCAGTCAGGTTTCAATACACATAGTATTATCCTAAAGCAACACAAACTAATAGAGCTTTCCCTTTCTGCTCTAACATAGTATGCGTGCCTAATATTAGGTGATTGGGTAAAAGAAACTGAAAGTCAACTCTAAATCTTTAGCCACTGACTTCAAATTTTTTGGTGACATGGAAATGTGATGCCACTTTGACCCCAGCTCAGCCGGAGGTGAGCTGGAAGAGACCTGTTTATTTGGATCACCACTAACTGTTTTACCTTGTCATCGTTAGATGAAATAAATCTGATGGCATGTATATACTTTCTTAATTAAAAAAACTGGATTAGATCCAGCTCTTTTTTGTTCTTTGCACAAAGGATTTGGGATGTGCACAAAGAAGCTTCCTGAAAGAAATTGCATTTTAAAGTAACTAGAAATTTTGTTTCTGATTCAGCATTTAGCTTTTACTGTAAATTCTCATGTTTCCTCTGAGTGTGTAAAATTTTAAAACTTCAAATGTTCACCAAAAAATTTCATTCTTTTTTCATGATGTCAATTTGTTTTTTTTTAAGTAAGTTCAATTTCTGCCAAGGTTTGAAAATAGTGTGATATCCCTCCTTCAACAACAGAAAATATGAAACATTGTGAAATTGCCTAACTTCAGGATCTTCTGTTAAAGTAGGTGAAATCAATCCATACCTCATTTCTTGTCTGTGAAAATAACAATGACTGAGACACAACATTAAATGTCTCCTGTTTTCTGTTCACTGATTGGGATTATCAGGTAGAAAGACAATTTCCGTGGTAGCCCACCTTCTCAGCTCTTCATTACTTTGGCAGTCACATTCCTCTTCATTTGATGTTTTCCTAGTTTGGTTTAGTTCAGAAGCATTCTTTTTTATTTGGTTGGTTGGGTTTTTTTTTCTTTTTTTCCCAGCAAAGTTCTTTTACTTAATTTTTTTCTAACTTAATAAGAAAATAAATTTAAAAAAACCTATTTCTTAAAAATAAGATCTATTCCAATTGCAAACTAACTACCTGATATCTGAAACAAAGATTATCTTTGTGTAAGTTTTTTTGTAATTTTTCCATGTCATAACAGATTAACGAAGAAAGAATTGAGAGAAGATGATTCAGCAATTCTGACTCTTAAAGCACTCAAAGTTTTCATGCCTTTTTATGGAATTTTAGCGTCAGCAGGAATTTCCATTAGATGTCCCTGTTTGGTACTGGGTACTGCAGAAAGTACTGCTTGATACTTTTTTCCCACTTGAGGCAATAGTGGCATTGAATAGTAGATGCCTGAAGTGTACTGTTGGTAGCTCCTTGAATTGTGCTGTTATCCTTGTTTGCAAGAACTTTAGAAAGGCAACACCTTTTACAGCACCTTCAGGAAATGGAAGCACGGCAGGAGAAAAAAAAGCCTTTCATTGCAGTGAAATCTGTATATGTGAAATGCCTATATGCAAAATGTTATTTCAGCCAGGCAGTGCTAAGACTACAGTTAAGAACCTCATATCATTTTCATCTTCTCTCTGCTAATGAGAGTTTTTATGGAGTCAGCTGCAAATCCAGCCATATTATCCTTTGCAGGAACAGAGTCTTTCTGTCAGTATTACTCTCTTTCAGAGATCAGAAAAACTATAGTGTTGTATAGAGATGCATAAGGAAGGCCTGGAGAGGACTCACCTGAATGCTAGCAAAATGCATCATTACATGTCTAGTGGAAAGGGTAGGGATTGATTGTTCTCATTTTCACTGTATAACTGGCACACTTTCACCTACACTGTTTTAATATGCTCTGGTCAATGGAAGGAGAATCATCTGTCTTACTGTGTATACCAGTCTCAAAATAGGCTATATCTCTCTCTACGTCTTTCCCTGGGTAAAGTACTGAAGAAGATTAGTTTTGACTGTGTGGCAAACTCGCTAACAGCTGAAGTTGAATAGCGGGGAAATGGTATAAAATAGGGAATGCCTGATGGACCACATTCAAATCTCAGCAACTCTATGAAGTCAACTAAAAATATTGTTCCTAACAGTTCCTAACCTCATATAAAAATCCTTAAATGTGATGAAGAAGAATTTATGAAAATATCAGACCTTGAGAGTGACTTACTTTTTAAATTTCATCTCATCAAATTCATGGAAATGACTTATGTAGGTAAGCTTTTCTAAGATAATAATTAGTATCTACCAGTCAAAGGTCTGCTTATTTAAAGGTGAATACCACATACTTTTCTTTCTCAGAAGGTACAGAATTTTCTCATTATCTACTCAGTTGCTTATTTTTCTTGTTTTCAGAAACCTCAATACATGTATAGTTTTGTGCAGAAATGTGGCTTTCTGTAGGAGAGAAGCAACATTCATATACCAGTATCCACTTCAGGAGTGTGTTTGGCTTTCAAATTTCAGCATATAGCTAGGTGCAGAAAGATAGATGTTCAAAAGCATACCAGATCCTTGATCAACTTCCCATCAAAATCAGTCAAAAGCTTACTTGCAGCAACTCTCATTAATATTAAAAATTAAAAGCAATAGTGGTTCGGAGGATTACTTTGGAGCAAATCATGCTTTCTTGTATTAGAAGTCAAGTTCAATAAGGAGAAGAGAACTCATTTAGCTACTTTATTGCCCTATAGGCATTTTGAAAATGTTGGTGTTTGATTGTCTAGGTTTGCAGAAGTATACATTCTATGTTCAGGACAGGTCATAGAGTGGTTTAATCCATTAGGACATCACAGATTAAAATGAATTTGATAATCTTATTCTATAGCACACTGCACATTTATTTTCATCTGATGACTGTCCACTATTCCATTTAGCATGACGGACTGGCATTTCATCAAGAAAGGTTAAAGGCTTCACCAGGGCTATTAGACTCAAATGAGTTCCATTGCCAAAAATGTAGAGTTGCACTAACATTAGTATGATTCATGGTTGCTGAAATTAAATTTATAGAGATCTTTCATTTATCCTTTCTCAACAGCACCACTCACGTTCAAGAAACTGTCATCACATGAATGTTCAGGAGTAAAGGTTTTCCAAAACTGCTGCTTAAACTTCCAACTCATGATCAAAGAGCAAAGTTGGGTGTAAACTGTCATGATAAAAGAAGAAAAAAAGTCCTGAAACAGAATTTAAAATTAAAAAACTTAGTGGTTTTCTCAAATCAGGAGTGTAAACCATGCATTTCAGGTCAAAGTAACAGAACTGCTTCAGTAATTTGAAAGCATTGTATTTTTATTCAATTTTGAACTCTCAATATAAAGTAAGTTATATTTTTTTAAATGTTATTCCTCATGAAAGAATGAACTCTTTATTTTGAGAGGTCAAGATATGTCACTCTGAACTTTTCTCAAATCTTTGTTATAAAATTTAGAACTGATATAAATTGACCCTTTTCCGCAACAATCTTGTGGTTGTTTTGTGGAGAAACCTTTTCTTTATGTGTACAAAAAGTCTGAATCTCTATCCGTAGGAACATCAGATCAAATGCTGGAGTATCCAACATCTGTCAAAACCAGCCCACACTTTGTGAACTTAAGTGACAAACAAGTGAATTTAAAGCACCTTTTATATAAAACCTCGGGTCTTTAAGGACAGAGCAATGTGACCGACTTAGGAGAGTACCTATAGAGTGGGGAATTACCTAGAAAACAGTTGGTGTATTTCCAGGTCTATTACACAAGCACACCTGGAAAAAAAGCTTTTTTAAAATCCCATTTCTCTCCACCACTACTCCCCCCCCCAACCTTCCCACCACTTCCCAGAGAGTGTCTTCATCACTGTAATATGAATGATGACACTTGAAGTGTCTTGTCACTCTTCACCGTAAGGCCCTCTAGCTACGTCTGCATTATCTTACAAAAGTAGCCCTGAGGTTGGGGTGATGGACAAGCATTAGTGATGGATGACTTGACAGTTAATGATTATCCCTGTTGACACTAAAGAGGACCACTGAAGGTGGTTTTACTGTTGATCAGTAACACACAGGGCTGGAGTTGAGGTAATATGTAATCTATAATTGGCGTTGGTGGGGAGGGAGGTGTTAATTGTATTTCACACGTATTCCTTGTCTGGAGAGATTCCAGCATTTTTATATTTGGACCCCCCCCATCTAGATATCTGTAAATACAGGTGACCTGCCAGTTCAGTCTTAGCTCATTGTAAGTCAAAATAGTGAGATTCATAAGCTCACACAGACTTTGGTTTATAATACGAATACCCACTGAACCCTAATCGCAGTCACATGAAAAAATCCCATAGAAATTTGTCTTCTCCAGTAATGATGAATCATGTTAAAGTTAGCTGTCTTGGTTATGAAAGACTTTCACTCTTGCAGTAAATGATTATACTGTTTTTGGCACCAAATTTCTAAATGCAGCCGCATGACGTTGACATGGATAAATCCTTATTTTAATAACCATGAAAAGAATTGTTGATAGAAACTATGACATATGCCAGTGAAAGCAAAACTAACAGGAGATCCCCAATTTTCTAGTATTGAACTTTAAGCCAAGAAATTAGCTATCTCTCTGAAGCAGTTTATTGTACACATGACAGAAGTAATGCATCTCCCATTCTAACTGGAGTCTCAAAGATTTGAGAGCATTGGTGTATTTATAGAACTAATTGACAGGAGATGAATTGTTACCATTAACAACATGACTGCCTGAAACATAGTAGACTGCCTGACAAAAATATTTCTCATTCTTTTCAATTTAAAATTTACTCTCTTCTCTTGAGTAGAGCTGGATTATGCGTTGTATGGATGTCTGAAATATGTAAAAAACTTTTAAAGCATACTTGTAGAGAAATTACCTGATATAACCAACTCGTAGGTGATAATTACTTAACCTTTTCAAAGTAGCTTTTCCTTTCAGAAGACAAAAGTAACTTATTTAGTTCCTCTACTTAGCACTTCTATTATCTGATGAAGAGTAACTTTAACAGGATGATTATGAACACTGATGCAGCTTGATTTCAGATGAACTCAAATGTTCTGTGGTCAGTCACTAACCGAAAATAAACATCTTGAACATCCAAAAAAATGATACATAAAATCCCTGCAGTGAATCTCTAGATTTTCCTCATGCTGGATATCACAAAACTAATCAAAAATCTCATTGTTAATGTAATTTAGGACTGCAGTCCTTTCTGACTGCTGTTGGCTATTTATGGTATCACTGTACTTTTTTCAGGAGCTGCGATACTGATGGTTGCGTTTGAGTCAGGCTTTACATTGCCAACACCATTTCACTCATTTCATTTTCCAGTGTGAGTTAACTGCCTGTGATATTCCTTTTATTTTCCTTTCTTTTTTTTTCTCTTAACCATATTGGAGATATTCTAAGTGGTAAAAGAGATGCCTCTTTTTATTCCAGAAGTAGAGACTTTTTTGTAATGGATGAGGCTGTCTCTTCAGTACTTGATTAATGCATATCACAACCCTGCAGGTTCCTTGTTGGAACTGTAAATATACTGGTCTGAAGTAGTCAAATCTGGTTTTGTGTTGCCTTTAATCTAATTTTTCTAGTTTCTTCCAGAATGGACAAGATAAATAAATTGAGGAAGATGCATCAGACTTTTTGTGGAGTAGAAGAGCCTCCAATTCAGAATAAGAACTGGGGTATCCCTGGGTGGTCTTCCGGCTCCTTAAGGTACATTTCAGTCATGCCTCCAAACAGCTGCAAGGCTAGACACGTTGATGCAAAACTGGCGGGCTTTAAGTACAGCTATAAAATGCTACAGGCTTTCCAGATTCCATTATCTCTCCATAATATCATGGAAAGATAATGGGATAATCTGTCATAATGGAATAATATTATGGACAATAATATTATGTCCATAATACAGGCAATGTTAGCTGTGCTTTCCACATACTTAGCACAGCTGTAATGCAGGAGAGACCGTAGGCTTTGATACTGGATTCTTGGTCATTGTCTATTTTCCATAGACTTTGCTCTGCAGAAGCATTGGGTTTTTTTCTCCTTTGGTCAGAGACAGCTTAGAGCAGGTTTGCCTCCTTATTCTCCTTTTAACTTTGTTGTCAGAGTAGATATTAGCATTTTACCCTAGACTTACTACATCTCAGCCCTGACCTCTCTAACCAAATGGAACATCTCTAATAGCAAAAAATATTCCCTAACCTTGAGACAGGATGGTGGAGTGTAGCTCAGGTGTAGCTGGTTAGACTCCCTTATTCCAACAAAAAGGCTGTCTTCATCTATACCCTTTACTGACCCCCACATTACCCCTCTGATCATGCCCTTAGACTGTTTGGGATTATACTACTTGTCTCAGGCCAGGTCTGTTCTAGTGAAAGTGGAAATAATTTAACGACACAGATGATCATGGGGCAGTGTTCGAGCCTGGCCTCATTTAGTTTTCTTGTGAAGACAATAATGAGTAATTGCACAAGTAGCAAGCTCAGTTTGCGAGTAAAAAAAAGAAAGCAGAACAACTGAATCCCCCTCACACACACCCATGATACTTTACTCATGAAAAAAAGATTAGCTATTGCAGTCATGTTTGCTTTCTGAGTATTGCTTCAGAATTTAGGAGGTAACTGGTATCTGATATATCAAACAAAGCAGAAACACAAAGTAGCAAAGAATCACTCATGCCCATGGTACACAGATGTCTGACCATGCAGAAACTTCACATGAAATTATTCCAACTAACACATTAATGTGAGACAGATAGCAAATGCCCTAAATTATTTACTCACTTGATAGTCCAAATAGCTATTAACATGGTTATGATTTAAAAGACAGCTCTTACTGAAGCAGATTACTTTCTAAAAGTAGTTGCTATGTTTATTTTAATATAATATTCTTGATCCATTTTAGAAAGAAAATGCTTTAGGTATATTGACAAACATTCACACCCCACATGCCCCCCACACCCCCCCATTATTTTACAAGTGAATTTAATGGGAAATCCATATTTAAAATTTTAGAAACACTCATTTGGCAGTAGGGTTCTCCCTCCAGAAAGAATGACATATAGATCTCTGATGAATAAGGTCTATACTAGTGGGGCTTCTAGTCTGCCATTATTTTGGGGGTGCCAAATGTAACAACCACCCATGACACTTGGTTAGAACAGAATAACCTTTCACGATAAGTACTAATCATTGCAAATATATGCTGTTCAGAATTGCTCATCAGTTGATAATGAATGGATAGGAATGTCAAGCTGCTTGTTTTGACTAACACTATTGTTAGTCATAATTTGTTATTCTGGGAGAACATTTAGTGATAAAGTCACCTCCTGTTGTCTGCCTGGCCTGCGCTCCATCCTCCAGGGTGGTGGACATTTAGATTCCGATCCAATGGCTATAAACAGGTAGGTACTGACATTGAGGTTAATTATGACAATTCAAACTTATATTACTAGAATAAGGACAATGAATTTTCAAGACATCCATTCAGATGGCCTTAGTGCAATGAGAGCTTACATAAGACCTTTCAGGACTCCCTTCACTAAAATAGTTTTCATGGAAAAATGCATAAAAATACATTAAGCTTCCCAGTGCAAAGAACCAGTGATCTTTATGACTGCATAATTTCTACTTTAGATCACAGTAAAATTTTCTTGTAATTTACTTTCAGCTCATGAGAAGAAGAAAAGTACTTTTATGTCATTTTCCTGTCCTTTTGCATACCACAGCCCCCAAGACCTTAATGAAGTCAACTCAATTTTCCCTATTAGTTAAATGTACTTGCAAGATGACATTATGGACCCTGAATTAAAACCCTTGCTGAAAGCTTACTTGAAATCTCTGGTTGTGTGATTCTGCATGTGTGTGCATGTACGATACAAGTATCTCCATATATGAGGTAGGTTTTCTTCTATCTTTCACAATATTGCAAAGGACATGGTTAGAGGTAAGCATTTCCAAACAAAGGAGTAAATCCCACACATTTTTTCCAAGAGTTTATGATATAACCTGCCCCTTCACTTCATATCTCCTTATAAAATCAAGGAGCCAGCGTAAGTTTTGGGAAATCAACTGGAGACATTGGTATTATTCCTTGTTATGATATTGTCTAGCTAGATAGACTTAACCACTTCACTTTGTCATTCAGTAATTTTGTTTCATCTCCTGTCTCATCTGTGTAGATTGTCCTATCAGTCAAATGGATTTCCCCAGCTACCAGTCTTTTTCCAGGTAGGATAATGCAAGACATATTGCACTCCATCCTAGAGTATTAAGAGTGTTTACAGCTCCTGAACAAGCTCAGTGTCTGTGTTTTCCCTTGCTCTTCATAATGCATAAATAACCTGATTTTCTCTCACGCAGTTCTGAGCATAGGTTGACGCAGAAGCCAAGCTGCTTGGGTGAAGTACTCCTGCAAAATGAATAATCTGGGAGAAACAAAAATCCTCCAACTGTAATACATTCAATTATTTCAATATTATGTGATCTTATCTAGCAGATGCAGTATAATCTTCACCCATCCTGGAAACTGATTTTATCTCATTTTCCCCCTACATTATTTATTTAAAAGAGATTTCTATGGTGCTCATTGTTAAAGTGCTAAACACTTCTAACTTCTTTCTTTTAGAAATACCGGATTCTCTCTAGGTCTTGTTTTCAGTTCAACTAGAGCATATGTCACTTATATTTTAGTGAATTACAGGTTATGCAACTTTGAATTACAGATCTCTTTCAATATTCTCTATAGTACACAATGAGGTACTGAAAGAGGAAAAAATCTTGAGAATCATTTCCTGAGGTTAAATATGCTTGATCAAGTTTCTCGTACTTCCAGAAGCACATTATTACTTCTCACATGACTTCAATCAAAGCTAGTATTTCCTCTTAACTTCATAAAAGTTAAATTAACGGGGAAAAATGTGCTTAAATACTTCAAACAATGATAAGACTGGTTCACAGGTTTTCTGATTTATACTGATAATTAAACCATATAAGTAAGAATGAAAATTCAGATACCAAATCTTGCCTTACCAGTATGGAAGAAGTTTATCACAAGCACAAATATCTTTATTTGTGGGCTTGTGGGCTTGAATTGGTTCCAGCATTTATGAATGTTTTCTGAATTAGCATGCCAAAGAAGTGTAAAAGTTAAAGCAAAGTAATTACTTTCAATATTGTACAACATTTTTCTTATAGTAGATTAACACTAATATGGATCTGGGAAGTAGATATTGGCTTTAACAGTGTATTCTTACAGCTGCAGAAATCATGTATTCATATTCAAAGCAGTACTATGTGTATGTTTAACTTTTAAAACAGTGAGTTTTTAATATGATCTTAATTTTAAACATATGCGAAAGCTATCTGGTGAAAGAAGATGAACTTGAGCAAAAGTTGAAGACTGGGCATATGTTCACTGCTTTACAGAACTGAAGCTCCTTATTTCCCAGCAAAAATTTATTTGTCCTGTCTGCCATAAGAAAATTAACGATGTTCATTGTTACACTGAAGAATATCTGTACTTATTCGTTTCATAATTCAGTTGAACAGTTGGGTGGTTAGGCCAGTATGAATGTGGCTTTAATTAATGTAATTACATAAACTGAAGTAAAAGGGTACATTAATACTCCATGGATTAGCAAGCTAATTAAAATTTTTAACATCACCAATGAAGTTTCCTGACAACTGCAGGAAAAGACAGCCCTTGCAATGAAAGTACAGTAGTGTCAGACCACAGCCAAGTGCCCTAATCACTGGGCTACGGAGTCAGGCCTCAACTTGCTCATTTTTTTTCCCAAAATAGTGAATCTTGCTGAGCTAATGGGCAGGAATAAATGTTTCAGTAAAAGTAACAATGTCCCGATCTACCCAGTCTCCTCTGAACTGTCCCCTCCTTTTTATGCTGTGCCTGGGTGGCTAGTGCACGCTTCCCAAAGGGGTGAGCTCTAGATTTAAATTTCTAGATTTAGTGAGGTGGATGGAAATCAGGTTTAATATTTCCTAAGTGACAGATCTACCCAGATATGATACTGAAGGTTTATAATATTACCCACCTCCTCCTTGAAGCCAGGCCTCGAAATGAAAGAGACTGGGATTGTCCATTTCTGGGCAGGAATGGGGTGAGTGATGTATGTCTTAGAATGCCTGTTAAATTAGGGACTGCTGCTATTTTAGGTGACGCTTTGTTGCAATTATGCATATAGTTGGTCAGCAATAGAATTTAGATGGGAAACGGGTTATAAAACCTATCAGAATTGAGTGACTATCTAGATTTAGCCTTCTATATTTGTGTACCTAGAGGATACCATGATCCAGAATGTTGATGCCAGAAGAGCATAAATCTCAAAAATTTGGTAGCCATGATGAAGATCTTCTCAAGATTGCAGTGGAGTTTTTTTCATTGCTTAAAATGCTTTTAATGCTTACTGAAGATTCGTTGAATCTACATTTCCTCTGTGTTACAATGAATTGGAAATGAAGTTTCCCAGCTTCAAAGAACTGCTGTGAGATTGAGTGCATTAAAAAGAGCTTTGAAATCTATGGGAGAAGGAACTATATGAACTAATATTGCTGTGGAGCTTGACAGAAAATATTTGTTTCAACCTATTAAGTAAAAAGACAAAAAACAAGATTATTTTTCAAAGACATCCAAAAGTTTTAAGACAAGCAACTTTTTATATTGGCCAAAAAATTGATAACATTTTGGTTTGCAAAGAAATACTGAGATACTCCATAAAAAGACGAGATTTTAAGAAATTATCTTTTAACTCTTGTGAATATTTTTAAAAATTGTTTTTAAATCAGACTAAAGTAATTATTCTGGATTAATACAACTCCAGATAGTAACCAAAATTTATGTAATTCATCTTCTTATCATATATAGTGGCTTGAACTCTGCTAAGAAACATTTTGTAACTTATTTAGATCATGGGGGTTATTGGTGTGCTTTTTAAGCATTTATGATAAAGCAGCAGCTTTAAACTTTGCTAAAATTGAAACAAAATTATTTAAATCAACCTTCTTACTTTACCTGGACATGATTTCCTAGTTACTACACTCAGAAGCAATACAACAGAGACACGTTGACTATACTTAATATACTCAAACCCTCAAGTATTAATAAGCAAAGACCAGTGGTCAGGGCAGTCAAGCCATGCATTTGAAACACGTAATTTATTAAAGTGTGAGCAAGGTATGCCCTTTCTTATTTTAATGGCAAGTTACCATATATGTCCCATATAGTCAAAGAATACCGTTACAACTCATAAATAGTAGGTCTTCCCATTGATGACTTAAAGTTCGCACGCCATGACATTCATGTTTTTTGAATGTTGTAGGAATATTTAGAAACATATTTATTTGTTATTATTAATAAGTTATCACAAAGTTCTATCTTCTTAATATCTGTATATATTGTATACTGAATATTAAAAATATAGTTTCTAGTGATTAAATTCTTTGAATACTGTAACTTTTATTAGTTTTTGCAATTAATTTTACAAAATTCTATAAAGTTTTCTTGCTTTTTAGTCTGCTTAGTGCAGATTATTGTACTGAATTTCAGGCTGGCAATACAATTAGAAAATAAACCGTTGCTGCCAGAATTCATTAATTCCATGTCTTAAGTTTCTATGTCCCACCCACCCAAATGCAATTTGATGGAACAGATACTGTTCAAATTTGTACTAAGGTAATTGTCTTGATGGGTTCTTCCTATTTTTATTTTCTAGGTGTGTTTTCCCTTACAGCCTATTTTCTTAACCTTGGTTTCCTAACTTGTTTTCACTGTCCATATGTGCAGGTGTGCCAGTACCACTACCTAACAGTTTTTGAAGTAGATGATTAATTCCAATGTAATTTGATATAAAGGGAAATAGTCTTAGAGATATCAGGTTCCTAATGGTTCTGCAGAACTGACCAAGTAGGTTAAGGAAAAAAAAAATCCACCTGTTAAGCATTCTGACAGAGGGAAAGACAAGAAGAGTATCAGTCTCTAGTTATTCTGTCTGGCAATACATCCCTGGCCATCAAAACTTGTGCTTTGACTAGTTAAACTGCACAGTCAAAGCCCACAGCCAACTATGTTATTCATTATTTTTTATCCAGTCAACAGGATTGATGATAATTAATTGAAGAGGGAATTCTGTAGAGGACATGGATAAAGCTGGAGACCAGATTTGGTTCTACACAAAGGAAAAGTTATTAGAGAAAGCAAGATGGTGTTTGTCTGGCTTCTTAGTTTCCCTATGTTGATACTGTAGAAATGAAGGATAAATGCTGTTGGTAAAGGAGGACCAGTTTAAGGAGTGACATCTACTACTGGCGAGGAGACAGCCTTTCCTTTACACCAAGAGTAAGAAATGTGAATATCTAAGACTGTCCCCCTCCTTTCGTGTTGCAGCTCCACAACTTTCCTTTTCTTCTTTCCTTCCCATTGTTGCAGTGTGCCAAGAGGCTATCCAAACAACAGCAAAATCCAAGATAGACTACTCTGCTGGAAAGTTTTGAGCTAACTCAACCACGGGTATGGCATTGTGAAGGACTAAGAAAGACAGAAGGGATTTAAGTGTACTGAAAGGGTTAGTAGGCATGAATAAAAACTCAGGCATTATATATTCAGGGAGCTGGAGGAGTGGTTGTCTTGCACACCAATAGAATTATTCAGGAATGAATCAGACACACGACTTGTAACTGTTAAAGGAGAGTGTACTGAGGTGTAGAACCTCAGGCATTAAATATTCAGGGAGCTGGAGGAGTGATTGTCGTACACCCCAATAGAATACAGGAATAAATCAGACACACAACTTGTAACTGTTAAAGGAGAGTAGGAGACAAAAACATTCGTATTGCACTTGTTTTAATGGCCACCATGAAACCTTGATAGCCTCCATTCCCAGATGGCAAGGTACTATTATTTTTAATGTTCTGTGCAGGATAGAAACTTTAAAATTTTAGCCCATTAAAGCTTTATTAAGATTTATTATAAGAAAGTCATTCAAATAATTTTGAAACTGTCCCAGAGGTTTAGATTAATATCCGTTTCATCACTTACTACCTGTTTAAACTAGGATCTAACATATTTGTCTTGATTTCAGCAACAAAGTGTGGTTGAGACTTTGTCTTTATTCATTTTTCTATGTCTGTCCCTGCTGAGGCTTGCCTAAGCATGAATGAGTTTTCTTGGTTTTACCATCAATTCCCATTACTTTTGATACTGTATCCCAGATCTGTAGCTTTGTAATAAGTTTATTTCCTCCATGTATTGCTACTCTTGACATCTCTACCTCAACACTCTGAAGGCTTGACTTGTTGGCCAAATGAAAATAAATAAAACAATGCCAATGATTCTCATGTGTAGGGATGCTGTACATCCTAGAAGGTTGCTTGTCACTCTCAAAAGTATAAAACTCAATATAATGCAAGATACTATGGATCAGATAGTTCTTTCTAGTTTCTTTATCTGAACAAGCCATTTATAATAAAATCATTGAATAATTTATATTGGAAAGGACTTCAGGAGGTTGTCTAGACCAACTTCCTGCTCAAAACAAGTTCAGCTTCAAAGTTTCACAAACTTCCTTGGGACTTAGTTCAGTCAAGTATTGAATTTCTCTGGAGACAATCTTTCTGGGAAAGCTGTTCCTGCAGTTAACTACCATATTTGTAATTTTTGTATGTGTCCAGATGGAAATTCCTGTGCAGCAGCTTATGGTCATTGCATCCTGTTCCTTTACTGTGCATATTAGAGAAGAGTCTGTCTTCCCTATAACAACCTATTAGGCTGTTGAAAACAGAAATTAAATTCCCCCTTACTCTGAAGAAATATCTCTTTGAGATTTCTCCAGGCTAGCAAACTTAACTCTTTCAGTCCTTTCCATGTACATCACGTTCTTCCATCTCCTATCTGTATCTATGGCCTTCCAGTAAACTCATTTGAGTTTGTAGTTGCCATTCTTGTTCCAGGGGCCCCACAACAGAACATGATACTTCACATGCAGCTTCATGAGTGTTGAAGACTCGGGAATAATCACTTACCTTGGTCAGTTAGGTATTCTCTTACTAGTGCAACCCAATACGTGTTTTTCATAAATAGCTTCAAAGGGGTATTCCTGACTCATGCTCATTGTGTTGTCCAACAAGAAAACTGTATTGGTGGTAATATTTGGAAGGTGAAAAAAAAACAACAAAAAACAGATTAGCTGCGTCATAATTTAAATATGTTAATGTATCAGTTATTAATTGCTGTCACCATGATCAGGGTTACATGGCACAATAAGTTCATTTTATTACAGGCATTAGAAATACAACGTCAAAATTAAGGACTAAAATGTAAATCATACTTATAAGAGAACTGGAATTCTATTGGCTGATCCTACAAAAGACTCAAAATTAACAGTAGCTAAACATTTGAACTCTCGGTGTGTTCCTTCATATAAGAAGATTAACATGAGGTTCAGATGCATATTCTAGGTGATATCCAGCTTTTAAAAGGCAGAATTTCTCCTATAAATAGAAACAGTGAAAGTTACTATCTTGTTTATGCAGCAGAAAAATGATAGAAGTTGGAAGTGGCCAGAAAAGAACTGTAAAAATGCTTTCAATATGAGTCAATACTTTATTCAAGATGAAACGAAGAAGTGACAAGTTCATGACCTATAAGAAAATTTTATTGAAAGCGGAAAAAAAAATAAAAGGATTGCTCTAGGTCTGAAAAATGAAGTTGAACAAACTCAAACTAAAACTACAACACATCATTTTGGCACTAAATTTGAAAGGGGGAAGATGGTAGGTTGTTCAGTAATAGAAATCTAAAAATCTAAAGCTGCTCTCCTTCAAAGGACAAATTGTCATTGTGAATGAAGTTATGAACTGACACAAGTAACCTGCTGAAATTCTGCAATGTTAGACAAGATGTCTGAATAAAAAAAATTCATCTCCTTGTGCAGATTTTAGAGCCTTGACTTTCCTACCTGTAGTCCCCTCAGAATATTTTGCATTTTTTAGCATAACATTCCACACCGCCTTATCTAAAATAAACTGTTTAGATAGTATGTATTTAAACCACAGAATTATGAATTATTCAGTGTGTGTTCAAAGAGGTGTGTCAGTTTTAGTAGTTTTCCTGGCTTAGTGCATTTTCATGAATAATAATTCACCCACTTGTAATCTTACTTACACCTTTATTTCATTAAAATTCAGAGCTGACTCTTACTTTGTACTAGCTGGATACAAACATCCTGATGATGAAGCTGTGCAAGAGTGAGTTCTACTTTTTCATTTAAAGTAAACTTTTACACTAAACAATACCTCTGTCATCTCAGCCAAAGGGATGGTTCAGCCAATTATTAAAAATGGACTCTAAGAGAAGATTCTTCAGAAGGAAAACAAACAACAATCACTGGAAAAGAACATGTTTAATGTTTCTCTTTTCCTTTCTTTTCTTCTCTGACACCAGTAAATGTATATGAGTAGATGTAGCTAAATGCTTGTTGGGCTTTTATAAGAGTTTTTAATTTAGGTGCTGTATGTATATGTATATATGATTAAATTCATGTATGTGAAATCATTGTTACGCTTTCAAGATTGCTTAAGGCTAGGTCAAAGGAAAAAACCCAAACATTTGTGTTACATGATTGGTAGGAAGTCAATTCATTACAGATTTGTTTGTTTTTTTTTTTTTATTGTATTGCTTTGCTTTTGGGATTATTCACTAGCAATACACGGAGTTGTATTTTGCTGTGTGATGAGATCCTTGCTGGACCAACCCATTTTGTGACTGTACACTGAAATGCAGGAATATTTTTCACCCAGTATGTGGCTCACTCGTGATTTGCCAGATTGATTTTGAATTATTTTTTGACCCAAAGTTTTAAGATGTTATTGATAACTTGGTTTAAATGAAAGCAGAGCAGTCTTTGAAGATGTCAGAGGACATATTCAGAGACAATAATACAATATAATACTTATTTTTTCCATACCCTTTAAATCCTTTCAGTATCTTTCTCCCATCTCATTTTACTACTGTATTGAAATAAGTCTCAATCAATGCTTAGCATTGTTTGAATGAGAGGGAAATGCACTTATGAGTCCTACCTTACGGGTGTAATAATAATACTGGTTATGTCAGAAATATGAACACCCAGAAAGTTACGAAGAGACCAAACTGTTGTAGATATGGATGAAAGCTACGGAGCATTGGGTAGCATTGGCTTAAATGCATGTAGTTTGTGACTTGAGAAAATGCTGTACATCTGCTGTTTGAATATGGCCTTTTGTTAACAAATTTCTGTTAACAAATATCAATAAATCAAGGCACAACTGCACTGAAAGTGTGTTGCTTTCATTGTGAATCTTTTTGTCAAAATTGTTTCAAAAGGAAAAAAAATATCTACACCTGAAAGTAAGGTTTGCTTACTTTTTATTACAGAACATTATTAAATGTCTCAGAGTTGTAGCTTGTAGATAACATTACAGCTACTACTGTAAATATAATTGCTCTTTCACACTAGAACCTAGGACGTGTCATCTCCTATGATTTTATTGGATTTCTTCTTTTGCTGTGAGCTAGAAACTTTCAAACACCAATAATGGGTGTTACTGAGCTTTGCCTAGTAACAGTTGTATGCAAACTTATTTGCTAAGAAACCTGATTCAGAAGCAGTTTAGTTTTCAATGTGAGTGCAGAATCACAACATGATAACTGGCAGTGATGAGGAACCTTCTTGGAGTCTTATGTCAACTCTATTTTAAAATCATTGTAGTTCATTCTTGCTAGTGCCAGTATACATCTCTTGTCATTGCCAACAGTTTGAATCAGTGCCATTGATCTACCACCATTGGCCTTCACAAAGGTAACTGTGTAGAAATTAAAGAAACTTAATTTCTCTACAGTTTTGAATTTAACGTATATACGTTTTTTTGAGAAATGCATCTCATAAAATGAAGGATTTATCTCAGGCATCCAACTCAAACAGCTAGAAGTATTTTCCATGATGTTCTGTAGAATCAGTTCTTAATGTTACAACTGTTAAGTTTATAAACTATAGCTAATTATCTATTAGATAATGCCCAATTGTACTGGCTTTACGAGACTGATGGAAAGCATTATTTTTCACCTCTAAATCTCTTTAATGTTTATGATACAGCTTTCCCATTTCCTCTTGCTTTAGAGGCAAAGATCAGCTGACTTTGATCTTTTGCTTCATAATTAGAAAAGACTTTACTTAAAAGTATTCATCCTGTTACATTTGAGTGGTAACAAGGGGGAATGGTGTATATAAACTGTATAATTGAAGAACAATATACCAATTCAAATTAATTTAGATGATTGTTCATGCTGAAGATGATAATTTATGGGTTCATTTATGGGGTAAATTACTCCAGAAGAGTCTATGTAAGAGATGCAAAAATACTGTGTAATGAGTCAAACTCATTAATAATACCATCAGTAAAGATGTGTTACTCAATCTTTATTTTACTTTTTAGAAGCCTAAAGGAATTATGCTTTTCACATGTTTATTTTTGAATTTTTGGTACATGTTAGGAACTGAAAGTAAATAAAATTCAGTAATTTTTCAGTGATAATAAACCCATAAAGATTTACTTTATCCAAATAACCATTTTTCATGTTTTAATTTAATCCACTATCCTTAGCTCGTATCCAGTTCATCTATTTGATCTTTTAACTCAAGTATCAGAATGTATGATTAACTGAATTCAATCCTTGACCTCCTATACGCATCTCCTAAAATGAAAATCTAAGCCTGTATATTGCCTTTAAACTTTTATGAAGCCACCTAGCTTATTTCAGGATTGAAATTATAGAGCTTAATAGATTCAGAGCTAATTATAAAGTCATTCTGAGGCAGAACAGAGACAACCAAACCAGATGGAATCCATTACCAATCATACTCTTGAGACTGTCTGGCATTATTAAAATGAATAATATTTCTATGTAGCAGTGTCTTTTTCAATCAGTTTCTGTCTGGGTACCAACACTAGAGCTACTTCTATGAGCTTTATTAGAGGTCACCTCCACTCATTGCAGCAATAGGTTCTGTCATACTTGACTCTTTCAGCTTAATTAAATGGACAAGTCCAAAAGGAATTTGGAGATATTAGGGTGCTTAAAGAGGGACAAAACCCAGCAAAATAGTACTGGTGGTATTAAAAAGAAAGGAAATATAGAAAACATGTTAGCTGATGGGCAAGATAGTGTTACTTTGCATGAACTGAAAAAGAAATCGTTTTTCATTTGGAAGCCCCAATGAAAACTTTGGAATAAAAGAGTGTTTCTTGTTAACACCTGTGCCCCTTCCTGCAACTCCCCGCTTCCCCCCCCTCACCCCC
>JAOXNO010000001.1:47476496-47515037 GCA_028565335.1 Limnodromus scolopaceus
CCCACCCCACCCTTCAGCTTTAGGAAGAGGAAGATAAAGAGTAGGGAAGCAGAGCAGTAAATGCCACTTACAGATTTTGAGTTTCTGGTAAGCTTTCAACATTCATTTGGACGGACTAAAGGATATTTATCCATTTCCTATTCAGACAGATGTGTCCTTAAGCCATCTGAACTCCAAACTAACCCACAGGCATTATTATGTTGCAAGTCCAACCTAATATATCTTGCCTCCCAGCATGGCTGGTTAGTAGAATTCTACCCTAACTACTGCAATATCACTTCCAGTGCAGAGCTGTCTTGGTCCTAGAGTCTTCATCCTAGAGCTCATGGAGGAAGGGCTGTTTATCTGAAAAACTCTGCCTCGACATAAGAGCACAGGAGAAAGTCTATATCTTTGTGCAAAAGGGAAATTTCATCAGTAAGAAATAACTTCTATTATTTTGAAAAATTGCCAACATCAGATATGAAACAAGGCATAAAATTACTAGCCTAATCATCTTGGTAGGGAACATAGCGAACATGTTTACAGAGCTATTGATTATTCACGTTTGTTGTTTTAAGTTTCACAGCTGATGGGCAGGCTGATGGGGCTGGAGATGTGGAAAATGAGATTTATAATTTATAAATGAAGATAATAATGTCTTAAGTTTCCCAACTCAACATTGTTTTACTCCCCATTGTACACCACTCACTCTCTGTCTTACACAAATGCATGCAAACACAACATGGGTTTTAGCAAGCTGGGTTATGAATCTGTGAGTTTCACACAATTGTTCTAATTCATTAAAAATCATGAATGAAAATAGAAATTGGTGGCTTTGACTCATCTGCATTAAAGTCAAGTAAAGCTACAATATATATAGGGATTTAAAGTTAAAAAAAACCAGCACAAGCTCTATGTGCAAATGACCCTGTTTAAGCTTAAAGCAGATGTCAAGGTAAAAAAGAATAAATAATTCAATATTATCTTCTGCTTATCATACTTAGTTTGGATAATGTGTGCTTTGAGCAAGTCTCCTGGTTCCTGCTGTCATCTTCTTGGATAAAGACAGAAGAATCTTGAGCTGCTCATTTTGATGTACAGTCCATTTCATCCAAAACTCATAGTATGTTTGCCAGTTACAGTTTCCAAATTAGAACATTAGTTAAAGAAATTGAGAAGTAATTTCTCAAATACTGTAAAATAACACAATCAATTCACAGTGATTATCTGTTAAAAAATCACTGGTAAAAGTGCACAAATAGCACTAGGAGTTGATCCCATTTAACAAGAGTTGGAGATTAGACCCTTTTCTTAAAGAGTAGGAACAATGGACTCAAGACTCCCGAGGCTCATGCAGAATTCAAAAGTGAAGTTTCCATTTTTGGGTAAGTCTTCTCATCATGTGGTTCTAGTCTAGAAAAATCTGTCTCCTGTTCTGGTGCACAGCACTGGCCCTCAGGGAAGGATTCAGGGTTCTGAACAAGTGGGTGAAGATGCTCACTGTTCTATGTTGAGTATTTAGACCCCATGTCTGATATTTTCTGCAAGCTAGCCTGAAGAATCACTCTCTCCAGGTGTTATGTCACAGTGCAACAGCTTCTAGCCTTTGTGTGGGAAGAAAATGTGCTTTGTTTAGGTGTCTTATTCCAAGGTGCACCTTTAAACCTGGTTGATTCCCACTCTTGTGGGATCGCTTCCGTACCAACAAAACCTCAGCTGAAATAGAGGAAAAACAGACCCACCCTAAAATATATGGAGAAAATTTTATTACATCTAGGAAAGTGTGTTACAGCTGCCTGTAGAAAGACTGCAACTGCATTCAGATTGAGTTGAAAAGGTTCATGTTATCACTTCTCCAATGTCTCGGCCCCTCATTCGTCCAAGTTGGGTACTGACCAGAGTGTTATACTACCCAAGATCCCATACTCCTGTGTTTCCATTTATTTTAAAGTAAGTAGTGGAGGTCAGATGAATTGCCAGGTCAAGGTGCTTCTCTCTCCAGTGACCATAGCAAGGATCTAGATGACTAGGTCAAACTAGAAGCCTAACTCTTACATAGTAAAATTAGGCAAGCTGAAGCCGAATTCTACTGCCCTGAGGCATATCTAGAAATTTCTTATGGATCCGACAGTCATTGGATGCAATAACATGGAGAGGGAGCAAAAAACACTTTAGCAATGAGTAAGAATCAAGCTATGTTCCATAAATTCTAAAATTATTCTTAAAAATAAAAATGCTTTCCATGTTTTAACAAGACAAAAATAATTATTTAGCTGAAATGGCATGAAAACCAGCTCGTTTTCTCATTGCATATTATTGGATTTCTCATTTATGAACTTTAAAATGAATGTATGCAATAACGCATACTCTGCAACTGAGCAGAGTTAAATATGAAACCTATGACAAGCAGATCCCTTCCCTTCCTTATCAAGCAGATGAAAGACAGGTAGCACTAAAAAATACTAATGAGGAATCAAGCTGATTTATGTGGCAAAAATTCCTGCACTCGCAGCATTAATGTGTTTATTGGCAGAGATGCAAATATGCGTGTAGCCTACTTTCATTTTCCCAGAACACAACTGAATTAATGCTGTCATGTTGCTCAGGGTAACAGACTCCCACCTAAGAGTCCTCCCACGCCACAAGATCAATGGGACCCTGGAAGCTACAGCAGAAAGAAATTAGAACGTGCACCAAATTGTTGAGGCTGATAAAGAAAACACATTTGCCCTTCATGTATTTTTAAAGAAGTTCTTTTTCATTATGACTTGTAAATGGCTCCTCTGTGAGCAGCACAGATAAAATTAAAATAGGCTTTCTTCCTCCTGCTTTTGGAAGTCTGCATGGCTCCTGTCCTGAGGGTGCTAATATTTAAGGACCAAAGATTAAGCTAGTCCACTTCCCCGCTTTGAGTCAAGGTCAAAGGGTAACTGAAGAGCCCCTGACAGATGTTTGTCTTGTATGTTAATCTTGAAAACACAGAGATTCAACAGCTTCCCAAACTAGCCTGCTCCCCTGTTTGACAATCCTTACAATTAACAATGTTTTCTAATATCTCATCTTATTTGGTTTCGAAGTAAATGTAAACGGTTTTTTTTCCTAGTCCTGTGCTCTACAATGTTGCTCATTACTGTCCTCTCTTATAATATTTCATATATTTGAAACATTTTATGTTCCTCCCTCTGATTTCTTCCCTGACACTGTTATGTTAACTTTTCCTCTCATGCCTTAACAACCCCAGTCCTCTCAGGTTAAACAGATTGTTTCCAAAATTCCTTGCTTACTAATCTTCTCTGAGTTACCCCTAATAAATTTAAAAATGTTTGAAATGGATCTTTATATACCAGAAAGATATTGGAATAGAATAATTGCTGTCTAAACAATAATGCATCTGACAATGACATCTATCTTTAAAGCAAAAGCAACTAAGTTGAAAACTTATTTCCAGACTTTGTATTTCACCACTTTAAGCTTTACTTCTGCAGCATTATGCTCAGGTAGTTAATTCTAATTTTTTAGTGCTGTGTTTGATTTTCATTCCTAAATGTGATATCTCCACCTGATACTGTGAAAAATAATATTACTGGTATCACCATTTCTCCAGTTTCCCCAAATCATTGTGAATTCAAATCTGATCCTTCAGAGTGTTAATACATCTTATATTAGACGTATTATCTCATCTTAGATAATAATATAAGCATGTACTATATTTTATCCAAACATGCCACCAGGTATGTCCTTCTCATTCAATAACAAACCCTTGATAACTACATTGAGAATGTAAGGTTTCAACCGTTAGTGCACTGAATTAATAACACTTTAATCTTTTCTGTCTTTCTCTGACTTTGCTACTGCAATGCTGGGTAGAGCCATGTCTGGAGGTATGTTGAAACCAAGAAGTTGCAACCACCCCTTTCGTATTCATAGACCAGTAACCCATCAAAAGATTAGACTGATCTGACATTATCTCTCTTGACAAATTTATGTTGGTGGGTTGTAATTACCTCTTAGGTGTATAAACATGTTTCTGTATTGTTTCATGCACCAAAGTTAAAAGAACTGTTCTGTAAATCCTTCACTCCTGTTTTTCTCCATCACAAGTAAGTTTTATCTAACCTGAGCAAATGTGTTATCTCTCCACGAGCAAGATGTACAGATGTATCATGTACCCAGTGTACCAGATGTACTGGTATTAACAGCAATAACAGTATAAGGTCACAACTGACTATTTTTTTATGAAACATCAAAGCAAAAAAGAACATTGATAATATTTCATGTCTCATTCATTACATGTTCAGTCTCAGTTAAATAAATATTGTTTCTTTTTAAAAAAAAAGTAATGTATTTATTAAAACATTTTCAAATATCTTTTGCATCCCTTACTAGCTGAAACATTTTGTTCGTGTCTGCCTTTTGGATTTTTCCTCACACTTACACTGTTTTCTGCATTCATTGATTTTCTATGATTCTCTATTTTTTTGATTTTGAGGTCATGTGGTAGCTATGATATCTCAACACCTCACTGAATAAATGTGAAAAATGGGTATATCAAGCAGTTTGTTTATTTATTTAATTTTAATATTATTTATTTTTATTTAAAAAAAAAAGTTATCCAAAGAAGTGTAGGAGTAACCCTTCACTCCAAAGCCTGAATGCAAATACAGTAGGAGGAGGCTCCCTTAATTTGAAAAAAGGCAGGAAAAACTGCAGTAATTTAATTACATGAATGATTTATTCCAATGAAATATAAAAACAAAATCTGTTTTGAAGTCAGAAATCAGTGGAATAAATCTCAAAATTACTTTAGTTCCTGAATTTCTGCAAGTTAAAAAAAAAACAACCAAACAAACCCAAGCCAAAAAACTCTATAGTGTTTTAAGAAAGGTTGATGAATTCTTGAGGAATTCCTTGAAGTTGAGGACTATCCTATGTGAAAATCATGCTTGCATGCAGAGGAAGTGAAAATTGGGCTATTATATATATTTTATACAGCATACTTTTTCTGGCTCATATGTCCATTACCTAAAGTGGAATACTGAACATAGCCTACCAAGCAAAAGTATCTAGAGGTTTTTTCCTCTTTTTTACTTTTTTTTTTTTTTTCTGGAAAACTCTGATTTGAGGTTGGCAGGTCCATGACCTTTCTGTTACTATAAAAGGGAAAGTAACAGAGACACTTGAACTTCCTATTGCAAGCACAGGCCTTAAAGGGAGACACTGGGAGTAGGCAGGAATATCTTGAAGAAATGGAAAACTTCACATTAATGCTGGTGGCCCATGAGCCAGAACAAAAAAACAGAAATTACTTGGATAAAGTCCATGTGGTAGAAAAGCCTCTGTGTTATTGCCATCCATTGAAAATGCCTGTCTTTCCCTTCCCTTGCCTGAAGACAAGATTTTTGTTATTGATGTGACAAACCAACAGACTTACAAACCGTCAAGAGGACCTTTAAACATCATATGAGTTCTCAGGTTCCAGATAGTGAGAACTCCACACATTAGTCACAAAAGGGGAAAATGGAAGAAGTTAGACCTGTTTAGTAAATGGAATGGAGATTTCTATATTAGGGTGAGATAAATCACTCTCTTCACTCCATTTACCCTGTTAACTAGATCTCTGCTGACTAAAAGGAGATAAGAGGCACTTGGTTTATATGTTAGGTGTCAATCCACCAGCTGAATTCCACAGTCTTTGAATGTAGATAAATTCTCTGAGCCTTTCTTGAGACCCTGACAACAACCATACAAACAAGGGATTGTACAGTAACAAATTGTGATAAATGAGCTGATCTCTGTTAACTGTTTACAGAAACAGCCCTCTAGGTCATTTACTGTGAAGCAGTTCAAATTAGTGTCACTTTAACTTCCTAATGTAGTGTTTGTTCTTGCAA
Source organism: Limnodromus scolopaceus (assembly GCA_028565335.1). Lineage (NCBI taxonomy): Eukaryota > Metazoa > Chordata > Aves > Charadriiformes > Scolopacidae > Limnodromus > Limnodromus scolopaceus. The sequence goes on from JAOXNO010000001.1 coordinate 47,482,370, forward strand.
TCTTAATAATTCAGTGTAGTCTTATGTATATATATATGTGCCCCTTTAACTGTGTATGCAATGATACTGCAGCTAGAGCTAGGTTCTTTCCAACAGTTAAATATGATGTTTCACATAATAAAATTTTGCTTTTAGTTTCTTAAAATTTTGCTTAAATTTAATTTTTCAGACTGAAGTTTTCCAAGGCAATCATTTGAAAGGTTCAATTTCATTAGAAATTTTCCTCTAGAACATTTCAGCAGTGCCAATATCAGACAATATATAACTCTTGCACCTACACACTTTGAAATGTAGAACTGAGGCATTTTAGAGTTATAGATACACTTTGCTAATGGTATAAAAATGTACCCAAATACATAATTTACTCGAGAAAAGATCTCTGTTCATGTTCATCCATGTGGCTAGTAGCCACCTCTATGCACCAGCTGCTTATTCACTATGTTGAATTGTTACTGCTGATAGGAAGAGTAAATTTTACTTTTCTGTCAGTCACTCCTTTTAGCTAGTACAGACTATTTTAGGAGGAACTGGTTTGGTGTCCTGCTTTTGAACTGAGAGCAGAAATCCCCCTTACTGTCCTTCCACTATGGCCCAGGGAGCAACAGAAGGAATGTAATGTAGAGTAAGCATGAGAAAAAGAATTTCTTTGAATGCCAAAGAAGGCATTTTAATTAACTTTCTTCTCAATTTGGATATTATTTTTCAAAATTAAAAAGAACAATATCACAATCTCCAAGTACCTGGTGTATTTCCTTCTATATATTACTCATTAATACTCCAATTACATTTCTGGAAAAAGTTAAACAATTTCCCAGACAAAATATTCAAAGAAGTTATTAGGGGTTTTTTTTCTCTTTACTTTTATTTATTATTTATATTTTTTAATACTCTTACTGTGGATGTTCTATTCTGTAATTCGGGCAACTGGAGTAGGGAAAGAAAAGAAGCTGTTAAAATTCTTTATGTGTGAGAAATCATCAAATCTTAGCTGGCTACTGGGTGCCAGAAGCCTGTACCTGGAGGAACTTTAAGAAAGTCAAGACAGTTGTGGTCTGTCTCTCACACACACACATGGACATGCACATGAACACATGCACACTTTCCCAGTTTGCTCCTGTCAGGCTGCCTTGAGTTCTCCTGGTTTGTCAGATTAGATAATGTTTCTAGAATGTTGTGTCCTAGCAAATAAAATTTATGTCCTTTGTGCCTGCCTGTCAGGCTCACATTAGAGAAAAGATACCTTTTCTTTCAATAAACATCTGTAACATTTTCCCACATCACAGATTATCTCCTTGAAACCATATGTTATAACCCCCCCACCTCTTAAAAGTTATAAACTTTGAATTTTATATTGGGGTATAAAATATATTCTAAATTGGCTTCTTATCTTCTTCTTCCAAAATTCTGTTGTTTGGTTGCGTGGTTTTTTTTTATAAACACTTCTTTAGAAGGGCGCTTTTCTATCATAAAATTCAGTCTAGTTTCTAATTTGTGCCCTGTGGTTGTTTTTACCTTTCCCCTCCTTTTCTCCCTCTTCTCTGTATCCTACTGGGGGGAGGAGTGAGTGAGCAGCTGTGTGGTCCTAGTTGCTGGCTGGGGTTAAACCATAGCAAGCATCAAGCAGCTTTGCTTTATTTAGTAAAAAGAGAAGAGTGTCATCTAGTAAAAAAAACAATATTCTTGTGACAATTATATATGTCTTGTTGAATATAACTAGAGTTGCAGATTTCTTTTTTGCCAGCATCAATTTTAGCAGATGAAAGAGAGGCAAACCTATAAGGAACAATCAAACTGATGCATTCATATGTTAGAGGAAGGCATGTAAGAGTGATTAACCCAGTGAAGAATATCCCGTTGGCCTCTAAAGATTACTGTGGGCCATTTTGTAATCATAACTCTGTATTTTACAGGAAATTCAGTTAATTAAATTTTTAGTCTTTGTATGAGGTGGATCTTTGTCCCTGTAAAACCGGAAAAACTTTATTCCTCTCCTCCATGTTTATATGTATCTTCACCTTGTGTCCAAAACCACCTCCCTTGCACATGTGCCCATACTTATACATTTCTGAGTTGAGAGCAAAACTGAAGCACATCTGTTTTCAAAACATGGTTTTTTTATTTATTTTTAAGGTCTAAAGAGTGAATTTGAAAACATAACTTCAGTTCTCATCAAATCAATTTTGTTTACTACCATGGATTGTTTCAAAGTACATCCATCCACAAGAGATTCTAAACAACTGCTCATTCAGACATAATAGTAATGTTTCATGTGTTCCCATGGCTGTTTCTGTATTGTACTCCACTATTCTGAATAATGAAAGTAGTAAGACAGAATGGCACTCAGCAAGTCTGAAAAAAAAGGGGCAGTCTGGAAAAAAAAATTCTTACTAGAGATTTGGGCAGATTTGATAAAAAAATGGGCTTGGTAGGAGAAACAGAAAATGGAAAATTACTTCTGCAGAATTAACCTAGCCACAAGGGAAGACAGTGGTCTAGCTGCCTGTTTTTCCAATAACCAAAAGAAATATAAATTGATCAAGCTTTTAGATGTATTCAGGTAAAGGCCATTGCTAATTCTGTGATAATTCCTTTTCATTTTTAATGTTCTACTGTGACATGCAGTGTTAATTATTTCTTGAAGTGTGAAGTTTTACTGAGAATAAGGTTTATGAGGACCAGAAAAATAGGCACCTGCTGCTCTCATCAAATCCTGCAGTTATTTGTCAACTGTTTCTGCAAATACATTACATATGCAACAGAAAGCACAACTGGCAGAACAAAATAGCAGTCTAAAAAGAGAAACAAAGGTATCATTTTGGCAGTCCAACCGCATTCATTTATTTCCCATTTACAGACACGTAGCTTGAGTCCATAGTGTTTGGCAAAAGAAGCAAACCCAAATTTGAATCATAATTTAAAGTCCTATTCCTATATACATATAGGTATACATGTAGCATTCCTCTTCCTCTTCTCCATTGTAATCATCATCATCAGCAGCTTTTGCACTTTATAACTTCATTATGACATCACAAAATAACTTACATTAAACTTACTTTTATTAACTCTCTCACCAGTGTCAAAAGTGTATTTTTTTTCCAAACTGCTTTGACAATGTGGTGAATGGACACATAAAGTCTGACAAAAATCTGTGGTAGTTTTATACTATGGACAAAAGTCTCCTACTTCAGAAGGATGAGATCATCAATGTTATGAAGCAAATGTGATTAAGTGGTTTATATATTTTCCCTAGAGTATTTATTTCAACATGACTGGCTCACAGTGAAAGAGAGATTACTGTTTACTTACAGAATTTTTTTGTTTCCACCATAGAGGAGTTGAGACTGATACCTCAAACAACAGATGAAAATGTGGAATATCTACTGCAGAGTTTACAACCTGGTATTGTGTGTGCACTTGGTATAGTGAATGCAAGCTGAACAGCATTTTGTGAACTTCCAATCATGTTACACAGGAAGAAATTTTATTAAAATTCTAAACTCTTAGTTAAGGTTTACCATGTGTATTTACATATTTGCATCTCTTTGCATCTTATGGTACCATCTTATTTTTTCCCTTTGCTTTCCTTCCGTTCCTGAATGTTTGTGCTCTCTGGATGTCTCTGTCATTACATATTATACCCTTGTGTGTTATATTTCTTGCATACTTCCAACATAGAGAGTCTTCTGAACTCTGGTCTTCCTTTGGCTTAGTACTCTTCCATTTTTTCTCCTTTCTATTTTAGGGAATTTTTTGAAGATTCTCGTTACTGCCCCTGTATTTTCTGCCGCTGTTTCATGGGCTACTGTCTTTGAACCTATTACCCTTGCTTCACATAATTTCACATTGTGTATCCAAATAAGAACTATCTATGAGACCAACTACTGGCTGAATTGTGTCCAAAAACATCTTGTCTGCCTTCTGGCACTACCTTATATAAATTTGCTGTCAGCTGTAACTCAACATGACTAAAATCTCTCTTAATCTCTCCCACACAAATCTCTCCTTCCTAACTGTCTCAATTGTGATGCCATATTTTTGCTGACATTCAAAACTCTCCTTTGTCTCAAAGAGCTTTCTGGGCTTTCATGACTGGAACGTGTTTTATTTCATCCTCTGTAAAACTGGTCCCTTATCACTAGCCAGATTCTTTCTACTGTAATTTTCTAATAGTACGGCTGTCCTTTCTCTGGACCCAGCAATGCCTTATTCCCGTTTTCAGTTTGTTTCTCATGTTCAGAACAGAGATTGGCACTCCAGGCTGGGTAAGAAGTTGAATACAAATTTTCTATTAAAGAATGGTTTTTATTGGCAGAAAACTAAGCAACTGTGAATTTGAATGTGAGATTTGGACACCTAGCAGTTATCCAGCTGATTATTGTGTTTTACTGCATGTGAATTGTTCAGGTAGTCAATTCAACATCAGGCAACTGGGAAAAAGTATATACTAGGGATTGTATAATAACAAAATATGTGGTGGTCTCTAAACATTGGCAGTCCAAATTTTAGTCCTAAGAAGCTTTTGTGACTGTTTACCAGCTGAGTTTCCACTAGCCTGTTAGTGTCTGCTACTGCTAATCTTGTGGCCTACATGGTAGTCTGGACTAAAAAGATCAACACTCTAGAAACAAGTTCTCAGAACAAAAAGCTTTGGGGTTTTGTCTTTTTTTTCAATCCCTAGAGAAAATTCCAAAACAAATTTCCTTTAGGGGAACACATTTCAGATGGTTTCCTCTTCTGATCATTAAAAAGTAAGAGTTACTCTTATCCATGTTTCATTGTGTTGCTACCATGTTTGACTTCCAACATCATTCCAGCTATAAGATTCGATATTTTCTTTTCCATTCATCTTTAAAACTCTTCTTTCCTGTGATTCATTCCACCAACTCCAAAAACAAAACAAAGCAGGAGAACTGTTAGGTCATTGAAGTGAGATTTGTCTCATCTAACTAAATATATATGATGTGGACAAGTATACATGAGCTATAATGTCTCTGTTTTTGTCAACAGAGGAATACAGACACTTTTAGGCATGATTCATCTGAATTATTTACTCACCTACTTTATATTTAATAAATTGTACTGTGGACAATGAAAGCAATCTGTGGTAGCGCCTCAGACAAAGTACTTCTTTGCAGGTATCTATAATAGCTCAAATGAATCCCAGTCTTGGTGCCCAGTACTAAAATCAGAGGATATCATATTATCCATTGTTCTATTTGTTGCCATTTGTTACCTTTGTTACCTTTTTATTAGGAATTATTAACTCGTTTTGTATAGTGCAGTACATTGCACCATGGGTCCTGTTTCCCACCTTGGGCTATTTATAATAGTATGATAACACTGTGCACTGTGGCACAATAATCAGTAAGCAGACGACAGGTTGAAGAGAATTTAAGATTTGTAGATGGTTTTTCTCAGGCTTTCCAAGTCCTGAGAAAAAAACAAAGAGCGCTGGTTCTTCTTAGCTTCCAGTATTTCAGGTTCCCTGACAGAGGGATTGCACCAAGGCCGATCCAGTTCACTCATGGAGACTGTGCATTTGCCATTTAATTGTTGGGAGCATTGTAAATTCATAAGCCACATTGTTAAGTTCACTTGCTCTGTGTTTGATATGGAACCTGTTAAAGATAGATAGGTGTTTAGTGTTGGATGTGAGTGTAAGCTTGTATGAGAACTACATCATGCTAAACAACACTAGTCCTTTTACAAATGGAGCTCCAGAACCATTATAATGGGCAATACTTTTATGTTGAGATTACCTCCTGCTGAATATCTTATACTGATGATGTAGCTAGTTCTCAAATAAAGTAGATAATTTTTCAGGAGTTCTTTGTGTTTGGAATATTACAATTGAAAAAGAAAATATAATTTTTAAAGCTCCCCCTATTTTAATTCTTTTTTCACAGTTACTAATGTGTCTGGTAACATACTGACATCATTAGCACAAATAGTGTAAAGTTAGTTATTAGGCTCAGCAAGCAGCATACCCATCCTAGGACAGAAGTAATGTGCCTTAGTCATATGACTGAGATAACTGGATGTCAAATAGTATGATCTTTTGGACATACCCATCTAAAGGCTCTGACATATTTTTGAAGCAAGTCCAAGATAAGAGATTATGGAAAGATTTTTAATTTTGTTTTATTTATCAAGACTTGGATAGAAAACATCATACCATGTTTTAGTCCAGTGGACTGGACTAATACTAGAGTATTACTCAGTATTCTTGAAAACAATTTTCTTATATGTCTATTAACGCAGTAAACATAAAAGCCAGCATTATGGCAAAATTATTAAAATGTTATTAAAATGCTGATATCCAATGTAACTGAACATGAAGTTTTATCTAGGATAAGGATCTTTATTTATTCAGCTAAAGAAGGTTTATGTGTCAAGACTCTTTTTTACCTACTCTGGAAAACCTGGAATAAATCTTTCAGGAGAACTAGGAGTTATCATTCCAGTTAATCATGTACATGTTTTCTTCTTCGAGAGTCATGAGGCGGACTGAGATAAAATAATGATAAGAATGGATTTTCTGAAATAATTTTGTATGTTTTCAATCATATTGTAATCAACCACATCTGTGACTAATACTGCTCGTATGATTCTCTCAGTTATTCCCTCCAATACACACAAGTCTTCTTCACACACAATTTTGTTTTCTAATAGACAGATAATCTTCATCTAGATCCAAAGAAATTGGGCAAAGGCTTCTTTTCCTGGGAGCCATTAAACTGCCTTTAGTTAGTATCTGCCAAGGCCATTAATGAGTTTTCACCATACAGTGACCCATGTTAGAAAAAAAAAAAAAAAAGAAAAAAGGCTAAAATATCCAAAGTAAAACAAACCTAGCAAGCAAACACCCTGCAGTGCATAAGAGATCTTGAAATCCTCCTGTCACAGAAAAACATCACAGAAATCTTAACTCAAGTCATTTAATAAAGTTGTAGCAATAAAAAACAGAACAAAACCAAAAAAATTGACTTGACGTACTGCTTCAAGCTGTAGCTTTCTCTTCAATATTGTAGAGCATATGCTTTTCTATTTCTAGTACATTTATGAAGGCAAAAATACTCATAAGTGTAGGGGAAAATTACTTCCTTTTAGGTTGATGCTTAATTACTTTGCTCAATATTTATTCAACTCAAGCTCAAAAGAGCTGTAATTATTACCATTACCTCAAAGAGGCTACTTCTGCTGAATAGCCTGTACCTATGGCATGACAGGAGCCATCTCCTCATGGGATCCATGTGAGATCCAGTCTTTTTTTCTATGTTGTCAGTACAGCCCTGGAGAGGCAGTGACGTATGCCCACTTAGGAAGTGTTTCCATGACACGTGTTGTTCAGTGGTAATGCTGAGACTGGACTGTGAAACCAATACACCTGCTGCAAAATTTTCCCCCTGCTTTCCAGCCACCTAAGCCCCACAGAGGTCAGCTTTCATACCCAGCACTGAGTTCTGCCACCCCAGTCACACAAAGTGGTACCAAGTGTGTTAAAACAATGTGCAGGAACTCAAAACCAGTGGAGGATATTTATTATGAAAGCCTGGTATTTTTAAAATTGAACTTCTTACAATTTTCTTCATGGTACTGAAGAATAATACCTTTTTACCTTGGTCCTCCAGTGGGCTCAGCAGTGGAGAATCCTATCAATATTATGACCTCAGAAGTCCCTACAACAAGCTGTCACAAAATTCTGACATGCATCTGATTTCTTTTTTCATTTGCTACACTATATTCTTCAGTAAAAGCCTTTGCAAATCAGTAGCCACTATGATAAACTGTTTGCTGTCACTGTGCAATTCCTCTCATGTTCTTGTATTTCAAGATAAATGGCTGTAGTTTGTTTTATTTTCCCTTGTTGTCCTTTATATTTACTGAGTGAAACCCTACCCAGAATTTAAATTTCTTCAAAGGCTTTTGAAGACAATGTTCCTGCCCTAGCTAACAGATAATACCAGAAACACAAATGAAAATGGCAATGTTCCCTCTTTCACCCAAGAGTCTTCTGGTCTGTTCCAGTCAAAAGCAGGAACTGGCAAGAGAGTCGTGTTTTCTGGTGCAATGTTATTAGCCAGAAAAGAATGTTTAATTAAGTGACTACACATTTCTTAGTCTAATTATTTTGTCCCATGAAAAAGGGAAGACTGACTTAGTCATTCTATCAATACTTTGTGGATGAACACTAAGCAATGTAATTGTTGAATGAACATTGTTTTCAGCATAGAATTCAGCTTGCAGAAACCTTAGTCTTTCCACCAAACAAATTACAAGATTCTCCTTTTGCACTATTGTAAGAGTGCACTAAAAAGCATGCTGAAAGCAAAAGCTAAGAATATTGCTTTCTGTTTGAGATTTTGTTTGCTGGAATGTGATACTCCCTCAGGCCTCTAACTTTGGTGTTATAACCCAGGTAAGGAAGTGGTATCCTAAAGGAAAAAGAGCAAGAACTTATGATGAACTTTATCTGCAGCTGTGTGAAGCGTGAATGCTTACTAAATATGAGTTCTCTTGGTTTTCCTGCAAAAGATCAGTGATTCCTTTCTCCTTGGAAAGGCTTCAAAATGTGGCCTCAAAGCACCTTATGCTAGGAGGTCATGGACAGCCATGACTGACTTTTGCAATTTTTCATCCCAGCTCTGCAGCCCATAAAGTCTGTAAGGACTGTTCCCATGGTAGTAACTACAAGTGAGGCATTCTACCCTAAAATATATTTCTAGACAGAAAATAATTGGTATGTTCTAGAAGTTGTGAAGAAGCTATTGATCCTAGTTCAAGCAAGAAGATGACTTCTGGATGTTCCTTTCAACTGGAATTACTCTACAATTCTGATTCCAGTTTTCATGTGAAGGAGGACAGTAATGACTAGTGTTCACTGCAGCTTAAGCAAAAAGGGATTTCTCAGGTTTTTTTCTGTGCACATTATAAAAGAGCATGTTATAAAAGGATTTCTAACCAAAATTCTACCACTTAGATTTTAAAAAATATTTCCGTTGTTACAAAAAAGTCCAGATATAGAAAACAATTGTTGTAAAGGGTTTCATCTACTTTTACATCTACCACTGGATTGTAACAGTAAACTAGTTTTGTTTTCCAAGCTCCTTAGTAGTTTAGACTGCATACTTGATAAAAGAAAAACTTTATATATTGTGTATATAAGCTCCTTTCAAAATTTAACCAGCAACTCAGAAGTGTTTTTGACAACAGCTCTTTTTATTCTTCACTATGTGTCATGTATCAGTCCTTGAGAAACTCAGTCACCATAGCACAAAGTTCTGATCTGTCTTTACTTCTTATCTGACACAGAACTTTATGATTTAACTTATTATTAAGAGGTATTTAAATGCTCCACTTTTTAGTCTCAGGGAAAGGTACTTCTTGTTCTTATTTCAATTATGTTTAATGCAACTCATGGAATAAAATTTTACTAGCTGTTGAAGTTATAAAGCACCTGTATAAAAAAAATTATAGCCCATGTGATTTCCAAGTTCTGGATTTGTAAAATTTTAGCATCCCTTATGTAGAGTATTTCAGGAGAAGGTGAATCAAAGGTACATCACTGTTCTGAGGTGTAGGGGGAATTCCTTATTTCAGCATTGCCACGTGTGACAGCCACGCACCTTTCCGTGTGCACTCACAGTCTATGACCTGTTGGAGTGGCAGGGGATGGAGTCATAGAGCAGCAGGGCAGAGGCAGCATTTCAGGCCAAATGCACAAGCTCAGTGGTGATGTAGGTTAGAGGCTTTCCACCTCAGGGTAGAATTCTCCCCCGCTAAAGGAGAGGCAACATAACAAAACCAGAAGGTAGGTAGACATTTTTGTTAGCATTTCTTCACTCCGAGATGGTGCAGAAATAAAATCTTTTATGGCACTTTAAATAATCTGCGTCTCTTTCTTGGTAAGATATTGACATGTCTTAAGGGGCGACAGGATGAGGGGGAACAGTTTTAACCTGAAAGAGGGGAGATTTAGACAAGATATTAGGAAGAAATTCTTTATGATGAAGGTGGTGAGACACTGGAACAGGTTGCCCAGACAAGTTATGGATGCCCCATCCCTGGAAGTGTTCAAGGCCAGGCTGGATGGGGCTTTGAGCAACCTGGTCTAGTGGGAGGTGTCCCTACCCATGGCAGGGGGTTTGGAACTAGGTGGTCTTTAAGGTCCTTTTTAACCCGAACCACTGTATGATTCTATGATTCTATGATTATGATACAAACCAATGTCATTTCACTGTCCCCCCTTTAATTAATAGACACTTGACTTTCCAGGGCACAAGCAGAGTGACATTTTCTTTATCTTGTCTTAGGCTTTTACTGCAGTAAAGAAACTTAATCTAACAAGGTTTGGTCCGTCACCTGAGAAGAGGTTTTCAAAGCAATTTTTTTCCTGCCAAATCTGACCGGATATTTACAGGCTGTCACTGACAATTATGGCAATAGCAAGTTTATGACAAGGATGATAAACAGATTCTTGCACAAACTCATAGGAAAAACTTCCATGATCACTTAATCATCTGACTCAGGGCCACATAATTGAAGAGATCTGCTTCAAAGTCTTATTTTAGGACGACCAATGAAAAGAAACCTACAAATGCAGCTCAACAATCTGGAATGGTTTGTGAGTAAGGCCAAAAAGGAAACATTTTCTTGAGGGTTATTAAAAATAGACGAATGTTGCACATGGTCATTAGGATTTATTTAAATTAGCACAGAATTTAATGAGACACACAGGAAAAGTATTAAGTAAATAATCTCATTTTTAGCATTTTAGCATTCAGCAGCATTTAAAATGATTCCCTCGTACTTTTCTGAGGTACATAATATCAGAAAAGTCAAACCCCTCAGGAAACACTTCACATTTTGATTTATTCTGTAAATAAATATACAGTTGCTTTTCTTTTCCTTAGTGCCCAGAAAGAATGTATCATTCAGTCATTTACTTAGCCATTCAGGACACCTTCTCATTTGGGAGCTTAAAACTTTGAAACTTTATTTTGAAGATAAACTTTTCAAAGCAGAAAAATGGCAGAGTTTTAACCTGCATGAAGATGCAGAGCCTAGACCATAGGGCCTGTTTCCTGATAGACATAGAGAAATTCTCTGAATATTCCACATTACAAATCTGGGCTTCCTAGCTCACCGTGTCATTATTGGATTGCACAGTAAGGCAAATTATTACCCCTCATGTAAAGAAATTAAATAGATGTCAGAGGTCGCATTCAAATGTGTTTTAGTCTAGATATCTCTGTTAAAACAAACAACACTTTCTTATATTAATTTTTTTCCCTAATGTTAATTAAGTCAGCCTATTAATGACATAATTTTTTTTTCCAAAACTGGAAAGTATTTCTTTTTGTTTCTTCATCTCTCTTTTTTTTTTTTTTTTGAGTGATGCTTGAGGGATAGAGCTGTTATCTTGAGACCCAGCAGTCAAGCAGGACTTTGAAGATCAAGGTCTCTGTCTTCCCAGCTGCACTGTGAAGGGAATAGTGGCACAAGATCCCTAAATTCAATGGCTTACTTTTAAATACTTCAGCTGCAAGAAGATTTGACAATCTAATATTATCTGTATAGTTTTGTAGCTTCTTTGTGAACTTCAGGTCCTTAGGTCTATTTCTAGAAAATTTGCATTGTTAAATTTTGTTCTGTTTTTCGTTTCACAGAGGTTTGGTAGATTAGTGCTTATGTTAAATTGTAAGCATTGGTAGAAGCATACAATTAGTGGAATCTCTCCCATTCACACAGGCACAAGCTCTGTCAGGCTGACTGAAAAAAAGGACTCTGCCTCAGAACTGTAGAAGGAAATACAGTAGGGTTGATACCATTACACAACTTCAGAAGCTTTACGGAAGCATTGTGACTTAGGTCCTGTGTAGATATTGGGGAAAGTAAAATTTTCTAATATCAGCATTTAAAATGTATAAAATGTTTTAAGGTTGAGAAAAAAAAAAATTCCTCCTGATTGTGGATGTTAAACTATACAGAAAGTTCTCACACCAGCATAAACTTTTTCCAGTCTTCAATAGGATATTTCCAGTCTATCCAATAGGATAAAAATTCAGACTAAAAATACCCTAGGCTCTTCAAAGGAAGAAATAAATACAAGAATCCTACATCCTACATCCTGAGGCCTGTTGTGTTGAATGAAAATAATGTTTTTAAAAATTAATAGGTTTTTTTTTTGGTGTTTGACATATATGGTAACTGTCTTTTCTGACTACATATAATTCAGGTCATCTGGAGTGCCGTCTTGGATCACAGTCTGTTCTGTGTGTAAATGAGTTAAACCATGAAGTATTTTGCTGCTCCAGAACTTCCTCACTTTAGAAAAATCCCAGGTACCCATTAAGGTTAACTTCTCTGCCTTTTGCATTATTTCCAAAGAACAAAGGAAACACATAGGAGGGTGGGGTAACCAACAAGAGATAAGGGGTATCCAATAAGGGATAAAAGAATATAATTTAAAAAGGACTACAACTTCTTCAACTTCATGGTAGACTTGTAGTAGTAGATGTTGAACTGCATTAAGAACTGCTCAGACTGCACAGGGTATGCAGAGTTGGTTCATTCCTTTGCTTCAGTTAAGAGAAGAACATGAGAACAAGAGAACTTTCACAACTTTTCTACTTTCTGTTTCTGTGCGTTTCTAAAATTGCTTTATGTTTGTTTCTATTCTTGTTATTCTTGTCTCTGCTCACAGCAGCTTTTTCATCCTGTCAGCCTTTCAATGTTTGTTTTTAACCTTGCCAACAATGTACAGAGTTCAGCCTTTGAAGTCCATAGCTCCTTCAGTCTCCCCTGCTGTCAGTGTGGGCTTAGCCCTTGTGCCTTAGAGGCTGAAGGTACATACCTATCAACATTTGACATGTAAAAAGACATAGCCTGCATGTTTCTGAGTGGTCAACAAGATGTTTGTGTGCAACGTATGAAATAAAGATGCTGTGCAACCACTTTGCACTTGCAAGTCCAAAGTATCTGAGATCTATCATGTCTGAATCACTTCTCTAATGACCATGATGTGGAACAAGTCTGATCTCTTTGACTATATGTCTGGTCAAAACCACGACACTAATTAGACTTTCTGTCCAGGTACATCCAGCCCAGCCTGTCACACAACCATGTCCACCACTTCACCTTGCACGCAGTGGAGTGTAATTCTGTGCATGAACAACTGGTACAGTCTGGGATTCCCAGATTTCTCTAGCTCCTGATGGGACTATTGGGACTCCTGCCAGTATGCTCACTAAGCTCCACAGACTCTGTAAATCCCATACACATGGTCAAAGAAGCATTACAGTGGTAAATTATACCTTCAAAAATGTGCAGGTAGGGAGACTACCTGGGAAACATGTCCATGGCAACCTTCCCAGCTAGATGGTAAGCATTTTCAGCTATGGATTTACCATGCATTTTTGAACTACTGCCAATTTTCTTCAACTCTTTATTCATCTCCTGTAGTGTACACTGCTATGTATATATTTTTACAAAGCCATGTCTTGACTAGAGTTATTGCCATTAAACAGTAGAACTCCTTCCAAATCACGGACGAAACTACAAACAGCCTTGAGGAACAGTCAATTGTATCTCAAGGGAAATTAAAAAATCGCCCTGCCTTTTACTACCTACATTTAACCTATTTTGAATGGGGGGTTTATGTCATTAAGCACAGGGGAAATAGTGCTGCCAATATTTCAGACCCTCAGGTTTCCATCAGAAATGGACTGCTTTGAAAAATGTGTTCAAGAGCAAGTATTTAAACTGTACTTAGGTCGTTATATCAGTATCACAAAATTGGCCCCCAGTGGAAGTCTGAGATTTTTCTCCTGAAGAGGCAATCCCTCCAGAGTTCATTAGTTACTTTTCTATATTGTATTGCAATAGACCAAACAAAATAAGCAAATAAGTACATAATTAATATCAAGTTTCCTAAAACGGGTTACATAATATAAGGCTGTTGGTGCACACCAGTTGTAAAATATATGCATTTATTAAGCATTGAAAAGAAATTCTAATTATTTTGCTCGGCAAGCAGAAAGTCTTATATTTCAGAAGTGTTTTTCACCAGTGGATAGCCTATTTTACAAAGTGGGAGAAAAAAGTTTTTGAGCATTACCTGACCTTTTTGAGTTCCATGGTTGCAAAAAACACTATGCTGAAACCCTATGTAGCAGGCAAATTGATCCAAAAGGCATACCCACCATAGCTGTTGCCAGCAGTAAACAGCTGGTAGTTTGAAATCCATCCTGTTCTCTTTTTCCACTCCTAAAAACCCACTCTCTTGAAAAAGCTTCATGCTGGGAGGCGTGCAGAGGAGTTTCCATGACTGATTAGCTGGCTGCAAAGCATTATCTGTTTGCTTATGAGCTCACAAAGTGATAATGGCACAGCAAAAAAAGTCCATGTTCAATGCCTTGTGCTTGCTATTGCTGCCCCCTTATTGAAGGAAGGAAAACTTATGAAATATGCATACTGACTTCACTTATGTAGTACTGCCTAAAACACGGGCCCGCTTCCCGCTAGCAATGATAATTTGGTGCCAATTTTGGTAATTAGATCATTTTTACATGACTTAATAACAGCATTCAGTAGTGTACATTAAGCTCCCACATGGACAACGTCATTAATGCTTTGACTTTTTCCTCTTGAGGAAGCAGTAGGCTGGGTAGTAAAATTAGGAATTAGTCATGTTGCCAGGAAGTAAGAATTTTATATATGCAGCATAATTTGTTCTGAATATGGACTGTGGTATTTAATTTCAAGGGCTGCAAAAACAAAATGAAGTTCTGAATGAAGAGTAGAAAGAATTTCCAAGAAAAACGATAAAATTTTACACTTTGTTTTAAATTTTGAAATTATTTAATTGACAAATAAAGGCTATGTATCTGCCACACTAGGTAAAATACTTTCTTGACATTAAAAACTAATTTTACATAAAATTGCATATTGCATGCCACTAGCTTTTCTCACAGCCACGTACCTTTTTTCTGTCTCCCTCAACAAAATCTCATATGTAAACATAAAAGAAAAGGGTAAGACCCTGTCGTTTAGATAAATAGCAATCAGTTGCCTAAGGAACTATCACCTAAATGATGCTTTAGCTCTATTAAATTACATATCTCCAGTAAGTAGGCCCAAATATAAACCTTAGAGTTGAGCTCCGGATTCCGGACCTATACATCATCTTCCTTTCAATTGGCAGAACCCAAGCATTCAGTTTTAAGGTCTATAGAGCTGCAGACACTGCTTAAATTGACCTGAACCTCCTAAAATCCCATCAGAGACATTTTTCAGACTACCCTTCTCCTGGGTCCCTAGCTCACAGTAATTTTTTGGCCAATTTATTCTTTTGCAGCTCCTCCTGAATTGTCTTTGAAGTGTTCAGCAGGTGCAAAATCTCCCTATGCTTGTTGTTAAAGGTGTGATAATTTTTAAACATTCAGCCCTAGTTGTACCCATATCTCCATAGTCTATATTATGAATTACAGATTTCAATAGAAGGAATCACATCTTTGTTTTAATGCATAATTGATTTTTAAGGGGACTATAAGCTTCAAGGTTTTGTGGCAGCTAGTTAAAAAACTATTAGAAGAAGCAAGCTGTCTTTCTTTCTTTGGTTTAGATCACTTGTATGGATATCAAATAGGAGTGTAAAAGACAGCCTCTAATTTGTCTCTGTGTACTAAACATAAAAAGAAGAAGAAAGCTTTTGCAATTCAGAGCAATTCTGTCAAAAGATTGCTATATACAGGTACTTATTCTGCTTCACTTCTCATTTGCATATGAAATCCTACTTGACGGATCTCTGAGTGCAGAGTAAATTAGAAAAGTTAACCACTCTTTATCCCTTATTTATATGCTGCATAGTCTAAAATTAGCAAGTTTTCTTCATATACAGTGTGCTAAAGTACAAAATTAGTATAAAAATTCAATCCAGAACAAATTTGTTTTGTATTTGTTTGCAATAAAAACATAAAAGAGCCCTGGTTGTGGAGTCCCCTTCTCTGGAGATTTTCAAGACCCACCTGGATGCAGTCCTGAGTAACATGCTCTAACATGCTCTAGGCAATCCTGCTTCAGCAGGGGAGTTGGACTAGATGATCTCTATGGTACCTTCCAACTCTGAAAATTCAGTGAAATTCAGTGAAAGCATTAGCAATGGTTTTCTTTTTAATTAACCGCAGGCATTTTAAAGTGTCAAGATATATGCTGCAATGGAGAGCTTTTGAACCTACTCTGAAGAGAAAAGACAAATGATTATCTGAAAGTTAATGAACTGAGTTCTGTAATGGACTGGGTAGAGATAATTGATATGAAGCAATAAGAAAAGCTGGCGAAAGCTTAAAGGGAAAAGTTTCAAGCTGGTGTGAAGTGACCTAGGAGAACTGATGATAGAATAAGTGAGACAGCAAGTAAGTAGCAGGGTCTGGTAGAGTACCTGTCGAATAAGGTTGTACTGAAGGATTGTTGTATGACTTGCACACTATAAAGGGGGATTCCTGATAGCATAAGGTATCATCTTATCTCAGCCCACAGAAAAATCAAAGAACTAAGAGTGAAACACATACATTTCAGTTTCAGATGTTGTTTTTCTAATTGGGCATTTAATACGTTTAAAAAGAAGGGCCAGTAAACTCTTTTGGGCTTAATTTCAACAGTATATCTTCTCTTTAATCCTTTCTTTGGTTGAAGTAGGTAGAATTTTCACATGACCAGGACTGCCATCATCTAGATGTAGATATCATTCTGTCTATACTTTTTTTGGAGACTGTCTGTTACCTTCTCAGATGCATTTCCAAATTGTAAATCCTTTACCTAAAGAGATTTTTTAAGAAACACCCACTCCTTTCTGCCCAGAAACATTTATTAATGATGACAGAATGACAGAATCATAGAATGATAGAATCACAGAATTGTTCGAGTTGGAAGGGATCTTCAAAAGGTCATTTGGTCCACCACCACCATCCCCCACCCCACCGCACACACACCCCCCCTCAGTTCCCACAATGAGCAAGGACATCTTCAACTAGATTGGGTTCCTCAAAACCCTGTCCAACCTCACCTTGAATGTGTCCCCAGATGGGACACCTACCACCTCTCTGGGAAACCTGTTCCAGTGTTTCATCACCCTCTTTATAAAAAATTTCTTCCTTACATCCAGTCTAAATCTACCATTACCACTTGTCCTATCACCACAGAACCTAATAAAAAGTCTGTCCTCATCTTTCTTATAAGTAGTAAGTATTTATATCCTCCTTTATATAAGTATTTATATAATATAATATTATATAAATATATAATATTATATAAATATAAGTATTTATGTCCTCCTTTAAGTATTGAAGGCCACAGTAAGGTCTCCCCAGAGCCTTCTCTTCTCCAGGATGAACAACCCCAACTCTCTCACCCCGTCCTCATAAGAAAGGTGCTCCAGCCCTCTGACTATTTTTTGGCCTTCCCTTGGACCCACTCCAACAAGTCCATGTCTTTCGGGCCCCAAGGACTCCAGAGCTGGATGCAGTGCTCCAGGTGGGGTCTCACCAGAGAGGAGTGGAGGGGCAGAATCAAGTCCCCTGACCCACTGGCCACACTTCTTTTGATGCAGCCCAGGATATGGTTGCCTTTCTGGGCTGTGAGCCTACATTGTTGGCTCATATTCAGCTTTTCATCCACCAGGACCCCCAAGTCCTTCCAGATTCCTTGCAGATTCTAGTCTCAGAGTATATGTTTCAAAGTTATGTGTTATAATGCTGAGAAACACAGTGCATAAATCATTTTGTGAAAGTACTTCTAAATGCTCGTGGCTATTAGTAGTAGCAAAAATGAGAAACTGGACAATCAGATTTCTAATCTTTATTACTTCTAATATGTTGCCCAAATTCTCACTTCAGATATGAGCAACTGACCCCAATAAAGTTTAAAAAAATCTGTATATATTCTGTTTTAAGTGAAATGTCAGAAATGCTGAGTTGGGGATAAATATTTGATTTTCTGGGGTTGGAAAAGTCCCTTATGTCTGAGTCATGTTTCTGGTACAAAATCATCACAGTCTGGGAAATCTGCAAGAGTGCAAACAGAGTGGAATTTTCCATAAACTGGTACCACCGTAATGTTCACTGTGTAAAGATCAGTTTATAAACATTTAAGGAAAAATATCAGAAGTCTGTAACTGGATGAGATCTTTGAAATATTTTGAAAGAAATTTTTGGCAAAGTAGAACAGTAGATAGTCAGTCATGGATTATATCCTGCAAAATATCTTGGTTAAATAATGTCATACTGATTTCTACCAATAAAGACCTTACGTAAGAAAGAACTTGCCAGTTTCTCTCAAAAATCCCTATTTGATATTGTAAGATTATCCTGTGTGTTGAATATTAGTAATTTTTTGTTATTAATTTTGTTTCAGGAGATTTAATTCATGGAAGTTGATAGAAGCTGAACTAAGTAATTTGAAATTGTTTACAAAGCCCCACATGGAAGACTTATGGATAACACTATGGGGACACACTCACTTTGGTGCTGTAGAAAAGCTAGACAGTTTCCTCTGATCACAAGATAAAATGAACTTTCTAAAGCAAGGGCCAGATGATGGAAGATATTTTTGTGCTGAAACATGTAAATAGGTGCGTAGAGGGGTTTTCCAAACACTAAATACAAAAAATACCTAAGGAGTTTATCTGAGTCACATTGATTTCAGAGAGGGTAGAACTTTATTATTGTCAGTGACATATGAAGAATATCAAACAAGTAAAGGAAATTTCACAAGATATGTGTATACACACATACAGCGTGTGTCACAGCATGTATAGGTATCACAGTGATGACAAACAACAGGGTACTAACTTTTTTTCCTTGATTACTTATCTCTTAGAAATATGTATTTTCAGAATGATGATAGAGTCGAAATGGGTCTTGTACACTTGTACACAGGCAAGCTTTAGCATTAGGGAAAAAGGCTGCAAAGACCCTACTCCTTTTTCCATCCTGCTCTTCCAAGGCAGTGAGACCTGTCCCACCACGAGCTCATTGCCTGTGGGTGTCTGAGCTCTAGAACAAAACAAAGCTTCATATCTCTGATGAACCGATTCCAGCAGCCAACTGATTCTGCGTGTTGAGAGCTGAGCATGAGACTGGGGCTTTGTGAGCAGCAGTCTCGTCCATGAAACAAAAATGGCAAGTTCAGACCTGGGCTTAGAGCACTTATTGGTGCATGTATCTAATGCAGTCTCAAGTCTTGAAACCAGAACAAAGGTACATGGAGAGTCAGGAGTTTAAACTTAAGCATAGGTTTGGTAGGGCTAGCACAACCCACTGGTGAAGGTGCAGGGCATTACAGACCTTTCATTATACAATTCTAGCAGTTTTAATTGCAAAAATGAGACTGCATTTAATTTATAGTTGAGCAGGGCATGATACTAGTCTGATATCAGATAGAACCAGAACTAAGCTAGTATCAGCTTAAAAACAGACCCTGAATGAAAATGACCTGTTCCAAACATAGCAAGTGTTTGAGATGCTGTCTTAATTGTGTTGGGTTCCTTATTTTGACTTTCAAAGCAATTCATGAACAAAACAGATATATGAGCTCAGTCTACTCACATGAGAGCATCTGTTACCCTAGGACAAAACTATCCTCTGCTGCCTTTGAATTAGAATAATCAGGAGCTTGAAGTCACGCATATGTATGAGCAGTATGCTGATTTGAAGTCATAATGAGAATTCCATCATTTAACAAGAAGCCCTACATGTTTTTAAATATAACTTTAAATATAACTTAAAGTAGCAAATTACTTCTCAATGTTCAGTGACACATAGAAGAGCAGCCAAAAATAGAATAAATGTACTTGTGATTTGCATAAAAATCATGCTAAGAAAGAATGTGCTATGGTCAGAAAGATAAAAAAGACAAGCCAATGAGAGCAGTGGGGAATAATGTAATTCTTGTGTAAAGTGCTTCTGGTTTGAGACACTGGATATTTTAAAGAAAAATTAAATGTGCTTCTGAACAATTTAAGTCTGTAGAGTGAAAAAAACTGGTGAAATATTGCTGTTTAAAATCTGATTCTAAGAAGCAACATAAAGACAACTTTGCCAAAGTAGGTATTGACAAAGAGCAGCCAAGAGATTGCATTGAAAATGTGAACACAAGCATATCAGTCATTCTAAACCATCTACATCTTAAGGGAAATAACAAAAAAACTCACACAACCCCCTGACAGTATAGTTTTTAAAAATCGTGAAAACTAAAGAGATATGGGAATATGGCAGAGAGAAAAATGTGGCATTAACTCAGTTCCCAAGATTTTAGGCAAAAATTTCAGCCTACTTTTCTCCTGGTCTCCCATTAATGTTCTCATCTGTATTCTATACATCATCTTACAAAACATCAGCTATCCACACAAGCCAGTCACTCCCATTATGAAGTAATTTATAGTAAGAGTGAATTTGGTGGTTCAGTCTATTTATTTTTTTCAGATCATTTAATATTGATTTTGCCTTTGTGTTATAAACACTTTGTCTTGTTTCTTTGAAAAATTAACACCTTACCATGCAAACAACTACCAGGAAAATAGCATGCAGTGCTCGTTACTACATATAGCTCCATTCAATAACATGTGATAATTCATAGTACAGGGGAAACTCAAAGCAGTAGGTACATAAGGCTCAATCCTGAAAGATGCACAGTAGGTTGGCTCTCACCCAGTAAAGCACCTAAGCACATATTTACAGCATGAGTCATTAAATTTTTGTTAAGTGTTGTACTGAAATTAAGCACATTCATAAAGTCTTTGCTGGACCAACTCAGGAGTGCTTAGGGCCCTCTATGTCTGATAAAGCCATATGCTTGCTGGCAAAGATGTTTGGAGGATCAGGTCTGTTTGGAATACCACATTTTCCTTTAATTCTGTTCTATTATAAGTCACAAAACTTTTCTACAGTGGTTTCAGAGCATGATATCTGTGTTTGCCTAAGCATCAATGTTTTGTTTCCTTCTTCCCAAGAAGTGAAACCACATATAACTATCACTTCCATCATTATCCCATCTCTTTTTCCATACTTTTTCCATACTCTTCTCTACTTTTCCTCCAGAGTTATTACTGATGTGAAAAGCCCTTTCTAATCCTGCGAAGCTGCTAATCACTGAGCAAAGAAAAGATTTACTGCCCTAATTAGAAGTGTGTTTGAATGCTTTCACAGGTGAGAAACTAGAAGGATGCAACATATACTTAATAAATCTTCTCTAAACTGGGAATCACAAAAAGAGTTAAAGAAAATAAACTGCACGCTCACAACTCTAATAGAATGCTTGCATTTTGACAACTTAATGGACTTAATTTGGAAGATAATTTGGATTGGTGACAGATAAAATGTAAAAATATGTATCTCATGCAGGTTGGACATATTTCCAGAACAGCTCATATTACAAAAGCATGTTACATTCACCTGTGCTTAGATAACTAAAAGCAAACAAGAAAAATAAATATAATTTCAATTAAGAAACATCATCTCCATTCTCTTCTCTTCTGATGATTTACTCCCTCATGTCCCTAGCCTGTCCTGACCTAGTTGATGTCAACAGAGGTTGTTATATATCCCATATATCTTGACTAAGAAGTTTTTGTTTTCCCCAGTATAGCATGAAATGTCTTCTTTTTATTGTTTTAAGTAAGAAGAATGCCATATGGGATTTCATAATTGTTCTGTGCAAGGATGAGGAAGCACAAGGACACATATTGAAACATGCTTGCTGTCCATCTTTGTCCCTGGCACAGAAGACCATACTCAGCCCAGTGACCTGTGAAAGACAGTGCTCCAACATGAAGAAAACATTCTGAGAAGGAGCTTGAGCTCATCATACTGCTTTCAAGTATACGTGGGCCAATAGGAAGGACATTCACTATATTTCCACTGGGACTTCACAGTATTAGAGAGCCTGAAGGGCTGCGAGAAGCTATATAGTTCAAGCAAACTTGAACTTATGTTCCATTTGTCCCTTCCCCTTATGTCTCATCTCAAAATTTCCACCTGTCTGAAGGATAACAGGAAGGATTTTCACAGGGAAGAATGGGGAAAAAATGGGTAGGCTGTAATGGTAAGGATGGCAGTGAAAGCATGTGTGTATTTTGCCCTGGAGGCTTGAACAGCTTCCAGTCTTCCTCAAGCATGTGCCAAAATACCTTAGCAAGGACTCAAAATTTCTCCTCTGAGCTCAAAATGCAATGTGGAGGTAACCTGTTTCACTTTTTGGGCCCTCATTATCACAATGGATTAACCTATCATGATGCCATGTGAATATTGCTGGTGAAAGGACATCAAACTTAGTCTCATGGGCATAAGGTCCAGTAATAATAATGAGGCGTAAGGGATAGTGCTAAGTAAAAACTGGTTGGAAGCTTTGCCCATCAGTTGTAGTGGCAAAACTAATCAATGGACAGAAAAGGACAGATAAGGAAAGAAAAGATTGACTTCAATGATGTGATTGTCAGTACAAACCTCTACATGTTTTTAGTTTTAATTATTTTCATAGGAGAACATGTATTCCAGATGTTCAGCTTTGTAAGTGAACAGACATGCCTACAGGTATTTGGTAGAATTCACAGTAAGGAATATCATAAAAGTGTGGAAGACTGAAAAATAGACATATTCATTGTCCTCCTGTCTGCTGTCTACTCTTTTGGTTTGCTTGGATTATTTCTGACCTCAAACCAATAAAACACTTAACTTTTAGAGAAACCTTTGCAGTTTTGACACGGATTATGCAAGGCACCAGTCAGGTTTTGCTGATGACTGAATTTGACAATTAAGTTCTAAGACCACTAAACAGTTTTTAATAATCAGTCAAAAACACTTACCAAAGCTATAAGGAAAAATAAATAAATAAATACAGATGCTGCTTAGAATAGTTGTGCTTTTGTTCACAACACTGTATGGGGGCAGCATCATTGTCATTAAATTTGACAATGCTGAAGAAAACACCTCTCTAAATGGACACATTTCAGTGCTTTTTAGACATGAAGAAATATGGTTAGTGAAGTTACTGCTTTTACAAAGTACATGGATGGGTGAGAACAAGACTATAACCTACAACAAAGAGCTGGTTCAGCTGAATTTTATTCAAAAGTTTTCATTGTAAGGCTTAGTTGACAGAAAAGGAACAACTGAATGCATATATTTTGCTGCAATTAAAACTAGGTACCAGACATGAATGTTGAAAAGGTTATGAGGCAGTGTAAACTAAAATAACACCTGAGTAGTTCCTCTGGATTCAGATAATGAATTTTCTTTGCTGAGGGAACATTTATCACATGGGTTTCTGTGCTTGTGTGTGCATAGATATTACATGCTTTCAGTCTGTTATACATTCGATGCATAAATAGTAGTATATTAAGTCCTTTTTTTTATTGTTAATATTTCTATGACTTAAAATATACAAAACTGCTATAACTTGGGAGATTACTTGGGAGAAGACACTGACCCCCACCTGGCCACAACCTCCTTTCAGGTAGTTGTAGAGACCCATAATGTCTCCCCTAAGCCTCCTTTTCTCCAGGCTAAACAACTCCAGCTCCCACAGCTGCTCCTCATAAGACTTGTTCTTCAGACCCCTCCCCAGCTTTGTTGTCCTTCTTTGGACATGCTCCAGCACCTCAACGTCTTTCTTGTAGTGAGGGGCCCAAAACTGAACACAATATTTGAGTTGGGTCCTCATCAGTGCTGAGTGCAGGGGGATGGTCACTTCCCTAGTCCCGCTGGCCACACTATTTCTGATACAAACCAGGATTCTATTGGCCTTCTTGGCCACCTGGGCACACTGATGGCTCACGGTCAGCTGCCTGTAAAGCAGTAGCCCAGGCCCTTTTCCACCAGGCAGCTTTCCAGAAACTATTCTCCAAGCTTGTAGCACTGCATGAGGCTATAGTGACCCAGGTGCAGGACGCAGCACTTGGCCTTGTTGAACCTCATACCTTTGGCCTCGGCCCATCAATCCAGCCTGTCCAGATCTCTCTCCCTCAAGCAGATCAACACTTCTGCCCAACTTGATGTCTTCTGCAAACTTACTGGGGGTGCATTGTGTGCGTTTTGTCAGCTGCTGAGCCCTGGGAGCCAGCTGTGGCAATCCCTTTAGCAGGACCCAACGTGCAACTCTGGCTTACTGTGAAGGTTTCATCTGCTGGCACACGGATCCAGATTTGCACTTCATAGTCATCTGATAGAAAAGAAACTAATTTTTATTATATCAAGATGCAGTCACAAATCTTTATATACTAATCTTTTGAATGGTATATGAGCAACCTTTGTACTCAATAAACACAATATCATTTAAACAGCCCCTGCTAGGCTGAGTGATACTGAGCACATTAGATACAGTTTGTGTGTCTAGACATTTTATAGAAGGTTGACTTAACCGGTCAATTGTAAATGTTAAGGAAATATTTTTATCAGAAATCACTTCAATTTCTTTCCTTCATCCAAAAAAAAAAAAAAACAAACCTGTTTTGGCAATGAATACACAGTCATTTCAGTCTTGTAGCTATTTTGTTGCCTACAAAAGATCTTTGTATTTGATAAAGTGTAAAAAAATGTGCAGTGAACCTGAACTTAGAGACAACAGTTACTGCCAGTCAGAAAGTCCTGAGGACTCTTAAGTTGGGGACATCAGAATTCAGGTTCTAAAAATTAATGGTAACTGTTCAAAACCTGAACTCTACTGATCAGTCTATTCTGCTGCATGGCACATGTCTTACTAATAGAAAAGAATAGCATCCTGGCTATTAAAAGAGCAAGGAGAAAGATAAGTGTCTAGAAGATGTGAGGAACAGAGCTAAAATTTGAGGTCATGAGAAGACAGTTCTCCTAAGCTGCATATAAAGTGGTTCCCAAAATGTTTACATTTGAGAGCTGGATGCCTGTCCTTTCGTTTTTAGGACTTATGCTTTCAGTGCCAGAAATCAGATATTGCAAGTACGACAGAAACCCAGAAACCATGCACTCATTCCTTTTTTTTTTTTTTTTTCCTTTTCCTCTTGCACTCTTACCCCCTTCTTAAAAGGAGTACTACATTCTAGCAACAGCTAAACAAGGAATTCAGTACGTGTGGGTCTGCCTTTTGTGGGACCACACATTACTAAGTCAAATATTGGAGCTGAAGTGTTGTGCTAGATTTGGTCCAAAACACTCACCATCTTTGACTCTGACCCAGCAAAGCATTTAAACATGGGGATGATCCTAAGCTTTTCCTTCCCCCAGTCTGAGTGAGATATTAATTGCACAAAGGTACAAACATCATAAAAAGCATTAAAATTAAGCATGTACATCACTGTTTTGCTGGGTGAAGGCACAAACACCTTGTCTAAAACTGTTTATAATAGGCCCTAATCCTGTATGCTTACAACCCATGAGGGCCCCGGCTTTCAGTTGTTTTGCTTTCCATATCCAAATGTCTTTCAAAATTCAGTTCTACCCTCTGGACTAAAATGAACACTTGTGAAAATTTGGTAATTAACCACAATTACAAAGATATGTACATTCCATGCTGAACAACCACAGGCCCATTGCTAACAATCTTTTTGTTCCTTCCTCATCATCTGTAATTTTCCTGGTTTCTTATTTATGCTCCTCAGTTATGGAACTGGTTTTGAGTGACCCTGGTAAATTCTTTGTAATTTTTTTACCATTGCAGACACCCACTCTACTTCTCTGATGTGAAAAAAATACAAACCCAGCAAGGTGAGAGGATTCAATAATCCATGGAATCACAATTCTGAATCACAGTTTCCATTGGCTTTGCCAGTTTTTACTTAGGGCAGTGTTTATAATATAGCCTAAGCAGCAACAAAAAAAAATGTGACTTGACCTAACTGCTCCTGGTCCATAATGAAATTGATGATGGATTTGTGGGGATAATCTTATGAAATAAAGGCCATATTTCGCATGCTTATATAGGGAGATGTTGATGTCTAGAGAAGCTGTGCTTCAAATATCATAAATACTAAGATTTTCTAAAAGGCTTTGTGAAACGTGTGTTCTTTGAAAAGAGCTTCATCACAAAACCTGCAAGTCAGTTGACTAGATATGGAGTTTTTTACCAAAATGTAGTATTTTCATGTCAAATCTTTGATTGCCGTCAGGCAGAATTATTTTCAAAATACACATAGTTTGCGATCTTACATTATCTCTTACTGCACATAGCTCTTTTTACCTGTTTTCAAGCAGCACCAAGTTCTAGATCTCTTACTAGCCACCCAAACAGAAAACAGATGTAATGAGCACTAGATGGTATGTAACAAATGTGAGCATATAATGGTCTAAACGTTGTTAATCACTTCAGAACTCTGAAATATTTATTTGGAACAGTAGTCATGGTGAAAAACTTCCACTGCTCTTGGTTAAATTATCAGGTTAATTAGTGGTTAGAAAGGGGCAAAAATACCTTGCTGAGTCCTTTGTAGCAATACTGTGCTGTAACTCTTCAACTGTTATGCAGTTTGGCTTATCAATTCCAGGTAAGAATCAAGCTCTGATGCGTGTGTCTAAGCCTTCAAATGAGGCTTCTCATGATCTGAAGAGTATTCATGTAATAGAATAATATGAATATAGAGAATAATATATTATAACATATATAATAGATATAGAATAATATATTATTCATATTATATATTCAAGATAAAGAACTAGCATGTTCTATGAGAAGAAATCCAGTTTTCTCAGGCTCCAAAAATAGCCGATGGATAGACATGCTTCTCTGAAGAGAGATTCAGAGTGTTCAGCTGGGTTTCTGCACTGAAACATACTCTCAGGGAGCTCTTTTCCCTACATTGGTTATGCAGGCAGCTCAGAGAGACAGGAGAAGCAGCAAAATAAGATGTGTGAAATTATGTGATGAAACCACCCCCTGCCAGTCCTAATTCTAACCCACCAGGGCTCAGGAGAACATTGTACATCACTGTGGCTTGAGGGAGCGAATAGGAATAAATGCTCACAGACATCTATGAACTGCTTGTCAAATAAAAAGGGGGAAGGGTCGAGGAGGGGGTGGAAAGCATCAGTTCTTTTTTACTTCCATTAATGGGAGCTTTGTGAAATGTTTTGTTTGGCAAAGATTCAATAATATTATTTCTTTGGTTTTGCTTCTCATGGGCTCATTGTCAGCTGTGGTGGGCTTTTGTGCTCTTTTTTTTTGGTTTTGTTTTTGTTTTGGCTTTTTTTTTTAGAGTGTCATCCAAATTCAATGACATAAATTCCACTATTAACTAGATCTCAGGACCTCACACTCAGATTTGCTCAAGAGAGGCCCAAAATGGGAAGAGTAAGTAATAACAGATCGCGGTTGTGGTGCATACTACTGTTTGGGACAGGCTGCCTCCTGCTGATCACTGACTAGTGTCCAAGTCTAGAAGTACAGACATGCATACCAAACATGGTTAGAGAAATCAGAACCAGAAGAGAAAGGAAAATAGAAATAAAAATAAAATTCATCAACAGCAAAGAGAAGGAAAGCATTCTACACAGCCTTACGGGGAATCAGAAATTCCTAAACTTTTAAGATTACATTAGATTTAAATATATTAATACTCTTTCCGTATTCTAGAAGTTTTAGGGCTTGCCTTTGCTTTTTCATCTTGTATAAGAAAATGCGTGGCTGCATAGTTTGCATGCTTGCGCCCAACTTTATGCTGGAGTGCGCTGTAAAAGCTTTTCATAAGCCAAGCATCCCGAGAAATGGCAACAGATTTTATAAACTGAATTAATGATAACACCCAATTGCCTCTTGTCATCTATCAAGTTGTTGATAGATATTGTATGCTAAAAGATATGCAAATATTGCCAAAGCATTTTTGAAAACAAAAATTGATCTGAAACTACAAGAAAAGGAAATAAATCTATTTACTTGTACGTCTCACTTGATTATGACAAAATATTGAAATCATAATTCTGAAGGGAAATTTCCAGAGAAGCTCCTCAGCAAATGCAAGCATTTGGGTTTTGCCTCTGGCTTTGAATCACATACTAAGAATTTTGCCTCCTCTGCTCACACTATGTGCCAGCAAAAGCTTTACTGAAACCAACAGGATGACTCATGAATTAAAGACTTTCTCAGTATGAGTAAAAGTAGCTCTTGATCTTTACTTCAGCTGGTTTTGCGGATACCCAGATGGACCATTATTTCCTTAGTCTTCAGTTAGCATTGATTAGCTTATCAAAACTTCTGTTTGTGAATGACTTCAGTGAAAATCATCTCTAATACAAGATCTTGTACTTTCATTTAATTTAAATATACAAGTAGTCTTATTGACTTCAATGGAATTACACACACAAGGTTGTGTGCATATGTATGGCCATAGAATGAGGGTCTAATTGTAGTAGATTTAAAAAGAGAAAAATCTAAAATCAGTGTCAATGAAATTATATCTAAACTTTATTTCTACCTGGTCAGAATCATTGAAATTAAAAGAAAGAAAAAGCATTTTCTGTAGAGATTCTTAGAATAAACAAAGTGATCTTCCAGAAGTGCAGTGGCAGTTAAGGTCGGACTTCCAAAAGTCAAAATGTCAATAATAAATGACTTGATAAATTCATCATACCACATCTTTGCATCAAGAAGAGACTCTTGTCCAAGGCCTGCTCTAACAGAAGGTAATAACGAGCAGTAAGACTTTAAAGAACCATTATAGACATTATATTCATAAATACACCTGACTTCACATTGTATTTATGTATAACTTAAAATTACCTTGTTTTGCTAAAAGATATTACATACACTATTTGCAGTAGAATTATGTTCGCCTTTGTTCTCAGAGGCTTTTCCAACTAATGTTTTTTCCCAAAAAATATTTTTGTTGTTGGTTTGTTCTTTTTTCTTTTTTCTTCTTCAAATTAAATTAATAAAATCCAAAAGCACAGGCTTCTTGGAATATTCGGAACTGAAAATTAGTTGTATAACATGCTGATGTCAACAGTTGCTATTTATTTAAGGTAAACCCTGATCCAGGCCACACTAAATATAATGAGAACATTTCACTCACTTTAAAAGCAGCCTTTGAAGTAGACAATTTCAGAACAGTGTAAAAGCAAATAGATATTCATATATTCTTTGGAGTCAGTTCAGCATTATAGTGTTTCCCAACTGCATATAGCTGCTTTTAGGCAATAAATCACAGTACAAAAATCGAAATTTAGTATTGAGTTGATCTGAGCCAAATTTTTTTTTTGTGTACGTTCAAAACACTGAAATATAGCAATTTGGAAAGAAAAATTCTTTTTGTCAAGAATGCCACCATGATTTCTCAAAAGTGTCTCAAAAACTATTACTATTTCAGCTTTTTATTCCTAACTTTGCATGGAAACAAATAAGATTTCATTCATGGCAGGAATAATAAAGTTCACTAAATCCTAGTAAAAATGATGACAGAATGAGCTATGATGACAGTACATGATAACATAGCTAAATAGACAAAAGGTAGCATAGATAAATACCACCCCTTTAGAATTTTAAATCAAAGTATTAAATAAGAAGCCTACCTCCTTTGTTAACTCTTCAGTCCCCTTTTCACAAGCTATGAGCTTTTTGAACACAGAGCATCCTTGAGAATTTAGAATATTTCACCATTTGATTGCACTGAAATGATTACAGGTTATTTATTTATTTATTTATTTGGAAAATTATAATAAAAATAAGAATTTAGGATGCAAAAATTATAAATAATAAATAACAATGAAAAATAATTGTAATGAAATATAAGTAAACTTTGTTATTTATGCCCAATACGATAAGTAGGATAGCCTTAGTATATATATATTTTTTTTACTAGCAATATTCCTACCAAAAATTATCACTTTGATTGGGAAATCTTTATTCTGTAAGTCTTCTGAAGTGATTTGCTCATAGGTCTTGCCTTACAACCAACATGATCATTATTACTTTATCAGCATGGTATACAATACCTAATTAAAGGTCAAGATTAGGTTTGCACATATTTTATAACTTTACTGGAATCCTGATTTTCTTCTTCTACAATCTCAACCTTTGCTCTAAAATCCCACATTTTTTTTCTTAGAATACCATAACTTAATTCACCCCCATTATGCACATATGCATTACAATTATCCAATTCAAATATATAGAATTCCAAGGATCGAAAAGAGTGGCCAGAAGAACATAGAGAAAAGAAGTTTTTCTTGTTATAACAGTCCTGAGCTGGCCATATGAAGATATTATTTCATTTCCTGTTCTGGTCAAATACTATTTTATTTATTTTTAAAACATGAAATCAGGATAAGATTTTCTATTTTCTCTTTTGCATAATTTTCTTTCTCCTGTTCTACTTAATTCCAGTGAGGATTGTTTGTGCACTATGCCCCATTCCCAGGGCCTTGCAAACCTTTAAAATTGGGATATCACACTGTAATTTTCTCTTTTAAATAAGAGTTTTGATGCACTTGTGTTTACAAGGAAACCAACAGGTGCTGCCACTTATAGTGACAAGGTGCTGCCATTCTGGTGCTGTGTGGTTTCCTCCTTCCCTATGAGGTTGAAGGCCCTCCAGTTTGCTATTCTCTGCTAGACCTGCTGCATGCCTGTCTGTCTCTACTAGTGTCGTCTAAATATCCATTCTCTAAGCAGTAACTTAGTGAAGCCCTGTCTCATGCACAGAAATTGTTTCTTCTATGCTTTGTATCTCAAAGCAAATACATAATACGGTGAAAAAGGTATAAGTAGACTTCAGTCTTCCTTATTTAAAATATGATAATATATAATGTATAATAGAGTAAATAAAGCTTTTTATTATCTTCTATTTTCTGCCAATGTCAATACTTTACAATGCTTTATAAATTATTACACCAATGTAATGGAGCCTTGAAATCATTGTTCCCAATATTCTTCTATGCTTTCTGGGCCAATAACCAGTACAGCCCTGGTGCAGAATCATCCAAGTGCTGCGTAGCTATCGTCAGAAGTTTTTGTGATGGGACGTCAAGTCAGACAAAGCCTGGAGCTGAAACTCTTCAAATGCTGTTTTTAGAGTGAGTGTTTTAAAGAACTGAAAGTAATACCGTTATCACCAGTCTTACTTTCCAAGCCATTGACTTTTCAGCAGTTTTCAGCTGAAGAAAACTGTACACGGTCCTTTTTTGCTTCCTTTGCAATATTTCCATCTTTCCTCTCTGCCCTTCTTCCTCCTTCTCTTTCTGCCACTCGTTTCATGTTATCCGCCCCACTCAGACAAGGTAAATGGACTACCTTCTACTCTTCTGCCAGCCACTGTGCTTTAAGAACTTACAGACTGTATTCAGGCCTTTTGCAAACAAATAAAATAATTACACCATTCATCACAATCTAGACTGATGTAAATTCTACCTTTTTCTAGGGAAACCTTGTGCAGACAAATTTTCAGATAGAAAATTCAGCCTTCTGCTCCAAGTCCAATCTCAAAAATCTAGTCTGCTCTTTCATGGTCCTTGGCTAAGTCTCTGAACTCATATACCATCCAGTCTCTTTAGGAAGATAGCTAATTAACTAGGAATATAAAAAATCAGGGACAAAAAAGAAAATTTAAAGTTACTCGTTTATGCAATAATTAGGTTTTCAATACCCCGTGAAACTTGTTTGCAAGATATTATTCTAGTGATGCAAACATTACTAATGTGAACTTGCCTCTTGAACTACCTCCTTACCCGCATTACATTACTTTTCAGATCACCATGAGCTTGTCTTATAGCGATGTAGTATTTATGAGTGTGATTACAAGTTCCTTGTGTATGTTACTGATTTTTTTCACAGTGAGTACTTTAGCATAAAATAAAGCAAAAGCTTTTATCTAGTTGTATTTGAGACAAAAGATATTTTGTTGGCAACACCAGCAATAAGGAGCAAAGGTGGCAGTTTAGCTTATTGCTCACCACCCTATTTAAATTAGTGAGTTCCAGGATATGCTGGAGGAAATAACTTTTAACTGGGGGTTCACTGTACATGAACAATATTTTAAATTTGTAGCAACATGTGTCTCAGTGACATACTTTCTTCTCCATTATGATTATGCGAAACCAGAAGTATATTTTATGCATAGAAGAAAGGATGAAAACACTCTGTGATTTAGAATAGAATCACAGAATCATAGAATGGTTAGAGTTGGAAAGGACCTTAGAGATCATCAAGTTCCAACGCCCCTGCCATGAGCGGGGACACCTCCACTAGAGCAGGTTGCTCAAAGCCCCATCCAGCCTGGCCTTACACACCTCCAGGAACGGGGCATCCACAGCTTCCCTGGGCAACCTGTTCTGGTACTTCACCACCCTCACTGTAAAGGATTTCTTCCTAATATCTAATCTAAATCTCCCCTCTTCCAATTTAAATCCGTTACCCCTTGTCCTTTCACTACACTTCCTGATAAAAAGTCCCTCTCCGGCTCTCCTGTAGGCTCCCTTCGGATATTGGTAGGCTGCAATGAGGTCTCCCCGGAGCCTTCTCTTCTCCAGGATGAACAACCCCAACTCTCTCAAGTCTGTCTTCACAGGGGAGGTGAAGTATCAAGGTGAGGTACCAAGCCTGTGGCAGTATTGTAAAAGGCCACCAAATTTGTGAGGCATGATTTGCCCTTGGTGAAGCCATGCTGGCTGTCTCCAATCACCTCCTTATTTTCCACGTGCCTTAGCAAAGATTTCAG
>JAOXNO010000001.1:47515383-47526646 GCA_028565335.1 Limnodromus scolopaceus
CTGTTCAACATCTTTGTTGGAGACATGGACAGTGGGATAGAGTGCACCCTCAGCAAGTTTGCTGACAACACCAAGCTCTATGGAATGGTTGACACACTGGAGGGAAGGGATGTCATCCAGAGGGACCTGGACAGGCTTGAGAGGTGGGCTTGTGCAAACTGCATGAAGTTCTACCAGGCCACGTGCAGGGTCCTGCACCTGGGACGTGGCAATCCCAGGCACAAATACAGGTTGGACAGAGAATGGCTAGAGAGCAGCCCTGAGGAGACGGACAGGTGCCTGGAGCATCTCTCCTGTGAGGAAAGGCTGAGGGACTTGGGTCTTTTTAGTCTTGAGAAGAGAAGACGTAGGGGGGATCTGATCAATGCTTACAAATACTTAAAGGGAGGGTGTCAGGAGGACGGGGCCAGACACGGAATTTAATACCATTGATTAGATTTTGATGAAATGCTCCATGTTCTGCTATGCTGAGGAATGTCACTGTGCTCATGCTCTAAAGATACAAACATCATAGCTGCTATCATTGATGAAATGTAGAAGACATTTGCCTTAACCCTTTGTTCTTTAGATCCCGAAAAGATCTATATTCTAATTCCCCAATTATGGTATCTGTCTTCATAGCATTATATTTGTTCCGATATTGTATCAGAACCTACCACAGATTTAGGAAATTTTACTGAGTTGCTGAGCAAAATGAACACACCTGTTCTGTAAGTGGTTGTCTGTCTTTGCATCAAGCCATGGTTATTCAATGGTTTTATTACAAGCACACACTGAACTAGATGTTACTAAAATTTGTGCTTCATTTAACTACACAAAAATCTAAATAGCTTGCTGAAATAGAAAAGTTTTACCAGGGAAAGTAAAATATGTGTACTGTGTTTATTTCAAAGTTATTTAGTTATTCATGCTTAATTTAAAAAAGAATATGTACATAAGTATTGATCAGAGGATAACATTCTCTTAATAAAAAGCTCTGGGCAAGATTTCAAAGTTATTGATTACAGATCACTCAAAAAAAGGGATACTTTTATGAATTTGAGTGTCCAAAAATTTCTGGAGATTATCTTGTGTCTAAAATTGACTCCTCAATGATTTTTGAAACTATTCTTAGGATGATGAAAGTATCCACTGAAATTGAATGGTATGTTGAAACTGCTTAATACAGATTATCAGTTTTTAAATATCCCTTGCAAAAGACAGCTTTGAACTCCTGGATGGTATTAGTATATAATTTGCTTCCTAGGATAAAAATAATAATTGAAGTGACTATGCAAGAATCCCTTTTTTAAGTTGTAAGTGTTCAGCACAAAGAAGGAAGCAACTGGGTACATGGAAATTGTCATTGTTGTCATTTTCTCTGATTCCAGAATCTTACCGAAAAGTCTCAAACTGAGCTATTTTAAAAGATCTTTCACACTAGATTTTAAATAGACTTTCAAAAATTCAGTCTTTTTTAAACAAATTTGCACTTCATCTTCCATGTTTCAGAAATGTGTACCTAGCTGATCTGCATTGCAGATTTTACAGATATTTAGCTTAGAACTTACTGATGACCTAATTAAGTGAACAGCTAAATTAATTGATGAGCAAAACTTTCATGACATTATAAACTTTGTCATGGAAGTGGATCTCTGAAGGGGATCAGACTGATGTGATTCTCCTCAGATTGGTGGTGAATCTGCTCCTCCATATCACCCCATTCTTTAACAAGAAGTACATCCGCCAGCAGGACTTGATTCCTCAGCATATACATTGTTGACTTCATCGAATATTTCCAAATCTAAGTTTTCGAGTTTTCAGAGTAACATAGCAACAGAGCTCTCCTACCTCCTCCTACTTGCTCATCTACTGGTATATAGCTTCTCTTCCTATGGTAATCTTCTTTAACCTGTTCTTACAAGGTGAAAATACAAAGGCTTTTTCCTACATCCATTATAACAGGTAGATACAGAAAAAGTGCTGTAATTTTTCCTGGGTTATTGATGGAATGCTTGTTTCTGAAGCAATTTTGGACAATCAGGAAGAATTTTTGGTCATAAGAACAGTGGAGTGACATTTAATAATAAGAAAGTAAAAGGATGAATAGGATAGCACCATGACAATATTCAGATTTATTTGAGCAGCAAAATAACTCTAGGTCTTTACATTTTCATTTTTTGACTCATAGGCATGTCCTAAAATGAATAAATAAGAGAAGTCAGAATTAAATTGACATGCAGCCATCATCATTCTGAACCTTTACCTGTCTGTTCCTTTCTCTATTTAAGCTGTTTATAGATTTTAAGCACTTGAGAAGATTTATGTCTTACCAAGCTTTTGCAGTAAACAGGAGACAGAAACATAAATCTTTGTATGGCTCTGTGGGTACTATCTCAATAATGCAGCCAGGTAATTTGAAGACATCTACAAATAACAGTCTGGTTTCCTATAATATTGTCTTACATTGATTATTATGTAGATTGCTTTCTTATGCAAATCTGTTTCTTATCACAGGAATGGAACATGATCCATGATTAGAAAAAGTAATAAGCTAAAACTGTAAAAACCTAATAAAAATCTCAGTCCAAAAATCATCCAATGCATGTCAGAATTTAAAAATGGAGGAATATAAAGATGGATATTCTGTCTGAAGCTTCATGAACAATAGGCTAGAAGACTATAATGTCAAATCTAACCTGTCTTTATCTCATCTTGCTTCAAAATATATATTCAGAGAGACAAATGGACCAGAAATAATTTTTTCCTTGGAGTTTTCTTTTCATGAAAATTACAGGGAAAAATCCCTTTGGAGTCCTTCAAATACTGGCAAAATAAACAAGAAGCTAAATTCACAGAATAGGAGCAGAGTTGATCAGTCCTTAATGACATCCACAGTTGTGAAGTCTCAACTCTACAGGTGGACACTGGAGCCCAGGCCTGATATTTCTTAATCAATGGATGAATGCCTTTCTGGATGGGTCTTTCTCAGTCTTCCTTAACATTCAAAGGTTTACTGGATAACAGACTGGAAGACACATTGCCTTACCTTCCTTATAATGGTTCTGAAAAGTAATGTAGAGAAATATCGTCTGTGGATCCTGCAAAGAGGAACAGCTCTGGCAGAAGACAGTGAGGATGAATATATTTTTTCCTGAAAGGTGAGAGGCTGATCTGGGTCTCCTTGGTGGTGAATGAGGTCCCTTGGAATGGACCAAGTCTAGTTATGGTCTAGTTAAATAGTCTAGTTAAAGGAAGACAGTCTCCTCCTGTAGGAGTTTTGTGGCTATTGAAATGTTTTCTTACTTGGGGAGGGGATGAAAGGGTGAGGGGAAGCCCAGAAATGAGCAATTACATTCTGCTTAATTTTGCTACAAGGTTCAGAATTACTTGCCAAGCGAAAAAAAGTACCCCACCACAATTTCACAATTCAAACTGTAACGAGATTCTGGGGCATATATGTGTTTTGCTTGTAGACTCCAATATATTTATTACATATCATCTCTCATTTTTAAAAGGTAACATTTTAATGTTTTATTAAATGAGGTACAGTATCTCTCAATATAAGCTTTTAACCATTGAAAAATGGTTCCTTTGGGTAAGGAATAATGCAGCTGACTGTATAAGCCAATGCTGGTTTTGGAAAGAATTGTGAATAATATTTGATTTAAAATACAGAGAAATATCTAAGCCAGTAAGAATCCAATTATGCCAAGTTTAAATTTGCTATGGTTAACAATGTTTCTGCTCATTTGAAAAAGGATATGGACATTTCTAACGTTTGCAAGTAACCAGGGCTATGGCTTTGTATTCCATCTGAGAGATGGCATTTCCAGCAGGGAATGTTGCCTCCTGCCATGCTGGAATAATCTTCTGTCACCAGTTTCATAGAGATCAGAGTGACACCTAGTGAACCATTAACACTTCCAACATTTTTTCTGGGGATGAAAATGGTGGTGAAGGACTCCTTATTAATTTCCCAAGCAGTACTTGGATAATCCTGTTAAAGACCTGATGAAATTTCAGCCTCAAATAGTTTAACAGTATTACATGACAAGATTAAATATTAAATAATTATATTAAGTGTGTCTGGCAGGTCTAACTTTTTAATTTTGATAATGCATCTGGTCTAAGGCTCTGATGAAATACAAGACTCCTGAACAAAATACAAGCTATTCATTCTTTTTCAATAACTGCATGATATAAAGAAAGTGCAAGACTTGAATTCTCTTCCTCCTTCACATTATTTTCACCCTATTAAACAATTAAAAACCAAATCCTTTGGGTCTTATTAAACATTTGGGCTCTTCTTATTTTCATGAAACTATAATCAACACTTTCTCGCTGTGGAAGAGAATGAAGGGGATATTTAAAAATTATTCCTTTGTAAAACTGTCTGAAAAGTGACTGCAGCTCTTCCTCCATTTTATCAGGCTTTCCACACTGTTTCATAAGTCTGGTATTGCTTTAAGGTTTAAATGAACATAACTTTCCTTTGCTATCTGTTACTTTACATCATCAAAAAAATGTTGGCACCGATATACTTTTTGCTGTAAAACAGGTTCTTTTACTTCTTTGTTGTTCAAAGAAAGTAGGCAACCAAAATCCATATGCAGGCCAGGATGGTAACCTGTAGATTCCATGTCTACTGATTTTTTTATACTCAAAGACAGATGGATTTGTAAGAACCTATCTGTTTTTCCAAGGTAATGAAGGCATCTAATTCTCACAAGTCACAACAGAGCACAGTGCAACTTTATTAATTCACGTTCTAAGGAAAATAACTCTTCCAACTTTTTAAACCAAAGGCATATTTTACTTGCAGTCCTGAGAAGATTACCACTTAAAATATATTACAGTTATCAGAATAAAATACTACAGTCTTCCAGGAGTGTATATTTTCAGGTTATGATGTCGATGTGATTGTATGTCAAATTCAGCAAAACCACTAGATTGCCACAGCTATCCAAATTACACCTATTGTAAAACAAAACTTGTTATCAGGAGATAGCTTTGTGAGACAAATTAAAATTTAGCTATCAGGAGAGACAAGATTTATCCTTATTTGTATCAGCTAAGATATAAAGTTTTATTAAAAATTATTATATGCTGATTGGGATAATTTCTGGGTGGAATATTCAAGATCCACTGGAATCAAAATGATTGTTAGATTTGCATGGACCTTACTAAAAGCAAAGTAGGAAACTGACCGTCTTTCGTTTAGTGTTGAGTTCCACCTAGTTACACGCCCAGATAATTTTAGGAATCAGTGATACCTCTCATTTAAATATTGTTGAAAAAGTATGGGTGGGTGTGTGGGGACAGGACAGTGGAGCATCACTGCCTTTATTCCACCTCAAATACTGCTGATATTCAGCCTTTGGAGTTACAAAGTGCATCTTGCCCAAAAAGTAGTGAAGGTCTTAATATCCTTCAGAGTGCAAAAAGACATTCTTACTACCCTTCTTGCCTGCCTGTTCCAGAGCTCAGCTGTGCAGTCACAGACAGCTGAATTGATTGTGTCCAACGTCAGTAAAGACTTCTCAATGATGGGTCTAACTAGTTTTCCGAAGGACACTATCTTGTATATCGCGGCTTCCCCAGACCTGGACCTGGTCTTGAATGTTTCCTTGTGTGTATTGATTTATATAAATGCTATAGAGTAACACAGCATCCAGCACGTTACAATACTCATTGCTTACAAAAGAGAGAAGGCTATATCCAGAGTCACAAAAGGAGAGAACAGAGGTTAATAGTAAGCTTATTTATAAGTTAGAGTGTTGCTCAATGGTATTACAGTACGAATATCAATTCAACTCCTTCAGCAACAGAAAAAAAAAACACCTTGTAGAAATTTCTTAAGAGGGTCTTAATGTTGAAGCCTTCAGAATCTTGACATCTGTCAAATATTATCATGCAACTAGTACATCTTCTTTCCAAAAGAGCAGATACTCTACACCCCAAAGAAATCTGAAACACAATTGTGTTTCAACCAGTAGTAATTTCTGACTTTTTAACACTGGTAGGAATGTTTCAGTTTCTGTTTTCATGAAGATACATTTACTAAAGTGCCCAGGGGCTAGGTCTTATGAAAAACTTGTACTTTTTGGACACCACTGTGCCTAGCTTTCAAGAGCATGGCCCACAGCAGGATCAAATCCCCACATGGTAATTGTGTATGTGTACATCTGCCTCAGACAGTCAGCTATTCACTTCAGCCAAGCTTCAAGCACTACACAGCATATAACCTCTGCCACAGCATTGTGCAAATCCTGCTAAGTAGCTTCTTAAACAGTTCTGCTTTCTGTCTCACCAACATAACTGGAGAGCATGCCCTATTGCTTGTGTCTGTCCAGGAGGAGACCTCTCATATGTCACATGCCTATGAAGTGTTTGGGCCTCATACAGAATCACAGAATCATCATGGTTGGAAAGGACCTCTGAGATCACTGAGTCCAACCATACACACACAAAACACCCCTACAATCTCATCTACTAGAGCATGCTCTGAAGTGCCACGTCTACACGTTTCTTAAATACCTCCAGGGATGGTGACTCGATCATGTCACTGGGCAGGCTGTTCCAGTGCCTGACCACTCTCTCAGTAAAGTAATTCTTCCTAATATCTAATCTAAACCTCCCCTGCTGCAACTTCATACCATTTCTTCTCTTCCTGTCATTATTCCTTTGGGAGAAGAGGTCAACACCCACTTCTCTACAACCTCCTTTCAGGTAGCTGTAGGGCAATGAGGTCTCCCCTCAGCCTCTCTTCTCCAAACTAAACATGCCCGATTCCCTCAGCCTCTCCTGATATGACTTGTTCTCTAGACCCCTCACCAGCTTGGTAGCTCTCCTCTGGACACGTTCCAGCACTTCAATGTTCTTGTAGCAAGGGGTCCAGAACTGAACACAGTACTGGAGGTGAGGCCTCACTAGTGCTGAGTACAGAGGCATGATGACTTCCCTACTCCTGTTGGCCACGCTATTCCTGATACAAGCCAGGATGCTGTTGGCCTTCTTGGCCACCTGGGCACACTGCTGGCTCATGTTAAGCTGACTGTTTGCCAACACCCCTAGGTCCTTTTCTGTGGGGCAGCTTTCCAGCCACTCTACCCTGAGCCTGTAGCATTGCATGGGGTTGTTGTGACCAAAATGCAGGACTTGGCACTTGGCCTTATTAAACCTCATCCCATTGGCCTTGGCTCATTGATCCAACCTGTCCAGGTCCCTCTGTAGAGCCTTCCTACCTTCAAGCAGATCAACACTCCCCCCTAGTTTTGTGTCGTCTGCAAACTTACTGAGGGTGCACTCAATCCCCTCGTCTAGATCATCGATAAAGATATTAAATAAGACTGGCCCCAAAACGGAGCCCTGAGGGACACCACTGGTGACTGCCAACAAGATTTCACCCCAGATCACTTCCAACCAGGACACTCCATTAATCACAACTCTCTGGGCATGGCCATTGGAAGAGTACACTTGTCTATGCCATGATTTGCCAGCTTCTCCAGGAGAATACTGTGGGGGACAGTGTCAAAGGCCTTATCAAAGTCCAGGTAGGAATCCATGTTGGAATAGTTCCAGTCATCATGGTAGTTAAGACACAATAGAAGCTGTGCCTGAAATCCTCTACAGTTCCAGTACTTAAGTAAGACACTTCCATGCTATGAAATTTCCTGTTATGTGAAATACCTAAGGAGTATTCACCATTTTCTTTTTAAAAAGTTAGTTCTATATTCATAACTTCCAGCCGATCCCTTATTTTTTGGACTTCTAACTATTCTCTCTACATAATAATCTGACAGAAGTGGTTCTTCTCTTTGAAATTCATGTCATCTGAAGTATCTGATTTCTTCTAACAGTTCTGCAGATAGAAATTTCCCTATTCAAGTTTGCCTAAATACACACGAGGAAAGATAAATGTAAAATTTAAATTTTGATTTTGTGTGGGCTTACTATGTCTCTCATTAAAGTTATTTCAACATTCATTTATTCATCTTCCCAGAATCTTTATAAGGTAGACAACTATTATAATTCTTTTTATAGATGAAAAACTTTGTTGCTGTCAAACAAGTTAGTCACTCACCCAAAAAGGTTTTTACAGACCTATGAATAGAATCTGGACATCCTGCCTTGTAGCCAGGGCTTTCACTTAACTATTATCTTCCCTTTCCTAGTGTCAGAAAAGACGAGAAATCTAGAAAGAATATACACAAATGCCTGGCAATATTTCCCCAGCTGTATTGCATATTGCTGAATAAGAGAGTAAGTCAGAGGGTAAAATAAAACAAAAGTCTCTCTATCGAGCTACAGGGGAGGTCCAGATGATCTCTCATTGTTTCTGTCTCCATGATGAAGTATTTGGAACATATCTGCAGAAATCACCAGATGGTGCTGAGGTCCTTATGTCCATGCTGTATGTGTTCCAGGGTGCTTTGCTTTGAACTGACTCCAGGCTGGTCCCATGCACTGAGTGTCTTCAGCAGCTGGTGTCCTTTAGATATAATTTCGGAATGCACCTTCTGGTTTGTTTTACCTAAATGAAATACAGTTTGTTTGCTCTGAGTCCTCCATGCAATAAGAACCAAAGCTCAGCATACAGTGACAGCCAGAATATTTGTGTCAGTGTACTTCAGATTCAAGTAAAAATGCTAAAGTGGACATATCCTTTTTCATTTGTTTTACCAGTTAGGCACTAAATCTAGTTTGCTTTGTAGTAGCCCAACCTTGGAACTGGAAGAGATTTTGGGAATTGCCTCTGTCCTCTCCACTAGCTGTGAGAATGACAGCTCTGGGATTTTGAGCAGTAAATTGTATGCCTCTCTCCCCAGTCTGCACTGGTATCTCAGAGCTCTACAGGACCTGCATCCTAATTTCTCTTCTTCAGAAGGAAAAAAAATAGCAACTTGGCCTTCAGCTGACTGTATCTGGAAGGAGCAGCTAACATTTTTTAAACATTTACATTTTGTCTTGTTAAGGAAAAAGCTGACAGAATCAAGGAATAATCCCACAGTCCCAAAGTCTGTATTGTTTGACAACAGTAGAGTTACTAAACAATAAAAATTAGAATTACCACAACAGAATGTTGAAATGGATGAAGAGTGTCAGGATGTCCAAAAAGGGACAGTGATGTGAAGGATTCCTGCTCTAAACATCGTCTGCAGCAGCCTGCAGAGGTGCACCCACACAGAGTGGTGGTTGCTGCAGCCCACAGCCATCACTGCTTTCTTCTGCTTCACACCAAGCTGTTGCTGGAAGCCTTTCTATGGTACCCGTTATGAAGAGCTGTGCCTTTATGGGACAATAAAAAACTTAGTGGCACAACTAAACCATTGAAATCATGGCTCCAAAGGATTTTAATCAAGCAAGATTTTACCTTAAGACTCAAAACCCATGGAAATATAATTTCTGTTCTTCTTTCCCTATACATACAAAATCAGAAGGAATGTGTCTGGAAGGTCTCTGCTATACCTGGTGCATTCCACAGGTGGGCTACAAAAGAGCAATAGCACACTGGGAATCTGTGTCCTTTTGACCGGCATTCTCTCCAGTATTCCTTGGTTACGTCCAACATTAATAATGGATGCAACAGGAAAAAGAATGGAATTACAAGTTATTATTTGTAAATCATTTATGTTCATTAAATGACATTTAAAAAAACTGTGGCAGATGAAAAAAGCTTAAGGAATGAGATGTAATTGCCACATTCTGTGTGGAACATTAATTATACAGAAAGGGAAGAAAAGTTTTGTTCTTGTTGCCTGGAATATGGAATTGTGTGATACTACCCCGAAGCTGCCTCATTTACAGAGAAAATAACAATGTGAGGTAAATTAATTCCACTTGAATGAATTCTCCTGGGAAAGAAGCTTTCCTTCTTCACTTATTTTCAAGTCCTGCAGAAGTTTACACACTAAAACCATGAGAAGCGAGTTCTGATGAAATCTATAAAACTACTTATATATTACATGTTAAATGTATATGTACTTAAAGTACCAGGATTTGCAGTGTTAATAATTTTTCTGACACAGAAAAAAATATTTTTGCCAAAACAACTGTTGTGAAAAAAGGCAACCAAAAGAGGTCAAATGTTTAATTAATATCTCCTATATTTGTCAAACATTGGATTAAAAGAATTTGCTATCCTAACAAAAAAACTCTACCCCAAAAGCAACAAAACCAAAAAACTAAACACTCCCTTCCTCCCAAATCACCATTTTTATCTCTGGTGATTTGTAGGAGTTTTTGGAAATATTA
The DNA here is from genome assembly GCA_028565335.1 of Limnodromus scolopaceus. Taxonomy (NCBI): domain Eukaryota; kingdom Metazoa; phylum Chordata; class Aves; order Charadriiformes; family Scolopacidae; genus Limnodromus; species Limnodromus scolopaceus. The sequence continues at coordinate 47,525,620 of JAOXNO010000001.1, forward strand.
TGGAAAATTTTATCATAATTTATGCCAATAGGTTAATTTAAAAAGGTCAGGACAACTTTGTTCTGAAACTTATTTCAGTTTTACTTTAAATATATTTATAAATCATTTTTCATTGCTCAGATTTTTCTTATCTCACCATTACCTAAAAATATTTATTAAAAACATATTACTGGAAAATCACAACCTTAGGTTTAAATACCGTAACATTGTAGATATTGAATAAATTTGATTTCTGCAAAACTTTTAGATGGGAAATAGTATAATTTTTACTTTATATAGATTTGTTATTTTTCTTCATATCACATTCATGTCTGATGGTCTATATTTCTTCTATGCCTTTGGTATGAAGGGTACTTTTAAAACTTCTAGGAAAATAGACCGAGGAGAAATTTGATGATTCTTGTGACTCTGTCTTATCATTCTGAATGACACTGCAATGTGAAATTGTTTTTGTTATGACATCTTATGTTGTCACAGACATTATGGAGAAAAGAATGCAGGAATTCAGGGGTGTGGGTGCCTCTCAGGAAGCCATACAAAAATCAGCTTTTAATCCATAGAAGTAAAATTTAAAAACCCAGACAGTTAGCATAAGTTATATTCATAAAAAGGAAATACTTCTCTTAGGAAGGAGCAAACAAGAAATCTATGAAGACATTGTGAATCAGTAAAGCACTTTTCTAAGCAGAATATGGATGGTAACAGCTGACTTGCAATTCTACATCTAAACGCAAACAAAATAATTTTACTCTTTCAGTTTCATGATTAGGGAATTGAGGGAACTGTGGGTTTTAATCCCTCATGTGGACAAAAGTTTGCAGTCTGGCTGGCTACCTTCACACAGTACAATGGAGCATGAAGGAGCATGAAGTTTCATCCAGCCATATTTCCCACTCCTGGTGCCAATCAGGCACTCATACAAAGAATTCTATGATGAGGGGACAAAGTGGGTCATTGTTGGTTACCACATAAAAGTGAATAAGACAGTAACATACTTTTGTTTCTTCTAGAATAGATAGGCAACAAA
>JAOXNO010000001.1:47527964-47541034 GCA_028565335.1 Limnodromus scolopaceus
CATTAAAAACAGAGAAAGCAAACAGAGTTCACATAGTGGAGAGGAGTAATTCATGTAGTGTGATTGGAGACGCAGTTGCAGCCACCCTTACTAACTTCAGATGAGCTAATGTCAAGTGGTAGTGTATTTCAGAATCTTGTAAAAAATTATCTTTCAAAGGAAAAAAATGATAAATTGTCATATTTTCTATGGTAGATTTTGTTTGGTTTTGTTTTCCTAGGATGTATGCAAACTTGTATCTTCAAATGCTTGACAGCTGACACACTGCGTGAAAAATTAATAATAAAAAGGGCAAGTGACTGAAGCTTTTCTGAAAAGAAGAAAACCAACACATCCTCTTGGACATGTGGATGCTCCAGATTTTTCTGTATGGAGATTCTCACTTCCGTCCGCTCATGCACATGCCAGCCAGAAAGCACCCCACGATTTCACATATGCACACCCCAGGTGCGGGTGCCTTGTTGTTGGTCAGCTGGCTGGAATGCTGCTCCTGGTGTCTGGCAATGAGGAAGCTCTGTTTGGCCTAGACAGGTTAAAAAGGTTACGGGGCAACTTCTGACAGCACCAGGGTTTGACTACTGCTGTTGCTGCTGCAAGGTCTCTCTCTGCTGTTAAAATTTTTTGAGCTTCCTTTATGGTTACTTTTTGAGTGGATTTTTTGGATTCAAAAGTGTCTAGGTAATTCTCTCGTTACTTTTTAGTCTGGTTGATGGTTGTCCCACTCTTCGGTGTAATCTGTTTTGTATCAAACGTCCCCTCACAAACTTTTGGGTATTCAAATCATACACACTCACATTCCCGTGTTAGCAGGCATTGTTATCCACATCATTTTTCCAAGCATGGGCTATGCAAGCATCCCCATGGACTGTCCAGGAAAACATCCTGGGATGGTTCAGAGTCATCTGAACATGAGCTCACAATACAAGGCAGGAGCAAAAGGGCTCAGCTAAACCTTTCGTTTATAAGCAGTTACTAAAGAATAATGGAGAAGCTATTTTGCTTTGGGATTAGTCCAGAAATCTGTGTTCAGCTCAACGCTTCATCCCAAATGCTGGGGTTTCGGACCTTAACCACAAGAATGGCAAATGCATTGAAATGCATGAGCCGAAGGGAGACATATCTGGAGACAGTCTGCTTAGAGAAGGCTGATCTCAATTTTTAAATACGTGTACAGAGGAGAAAGAAAATCTGGGAAACAAAGACTTAATTTCAGCAGCAGGAAATCGAAGTTAATACAAGCTCAGGTTAGAGAAAAGTTAAATGTTTCAGGTGAGTGTCACAATCCTTTCTCTTTAAACAGCTTTACCCTGAATAACTGGCTTTGTCTTTTATAATCCACATTTAAGCATCAAAGTAAAACAATATCCTGAGAAATTAGCAATTTTTAAAAAAAGCATATCAGTATATAAATTTGCATCCACATAGTATCTTAAGTCACAGAAACAAAATTATTATCTTGTGTAAGTGTATGCAACTCCAGATGTTACAGTAATTAAGGCTGGATGGAAAATGGAAATAAAGTCTTCTCTGATAACACTCTACAAAAAACAAACAAACAAACAAAAAAAAACCTCACAAAAACTCATGTTAAACTTTAGTGACTCCTTTTACTTATTAAATGTGAAAGCTGTTATACTCAGCAGCATGTCATCCAGACCTTAGAAAAGGAATCATTGCTAATTAGGAATATAGCTGGTGAATACAAGTATAATTATTTTAAGCCTCCTACAAAAATTCTCTTAATAGAAAAAAATTAAAAGTTAGAAGGAGCTCAGAAGAAAATTTAAATAACTGATAAATAATTGACATATGGGCTGATTTGACTAAAAAGAGATTAAGATTAAAGAACTGGAGTGACTAGATGAATGTCACTAAATAGACAGCAAATGAAGGAGGCACTAAATACCTGTAGGTAGCAAAAAAATAGTGGGAGGAAGAAAAATGCTTGCTTTTTGTTCTGAAATCAGCTCACTGAAGAAGCTGTGTATAGGCATGGTTGTTTTACAACCTACATACTTCGTCAAGATCAAGAAAGATTATTCACCTCTCTTTCAAAAAGATAAAAATTTCAGTTTGGGACATGGGTTTTTTTCATCTTAAATAGTACTTTGATGAGCTTTCAACTTATTTTCTCAATTAACTTGCAAATTTATCTTCATAAATTATTTTTGTATGTGAACAATTGAGTTCTTTCTAACAGGTGAATGAAGCAAACAGGGAATGCTGAGGTTCCTTAAGTAAAGAGCTATTATGGGAAGCATGCTGTAAAAGGGAACAGTGATCTTTTTACTCTGCTGATTAAAGAACATGATGTCACTGAATGAAACCACAGGAGTTCCACTTGTTCAAACCAATAAGTGTATGCTTTCCCAGACCATTCACCCTTTGAACTTTTACGTTCTTATTTTCACAGTGTAGGAGTTTAATCTTCTACTCTACCATTCCACATCAGGAAGACAAACAGTGAAATATCTGCTATCTGTCATTTCCCAGCCCACTTTTTACTAGTGCTAACAAAAAACCTACCTTTTATCCTTAGCATGAGCAGGGAAGTAGATCTAAAAAACCCCAAACTCAAAGTTTAAAAAGTAGAGTTAAAAAGAGCACTGTAATTTAATAGTGGTTATGTTCACCTTTTAGTCAATAATTAGGTCTCAATAAAGGGCAACGACAGATTCTTAGTCAGTACTTACAGAACAGCAACTGCTTGGCTATGGAGTGGAAGGAAGAGGAACAAGAAGGCATTGCAACTGCACAGAAGTCTTCTGTGCCAGCCACACTAGTAGTCAGCGTATCTCAGAAGTCATAAGAACCTAGAGTCTGTCCATCTGTCTGTCTCTCCCTCTGAACTGGATGGTGTCTAACAGTGCCCAAGCTAAGATAGTCTGCTGCCAATAAGTCCCTGATAGATCATATTAGTGAGACAAAGTGCCACGTGAGTGGCTGCTTAATTAGCCAGGCAAAAGAAATTGATTCACAGCCACATGCCTGGAAAAGCAATGCTTGCTTACTTTGACAAAAATACGGCAGCAAGGTAAACACCAGGGAGAGAAAACTAACATGCCTCAAGAATAATATTGGTACAACAAATACCAATAAGCACATTTGGAAAGAAGAATGAAGCAAAAGATGAGACAAGTTTTCCAATAACCTTCAAATAGAGAATTATCCCTGTTCCAGAAGCTCTACTCTTCTCAAGGTGAAGCTTGCTTTATTTATATGTGGGATTATATGAAGCCTGTGACAATGGCAAGCCAGACAAGATGAAGGACAGGACCAGAAGACCCTGCAAGTCCTATACAGAACTCTTTTAGCAAAGGACATTGATATTGAATATAAAGCAGCATTAATTTTGTTAGCATTCATTTTCATTAGACTGTATAATAGTACCAAATTTAAGCTGGGGAAATGCATTTACTTAATACATTAAAAATACAGCCTGATAAAGCAGCTCTGGGAGTTGTCCATTTGAAACTGTTTTTCAGGATGGACTTCTGATCAGATAAAATTTCTTCAGCTGGGTAAAATTTTTCCTTTTGAAATTCATATCCATCTCTATTTTAATGTGTGTTATTTCTGTCTTGCCTGTCCTTTGTATCTTGATTACAGCACAGTTCCCTGGACCTTGCCAAAATGAACTGTTAATCAGTTCTCTCTCTTTTTCATCATACTTCCCTTCAGGTCAAAGATTAAACTTACTGAAATCTTATTGAGACATGAGTTGTTGGAAGAGAAGAATTGAATTTTCTCTGGAGTAAGGACCTTAAAATCTGACACAAATATAAGCCACTGTGATTCTAAAAATGTAAACCGTATGCCATTTTATTCTAATTGTTCTTCATTGAAAATGAATGTAAAAAGATTAGATTTAATATAGCATTTTGGTGACAATTACACAAATTATGCATAAATAGGGCTGTGGGATTTTGTTATGAAAAAGAAGGGGTAACTTAAGAAAAGAGTGATATAGCTTTAGGTGCTGCCTGATAGAAAGAAAATAATAATGTGTTAAATAGGATTTATGAAAATCAGATTACAAGACTTTTAAGTTAGGAAGCTTTCCAGAGGTGCAAAGAATAATGGCCCTCTTTCTATCAAAGTAATCAGCTTTTGCACTTACACAGAGTCCATTTAGTGACTCCTATAGGAAATGTTCTATTTCGCTGCCCACCTCAACTAATTACTTTAAAGTTAAAGGAATGGATTAGTGAGAAATAATAATTCTAATGCTTACTAGCTTGCTTGAGTTTTGGTAAAGATGCAGACCATCTATCAATAGGGAATAAAATATATTGTCATAGCATTAAAACTTCTTTTAAAAATCTCTAAAATAATAAAACAATGGTAGCAATGTAAAGCTGCTTGAGGTCTTGATAAAACTTAGGTATAATTTCAAGTAGAAAGCTAAGAATTTAAGACTGTAATCTTTCATAGTCAAGGGTTAGACATAATAAAATGACAGCATCTCTGCAGATTAACACTCCAATGCCTGTGAGCAGAATCCTGATCCTTCAATTTAGTGTCCAGGACTCTGTACATAAAGAGAATCAGGAGAGGTAGATTCTTGAAAATGGCAGTCCACAGATCTCACACACTGAGAGGGAAGCCACCCAGAGTAAAGCACTGGGAAATGCTAACTGTGACTGAAATCTTGCCTTTCAGAACTAAGGCAGAATTAAAGTGAAATACTACCTCCTGATGGGAATGCTAAGCTTCGCTTTTCCAGGTCGCATTTTCATTCTTTATTCTTCAGGGGCACTGAAGGGTGGTACAAGACAATAGTTTGAAATCAGGAATTGATTTTTTTCTTATCTCCTTTCAGCTATTGGTAAGTTAACATACAGTCTGAGGCAGCTGTCTAGGATCCCTCTAAACACAGGGCAGAGAACAGAACTTTCCTTCCACCTGGCTTAGACAATGTCTGGAAGATACTCAAAATTCTGCTGGACAAGGCCTACAGCAACAAGACCTAACTTCAATGTCAATCCTGCTTTGAGCAGGGGATCCTATTAAAGGACTTCTGCGTGTCCTTTTTGACTTAAATTACTCTGTGATTTTGTGACCCTGGGATAGGATAGCTCACAGAGTATCCCCAGGATGGGGATCTGGACAGAAGTTCTGGAATGGCTTATTTCTGTTGTACTCAAAGTGAGACACGATAAGGTCTTTGGCAGATCATTTATATGGCAAAAATAATGCATTCAGAGGCTTCTCAAAAGAGTACGCAGGGCTAAATGTTGCCATCTGACAAAAGGCGGGCTCTCTGTACCCTGGAAGCAGAAGAGAATAGAGGAAGTAAACATATTAGCAGTCAGAGTCTGCAGGTCCAGGGTTGAAGGATAATGGCTTCTGCTCCTGAAAGAGTCTCCTCTCCTAGAGTTGCTGCCAGACCACATGTGCTTACTGCTCCCTCAGCTGCAGTAACAGTTGGCTTGGTTTTCCAGGACCCAAAGCCAGGCAAAATATTGGTGGTTGTTCGCCACCATGCAGAGTTTACTATACCCATAACTGCTGCCTTTGTCTATGCAGAGCTGGAACCATGTAAGTCCACCCTTAAAACCAAATTAAGATCTCTTTTCTTTTATTGAAGCTGGGTCAAGATAAAGGAAGTATGTAAATTCACTCACCAAAACACAGAGGGAAGCGATGTCTACAAGCCCAGAATCTGAGTTGTCCTATGGAGGGAGTTAAATCCGGGGAAGAGCAGAGGTACATGCTGGTCCTACTCTCTGTCCTAACACAAAAGGCAGCTCAGTTCCATCTGAGCTCTGTAAGAATGATACAAAGCAGGACTTTTTTTTCTAGGGCAGGTTGTGATGATGCCTTCCCTCTGGACAGTCCAGGCTTGCTTGGAGACCCCTGTCTGAGAATAATTTCTGCAACACTGTTTTTTAAGTCTCAGCCCACTTCCTTCAGCTGCAGCCTAAATCCTAAAGTCTGCTGGAGCGGGGCACCGAATGCAGTTTTGCAGTTCAAATGCAAAATCTTTCAGCAATGGGATCTCTGCTGTGGCCATAAGCTCTACTGGCGGAGCCTGCATGGAGCGTGCATGCTGTGCCCTGCTGTCTCTGTCTGCATGACTCACGTATGGATGCAAACACAGACACCTACTAAGCATTTACAAAAGTCCCGAATATACACCTACAGCATAAAATGCAGCACTATCTTAAGTGCAGCCTCTGGCCCCTTCAAATCCTGAAGTCTTAAAATAGGCCTGGTCAGGGCAGAGAAGGCTGTGGTTACGGTCCCTTCCACAGCTGATCCAAAACCCAGCCTGCAAATGTCAAGGGGAATGTAAAGTATAATTATTCCAGTGAAACGATAAGAATGATGACATAAAAGCTTTAAATACTCACAGTGCCTTTCTTATATGCCTGCAGCTGTCATCTACTCTTTCAAGATGAACACAACTCTGAAGTGCATCTCTTAGTGACTTAGTAAAAATGGAGATTTTGGTGAAGTCTGGGTCATGGGCACTCTATTAATAAGTTAGACTTTGAAATAGCACTTCGCATATTTTTTTTTTAATCATTCTAATGACATTTGTAACTTTTTATTCTTCTTTACAATAGCTTGATGACAGTTTCCTGAGTGATTCTCAAAGACCCTGAGCTAATTAGGGTCCAACAAAAGTACATTCAAAGGATTTTAAACTTTAACTAGCTTTTGTACATTCTGCCTCATTACTCCCTCCAGATTTGTAATGGTTCATGACATTAACTTTGATTCCCTTGGGTTTGTTTCTTCTTATACATTCTAATATTTACTTAGCTTGTACAAATAGCTGTGATATTTGCCCTGAAAATTCCTCATTCTAAATTAAAATGGCCTGCTGATTCTTTATTTCACATTAAAAGCTTTTAAAGGAATTATCACCTGGGTTAGGAAAAACCACACAGTTAACATAAGAGTAACCCCAAATTTTTCCAGAGGTTAGAGAAACTTGTGTGTGTTTTGAGTTCTTATTTATTTGTCATTTAGGTAGCTTTGTAGTGCTTTCTGCTTTTAAGAAATAGCCACAGGCAGACATACAATGGAAATGATTGTGTCACTGAATTTTCTGAGCATATTAAACCAGGAAACACTGAAATACAGGATAAAGTCTGTTCCAGTAAGACATCCAAGGTAATCTTCTTGTAAAGTTATTTTTTATGTTTATTTTCATTTTTTAACACAAAGAATGAGGCTGTTAGGTACCTCATTGAATCTCTTGAGCTTTTGAAGTTTAACATCTATATATGGTAACTTTACTTACTCTATTTATCCTTCTCAGGACACAAAAGTACACATTCCTTGCATGCTCTAAGTGCTCAGAAATATGTTTCAACTGTGCATTTGTATGAATTATATATATATATGTATATGTTGCAGCAACAGCAATAATTCAGAAGACAAATTTTGAAGTTGTATAAACAAAAGGATGAAGATTATGGGAACATAATTACTAAAAAGTACTTCTTGTTTTGAATTTTTTTTCCCTTTCTGTGGTCAATTTAAATTTTCACACGATCTACAGTCTGATCTGGCTTACCTTCCAGGGCCCTGAGGGCACGACCAGCCCTGACTGACCCTGCCCATCATCCCCTGGCATCGCAGCCCTGGGGAGCCTGCAGCCCTCGTGGTCCCTGCACATTGTCATTCAACCAAGAGACATCACGCTGACATGAGGGAGAAAAGTAACCAGTTACAAAGGTCATGCAACCAGTGTCTTATGGTAAACACTTATTTTATCATTTACACTTATTTAAGATCTTTCAGCTTGAGTGCTTTCCATCACTTTATATTTTCACTGAAACTGACCCTGATAAATAACATGTAGATAGAAGGATAAAGTGTAATGTCATAAAAGAAAATATTACTGGATACTGAAAATGTAGGTTTTTATGAAGTGGTGATCAGAAAAATAAAAATGTGGGTTTGTTTCTCTATTTTACATAATGAGTTGATCAAACTATTCTCTATGGTTCTGCAAACAGTGAAGGAGGGCGGCAAGAACAGACACCAGGAAGACACTTATGTGAGGCAATTATTTCTAAAATAGCTGTGGCTGAAATGGAGTAACGAGAAGACAGGCTGGTTTTCCAGTAATGTAAATGAAGACAACCCAAAAATGAAACAGTGGTCTTGGGAGTCTGTCCAAAGCTTAAGGGCTTTGTTATTTCATCTTAGGCTAAGCTGCAGCTTCTCACTCTAAAATAATGTTTCTGTTGTGCTTTGCTTTAGAGGTATCTGGCTGCATTGTTTTGTCCAAACCCTCACTGAGCAGCCTTTGCTGATCATTCAGGAAGCTGCTGTTTGGCTCCCTCTCCCACTGCACACATGAATTTTTAAGCTTTTTGAATCTCCATGAAGTCCAATCACTGAGTCTGTCTTGGGGCTTTTAAATATGGTGACTTGAAGGTCCTCTGTTTAACATCAGTCTTGAGGACCAGGAATTTTGAATCTGACTGCCAAGGTCCTAGGACTAATGCCTCTCTTCCAGGTGTATACCCTGAGGACACTCATTTTCCAGAAGTCCAGGCATGTGATTACTATGATTTACAATACACCTCTCCAAGGATACAGAGTAACTGAAGCTCATGAAAGCTAAGGGTCTCAATAATTTCTACTACTATTTTCACAATTACAGCCAGAACAAAAATACAGAGCAGAAAAATGACACATCCTCCTCTTTTTTATTTTCCTCACCATGAGGAAAACACATGGGACTTTGTCAAGAGGTCTTCTGTGATAACCTTGCTTAGCTGTGTCTCTCTCTTCCTTTATTCTTCCTTCTTGTTATCAGTGACCTTCTGAAGGTCTCTGACGTGGCTAGTGAAACCTCTTTCCTTTCATGTCAGTTTTTAGATGAGTATGATCAATCTCAACAGCTGACCAAAATGTATAAACACTTAATCTTGATTGGCTCCTTCTTTACCACATTGACTGTATAGCCTTTGCAGACCTATTAAAAAATGCATGAATCTCAGCAGTTCACACATCTGATTTTGATTTATCCATACGAAATAAACACGCTAGTCTATTACTTATCTGTACTCTGCTCGCAGGTGGAATATTCTGAGTACAGTGTTAAATCTTTGAGGACAGATAACAAACAGAGCAAGGTCAGGAAGAGAATTTCAAGGTTATAATGAAATGTTAATTCAGCATACTGTATCACACTTTATACTGCATTAGAAAAATACAAAACCCTCCCTTTCTCTCAATGCATTGTGGAAGTGAGCAGAAAAAACCCTCTACAGTCATCAAGATTATTTCTTGTAGGTGATGATTGATGAAACAGTGAGTTGAAGCTTATCACAATGACAAATATCTAATATAATATCAAGGAAGTTAACAAACATGAGAAGAAAGACTTTGTAAGGGACTAGGAGAGAAGCATTGTAATTCAGGCTTCTATCACACTTGAATTAACTACTGATCTTAACTAAAATGCTCCAGTGCTGTTGCTTTGCAGCCCAAGTCTCCTAAGGGATCAGTTACCTACAGAGGGATCGTCAGCCAAGGAAAATTAATTTCTCCCTACTGAACAAACCAATATTTTTCCAGAGTTTTTTTGAAACAGAATAATATCACGGCTCCACTGAAGAAAGTAAGAGTTTTACTATTATCTTTTCTGCAAATAGAGCTTCTCACTGAAATTTCGGAAATTTAGTGGGACAAGAACTATTATATCAGAATATAGGGAAAGTAACATTATACAAGGCACCCAGATGGTCTCAGCTTGCAAGAGGGGTAAAACGTCTTCCTCCTGCTTTGATATATAAGCAAGAGAAGCAACACAGGGCCATTTCCCAGGCTTAGAAGTTGCTATGAAGGAGAAATGGGGTACACAGTTCCCTGTGAGATGCAAGAATCCTCTCTCTGAGTCACCTAGGAAAGTGTATGAAATGGTAGGGACAACTGTTGTGATCACAAAGTGGGTGAACTCCAGCCTATGATGAGCTGCTACAAGAGAAAAGAAATGGCAAAGAGGATGAAATTGTTTACATGTGGTTTTGGTATGGCTTGTCACATTTAAGCCTCAGCAGTGCTGCTTTGAGGAAACACTTTAAGGGGATCTCCATAGGATTATGATCTTTACAGTACTCTAAATATGAATAGTAGATTACTGAGAAATATGAAATATTAGGTACGTTGCTTCAAAGTGCTTCTAACCTCAAAAAAAAAAAATATAGAAAGACAAGCAGAATGAATTTATTATCAATACTCCAGCATTACATTTTGCCCAGTTGTCAACAGATACATTTTACAGAGTTCCTGGACAAAAGCACTAAGGCTAAAAAAAAAAAAAATCTGTTTGAGAATGACATGCTAGAGTGAGATTCAGCATATTTTCACTTGTGACCTAAAATGCAATTGCATGTTAGTCCTAGTGCAGTTTTTAGTTCACTTTTAATTCAATGATTTTTGGCAGTGGTCTATTTCATCTCCTCCCAACATCCTGCTAAAGTAAAGTAAAGCCCTAGCTAATAATTACAACGATAATTTTCTAAATTTAACTCCTGTTTTTTTCAAGTAATTACTGTAGCAGAGGGGATTTGAGATGGATTTTTAGGACAAATATAGACGGGAAGAGAAAGGAATGTCTAAACTTTCTGGAGGATAAAAGCTGCTTTGAGCTTGAGAGGGAGACAGTGATTAAAAGAATTGTCACAGTAGTGGGCAGAGTCAAGGGGTTTAGGAAAGTGGGTGTAGCCGATAGAGCACAGATCCTTAGAAAGAAGGCAAGATGAAGATTTATCCAGCAGCAGCTTGGTAAAAAGCTGCAAAGAAGTTTGGCAAGGACTACAGTAAGCCAGAATGTATTTAGAGAATTTCTCCATTTCAGATTTTAATAGCAAAATTTGCATGCAACACATATATACACAGAAAAAAAAACCTCCATCCTTCTTGAAATTAAAATTGGCCACTGTTTTGAATGAAAAGTTGCAGATCTTTGAGGGAGTTTTAAAATGAACTCCTAAAGTTTCTTCTTGTTTTTTTTATCATTAGTGTCTGAAACAATACATTGAAAAAAGGGAACATTTGAATTTCATCTGATGCTTTCATTCACCTTTTATTATCATATTTAGCAATTACATAGGACTGTAACTGAGCTATGCCAGCCATAAAAACAATGTTACAAATATCTGAAATGACAGCGGCTCTCTTGAAAAATGTTTTGTTCCTTTAGGGAATGATAGAGCTTAAGTGTGACTTTACTTGAGGTTAACTGGAGTTGTTGGTGCTCAACATTTTGAAATCCTAAACAAGAGCATAGAAGTCTAACACTTGATTTGCTAGTGTATAGTATGGCATCTATTTCAGTCACAACTACATACGAAAGAATAGCAGAGTTCAAATATATTAATGTTTTTGTTTTGCAGAAAAACTTAGAGTGATGCAGAAAACTAATGGAAATTAACAGCCCTGTAAAACATATTACATGATGGAAGCCAGTGTTTAGCAACTAACTAATTTGGGTTTTTTTCCTTCCTTATTAAACAGTGACTCAGGAAAGGCATGATCCTCAGAATTTTTCTGGTTAGCTTTGCTGGTCATACTTTTATCTTTCTAGTCTTGTACAGCATCATCAAAGGTAACAGTAGGAATTATTTCCCATTGAATGTTCATAGAACAGTAGCCACTGGTGTGGTACAGTGTGCATGCCAGGTTGTCCTGTATTTATTAAAAGTTAAAGAATCCATTATACTTAACCTGAAATGCCTAAGAAGTGTAAGAATGTGGGTGGTCAAAAAGATAAATCCTCTATTATATGAAAATAGCTTCCAATACAATGAAAAGCCTCTCACAGGTGAGGACACTCAGAGGAAAGGTGGTGGTGGTGTAAAAAAATTTGAAGTAAAAAAAAGAAAAGGGACCAGAGATTGTATTTCTTCAGTAGAATTTGTTTGGAGTATTGAGCTGAAGAACTGCAGTTATAGCATACCATAGAATTCCAGACCAAAACAGCAAATCGTTAAAGAACATCTGTACCAGTGCAGTAGAATTTCAATATTCTAGAAACTGATGCTCCAGAAGTTGAGTTTAGGAGTGTTTCTCATTACAAAGCAAATAGTTTTACAGGCCCACAAATGTGCTCTAATTTTCAGTGGGTTTTTTTATGAATTGACTTATTTTTTATAATTTATCCAGCCAAGACTGCAGCTATAGTCTCATTCTAATCATCCCTAACCAGGCATTAGAAAATGTACATGAGGGAAATAGTACAATTAACTTCCTTATAAGAAAAAATGTGATTGTATTTTGGGTCTCTAAATTTTACACACAATTACTTTACACAGAAACCATATGCTGCCCAGGTATCCTTGTATCTATTTCCTTCAAAAGAAGGAAGCCCATCATCATTTCTAATAATCTACTGCTGCCACCTATAGCAAAAGAGACCTTGCCTTTTCGCCTATGTCAAGCACAGTGCAAATTGAGTTCTATAAGAAAGAAAAGAATATATAGAATTACAAATGGGAAGTAGAAAGTGGATGACGGTTCACTGGAAGTTGTAAATGAAATCTATGTGCAACAAGAATAATTATTTTTATAGGTTCCTCTTCACTAATTCATTTCCTAGCATTGTCACAAAAATAATATTTGGCAAGGTCATATAAATCACATTCCTCAAAACAGTTATTTTTTAATCCTGTGAATCCTGATCTGATCATGATGATAATGTCAAAAATATCCTTAAAAATGAGCTAAAACTTACTTTTTAAACTACATATTTCAGATTTATTCTTGTAAATTGTCTGGACAATGGTCAATAATAGGGACAAAACTAATGTTTTCCAAGTTTCACTTCTGGGAGCTTCAGAGATTTTAGTGGTTCTTTAAGAGGTATGTTAATATAGACAGTCTTTATTTCCTCCATTCTGGCAGGGATGATATGTACACTAGTAGGTCTGAATTGCACACTGGGAATGCCAAACCCCTGACAGAAAATATTTTTTTTCAAAATCTGTAGGCAAACTCATCAGTAATATTATGGGATAGAAGTTTTAGAATCATAGAATCATTAGGGTTGGAAGGGACCTTAAAGATCATCGAGTTCCAACCCCCCTGCCATGGGCAGG
>JAOXNO010000001.1:47566419-47579050 GCA_028565335.1 Limnodromus scolopaceus
CCTCTCCAGCCTGTCCAGGTCCCTCTGGATGGCATCCCTTCCCTCCAGCGTGTCAACTGCGCCACTGAGCTTGGTGTTGTCAGCAAACTTGCTGACATCAATCAAAGATTATGGAGACTGGCCTTGCAATCATCAGCCAGCTGCCCCAGTACTTGTGGGTCCCACATGGACTTACATATGCCTGTTTTTCTTAAGTATTCCCTGACCTGATCCTCTTCCACCAAGGGCACGTCTTTGTTGCTTCAACCTTTCCCCTGGTCTCTGGAACCTGGGCTTCCTAAAGGCCAGTCTTGCTAGTAAAGACTGAGGCAAAGAAGATATTCACTTTTCCATGTCCTGTGTAACCAGGCACTTATCTCATTGTGCAATGAGCCCACACTTCCCCTAGTCTTCCTATTGTCTCCTATGTTTCCTAGGTTTTTTAATTCCAAACACTGAGGGCTCCATCTATAGGGTCCTGTGCGCTATCATAAATATTATCTTAGGAAAGGGTTACAATGCAAGAATGTGGCTGGGAACAGTGTATTGACTGCTGCCTCTGAATATGAAACCCCAACAGGTAGCAAACTGCCAGCTGGAGCACAGCCCTGCAATCTTGTTTCTTGCGTTGTGACTGAAAGTGCCAGATCCGCTACATGACACAGGTCATGATATTCTGTAAAAGGAGAGGTTGTCCTGTCGCAAATGGTTACAATTGCAGATCTTGCTGCCTGAGTGTCAGGGCAAACTGACAGACCTGTAGAAATTCTAAGAGTTCTTCTGGCGATGATAAACGGCCTCACCTCAACATACATAAGTCCTTCTCTGACCTTCCTGATACCGCTCTACCATGAGAATTGGCACCATCACAGATAGTGGCAGGCTTAATGGAGGACCAGACTGGCAGGCTTGCAGGGTAGGTCTGCGGGTGCTGGGTGGCTGGTCCTGGACATATTTGTCATGGAGATGCCTTCTTGGGTGTCTATCCAACTTAGGGAAGGCTGTTGACTAGGACCAGCAAAGATATGTAGTTGGAAGGGATTACCCACAATCTATTGCTTGTCTTAGATATCTCCTGTGTTATAAACATGGTGGTCAATGAGCAGTGCAGGATTGAAAAGAGTAGCAGGAGTAAAGCAGAAAAGTGGATGCTTCAAAGCATTCTGCTTTGGCAGGCCTGGACTGCTCTGATGTTGGTGATGTCAATACACAGGTTCCTGTCAACTTGATTTTCACCAGAATTTATTTTATTTATGTTAATGAAAAAAAAAAACGCAAACAAAAAAAGACAGCACAATTGTGATAACTCTGGTCAGTGTTGATTTTTCTCAGAGAGCTTCATTTGGTAGAGAAATAACAGTCTTTGTTAAAACTCAAATAAATAATCAGTATATTCAGTGTAACACTGGTTGCTAATAACTTGAAAGCAGAAACTTCTGTGGAATACAGGTCCTCAGGTGAAATAAATACTTCTGGCAACACTGCCTTGATTGGATATGACAGTTTGTGTTAGTTAAGAATATCCCTGATATACGTATTGGCTATGTACATGACACCACTTGAAAAATAATTTATTAGAGGAAGGTGGTTTTTTTCACATAATGTATAACAATTTTCTTTTTGAAGTAATGAAACAGTAAATTAAACTTTACAGAGTAAAATGGAATACAGGCTTTAAATTAGTAGGAAAATAATTCTTAATAGCTTTGTCAACTCAAACAGCAGTTCCAGTTCACAAATCTCTATCATGTTAATGCTACCCATTAATTTGGCCAGTGCTTAAAAGGCAAAAAAGCTGACATATTACCCCATAGAATATTTATTTTTGTCTTTATATAAAAGAAAAATTAAAAAAAAATCTATGCATATGTTCCAACTGTTACAAGTAATGATATTTATTACGTGAAAAGGTAAAAGCTGCTAAGTTCATTTTTAAGCTCCTGATTATCATCAAAATAGGGATGACACAGACACTTTCAGGGAGTATTACTTCTATTTATTTTAAAATGAGTTGTTCATTTAATGACGTGATCTTAAAACTTATAGTCAGGTACTTTTAATTTTCTGACACTTTGTTGAAGAGCAAGTTACATGTAAAAAATGAATGTAAGATTCTTTCCTTATAAATGTATTTATTTTTTTTTGGTGGTGGGGGAGTGTTCAAAAATACTTCACAAAGAAAGCAGAAAAACCGGTTTTCATTGGGTCTCGCCACTTGGTTCTGGAGTCTGATTTCAGAAAAAAAATATTACCTGGTTCAGCTACCATCTCTGGAAAAAAATATTGATTTTTTTTTAATGAAGTTGTAAGTTTTTGGTGCTGGAACTTGAAAAAAAAAATCATTTACCTTGTTTTTAGGAGTATTTTGTACTGAGACATTCATTAGAGTCTGAGGACATGCTTCAGCAATTTTGTATCAAGAAATGATTTAATATTTTACCTCCAAATCCAACTGTTCTTAGTTCCTTAAAATTGTAGAATTTATATCCTGTTCTCCTTGTAAAGCAGTACTGAAGAATTATTGTTAAAAGTGTTCGAAGGATTGCAAAAACCTGTTAAATTATAAGTCTCTTAAGACTGAACTTCAGGTTAATTCTATTTGTGAGTTTAAAGAGCTTTATGAACTGATTTTTAAAAGTTAGATTGGTACTAAAATCAGCTATTGAATCGCAGATGATGCTAAATGAATTGCCTAAGAGATATGAAATTTCTTTCCCTTGAAAGATAAATATATAATGTGACAATAAAAAATGCCTAAAAATTACCACTGTCTCTAGATTATGTGTAGTTGTTCATTATTTCCATGATGCAATCTTTAGCCTCTCTGCTCACCTCAAAATTTACATTCTGCGATCATATCCTTCTCCGATGCAATATTATCACACTGGAAAAAGGATGAATAAAACTGATTTTGGAAAAAAGTACCTTGTGACCCAAACAGATAGAAATCCCTACTAATATGAAATTAGACCATTTCACTCTTCAAAACTTGACTGCACAAAGAGCCTTGCACCACAATGGGGTTTAGTTTTCTGTTTGGGTTGGGGTAGGTTGTTTTGTTTTCTTTTGTTTTGTTTTGTTTTGTTTTGTTTTTAAATAGTAATTTTTTCAATGTTACACACAAAATGAAGATTTCATTTAGGTTCCAAAAAAGCAAAGTCAAGTTTGGCCATTAGGATCTCATCATTTTCTGAAATGTCTGGGGTAATACCTTAAGATTCTTTCCAGAAAATCCTTATTTTCCACATTAATTATATCTTACCAGCTTTGTGAACAAAGAAGAAGTTATGTGCTAAATTTTATCCAACATCTCTGAGAAATGTACACAACAAATAAACTTTTACCTTTTTTTTGTTGTGTTTTTTTTGTTGTGGTTTTTTTGTTTTTCATTTAAACAAACAAACAAGCAAGCATTCTTGTTGAGACTAAAAGCACATTTTGAGAATACCTGATATTTTGGAACAGTTTCAACATTTACCTCTAATGCAGAACAGTTTCTGAGGCAGACTCTCAGAAGTACATGGAGGTGGAGGTATAAGAATACCTGGCACGTCTACACAGGCGTCTCAGCTTTACTGCATGTACGGCAGCCTGTTGACAAGTGCAGTACACATGGGCCCCAAGGTGCATTGGCCATACCTCCAACCATCTGCCCTCAAAGTGATATCTCCAGAGCTGTGTCCAACAGGAAATTTGCTAGGGTAAAGTGAGTGGTGTACATCTTAGGCTCTTTTCAAAAGACAATTAGGATTTTGGAGCAGCCTAACTTCAACAGCAAAGACCAATGAGCTCAATATGGAGGTGGGAGCCTCTGTTTGGGAGCCTACCATGTTTTGGTGTGCCTCTGGCTAGCTTGAGAATTGTAGATGACATTGTAGATGTCACCTTAATTTTTGGTAGTTCAGCACATCTTTGAGTTTCAGCTTGAAGGAAAATGCTATTTTCAGAACATTTTAGAGGTAGGAATACAGATAACAACCTTGCCATGTGTAGGTTTGTGTTTACTTCACAAAAAATCTTGTTCTGCAGAAAATGCTATACATCTCTATGTATAGGAGAAAAAGCTATACACGCTCTTAGACTTGCAACAAATATTTTTGCTTTTTATTTTAAATGCACATTTCAATCATGGCCTGCTGCCTTAACATATTAAGAACAAAATTCCTGTGGTATAGCACTCCACTAACCTTTCTCTGAAACATAATGTGCTCATTTTCATGTTCTCCACAAAAATCTGTCAAAATAGAAATTTCAGCAGTGTTCCAGAAAACCATCTTTCATCCTAGAACAAGCACATACGAACACCTGCTCTTCCATGTTGGAAAAGTCTCAGAGGCAAGAAAAGAGGCTCTCATGTGAATCCAAGGATTACTCAGCAATGCCTACTGCTGTCTTGAGCAAACACATTAGTCTGTTGCTTAAAACAGATGCAGGTCACGTTCTCCGGGCCAACAAGCGCAGACAAGACTGTTGAATTGCCATCTGTGCTTAATCTGTCACTAAAGAGCAAACAAGGGTGTTCCAGCCTTTCAAAAGGAAATGCTGACTGGTAGAAACATGTGCCGCATAAGAAGGCCCTCCAGTAACTGGGCTTTCTTCAGTTGTGCCTTCTGTTTGATTGCTTTCTTAATTCCTTCTCCAAGGAAGGGATATTAGCTTTATTCTGACATTTCACAAGGCTGCTCATCTTATTTAGTATGTTCCTTTCTCTTTATTTTTTTAAGACTTTTTTAAAAAAATATTTTGTCACCTAATCCTAATTTTTAAAAAATTCTCCTGATAAAATGATAATCCAAAGAGAAAACTGCCCCAGTAAACCCTTACTCGGAGCACTAAATGAATGAATTTTAGCTGTAAAATATTTTCAAAAAATGAAGATATTTATAGTCAATTAATAAAA
This sequence comes from Limnodromus scolopaceus, assembly GCA_028565335.1. Taxonomy (NCBI): domain Eukaryota; kingdom Metazoa; phylum Chordata; class Aves; order Charadriiformes; family Scolopacidae; genus Limnodromus; species Limnodromus scolopaceus. Next base: position 47,571,299 of record JAOXNO010000001.1, read on the forward strand.
AAAAAAATTGGACGCTTATTTGGCCAAGATAGCTATCTTAATCATTTTTTTTATTAAAAAATTAAATGCTAAAAATGAAAAAATATCCCCTTGAAGATTTTTTTTTCCAGTATATTACAGAAGTTATATAATTTCTGGACATGTCTGTTCCAATTAGCCATCTTCTTGTTAAAGAAATCCTGTTTTTTAAAGCATGATTTAACAAGGTATGTGCTTAGGGATGTAAAAATGCATAAGAAGTACTTTCAAGCTACTTTATTTTAATATATTATCTGAGGGCGTTTTTTACAGACAATTCGCACCAGAGTATGTTTTCAGGAGAAATGTTCTGCCAAGACCATCAGTTTTCCAGTGGGTATTTTAGTCTTTTTTTCTACACTAGAGACACTTCTGTGGATTAAAAGTAGACTTTACCCTGCCAAAATCCATCTCTTCTCTGAATCTCTCCTACATATACACTAATTCATGCAGCTCTCTCTATCTTATTGCCCATCACCAAAGAAAGGATGTAATTTCACAAACCCTGTATTATGACTCAGCTACTGTAGCAACTAGAAAAACATATTAAATTACTTTCTCTCTAGAGGCAAGACATCTCTTTGATAATTAGGCAAGGCGGCAGAGAAAGTTGGTGAAAACAAGTTCAAGATAAATCTCCCTGGATTTTAAATAACGTGGATGAGATGTATATCTTGTATGAAGTGATAGAGTTCCACTGATTTAAATGACATCCTTATTAATACAGTCTGATAATTAAGATTGGTGTGTTTTGGGTTATTGCAATTTATATAACAAACTGCTTAGCTACCTGCTATCATGGACGGGTGGTGAGGATAGGGAGAGAAGATAAAATATAAATAGTCAGGCAGTTTACTTCCCTAGGCAGTTAGAGGGCCTCCCAGTGGAGTCACTGAAATAGTAGGAGAAGAATAATTTTGTTGTACCTTCCATTCTGCAGGAAATCAACAGTAAACTGAAAAAACTGCTAGCCTTTAAAGAGTCTATATGATCTTGGTTTCCTACAAAAGAAGCAAAATTATGAAGCAAAAGATTTCTGAGGAGAACAGATAAGTTTTTTTTTTTTACTTTGCCAGTGCATGAAGTCCTCATGAATCTTCCATAGCCTCACATGTTTTCTGGCGAAGCACACCCTTTTTCTGAAACTTACTATTATATTTTGATATTATGTCTCTGTCTCCTCAGACAGTCTATCAATTGATTCTAAGTAGGTTTTCTTCCACATTCAGGAGCAGAAACATCCCTAGCCTGTATTTTGCTGAGCATAAAAGGGAAAAGATTCAGCCCTAGAATGGTAACATTATTTTTTTTTGTATGGAGCTTTGCCAAATTCTGTGGCATCTTGCGTCAACTGTACGCACCTCTAAATCTCTATGATATTTTTTCTGCCTATGGGCATAAAATCATGACTGTATTATATATTCAGTATGGCTTTGTGCTCCCAAGCTCTATTCTATAGAGGCAACAACATTAAAAAAATCAATATGTGGATTTTTTTTTAAAAGTCTCTAAAACATTTCTGAAGCAGTTTTTATGTGCTCTTTGGGATATAATGAAAACACGTGGCAGTGCAATATAATGGCCATTTTTAGCAGTCTTTTGGGATGAATGATATAACTTTATCCTTGTCTTATCATTTATACATAATTCAGTTTCCCCAAACTCACGCTAACAGAAATGAAAAATTATTTGGAAACAAAACCAAAATACTTTCCCTGTTGTTTTTAGCAGAATCTCCCCTATGTCACCATTGTTAATTTTTAAACCATGACAGTTTTTGTCAGTGTGACCCTGCACTATGTTTCAATTTTGATAAACTGTGTTTTCAAGCAGGAAAGTGCTCTGTTGGACTCCCTGAATAGCTCTGCATACTAGAGCTGAGCAGATGGAAAGCTACTTCTACTACTCCCACCAGCAGTGCGATTCAGGGGGTTGACGCTTTTCACTTCCCAGGAATTTTTACTGGGCTAAAATTTTTCTCTTCCCACTCCCAACCCTCAATCGTCTTTGGGGCTGAAACCAGTTTTACTTCTGTTTTTTAGCCTTTCTTCCTACTAACAGGTAAAAATACTCCCCACCCCAAGTAAGAGCTGGGATGACCCCAAGATACACAGACATTTGAATTTCTTTCGCGGTGTACCTCCGGAGCTTTCTAAACAGTTCATGAATGGATTAAACACACTGATAATACCACACTAGTAATATCAAGTAAAAGATCACGTTTTACCTGTAGAAAAATCAAAGTTCAAAGTAGTTTGGCAACTCATCACTATTCAGCATGCCAAAATTGGAGTGCAGATGAAAACTCAGGTTTTACATGGCTGTGGACACATTATTCATGCTTTCCTGAACTATTTTGTCTCTTAAGTATCAAGCTATTAAGGCTGTTAAACTATTCAGGACCTCCTTAAGAGGACTGTCCCTTCAATGCCGAAATAATGTAGCACCTTAATGCCCAGGTGACATTTGTCAGGGAAACTGAAAGGATGTCTTGAAGGTGTAATCTGGTCCTTTCAGACTACTGTCACTTGGTGCAAAAAGCTCTGCTGAACAGAGAAGGGTTTCAGTACAAGGACTGAAAGCTTGAATCCGACAAAAACCTACAATCAAAAATAAAACCTTTTTTCTGCAAAAGCCCTGCCACTTATTTCGGGAAAAATACCTGTTAAACTAACAATGCTGAAACGCCTCTACTTCCCTTCCTTTGCAGCTTTCTGAATACAGGGGGGTTGTGCCGCTGCTGGAAAAGACCCGCGGCCGAGCCGTAAGGAAGAGGCAGGGAGAGGCGGTGCTGCCGGAGCTGGGAGAAGGACCAGGAGCGACCTCCTTCCCACCGCCGCCTCCGCCTCCCCGACGGCGGCCGCCCCCGCCCGCTCGCCCGGCGCGGCGTTCCCGTAGCCGCAGCGCCGCCGGCCGGGAAAGGAAGGCAGCCGCCACCGTGGTGAGCGGGTCGGAGCCGCCGCTACCCGCCAGCAGCCCCGGCTCGCCAGCCCCGTTGCCTGGGAATCGGCGTAATTCTTTCCGGAAAGCAATGGCCACCTGTAGGGGGCTGGGAAGGAGAATGTTTGTTCACATACAGAAAAAGAAGAAAAGAAAAAACCAACAAACTCACCACCCCACTTAATTTCATTAATGTGCTCTCCTCTGTTGTTTCATCGTGTTGGCTGCATAATTGCTTAAGGATTTTCGCCCAGACTTTTCATGTTCAAAAGGATTTTAAAAAATAAGTAGATAATTTTAGCCCACAGTTTTGATCCCATCATAGAAGAAATGGTACAGTACTGGGATCTCAAGTTTGTCATAGCTAAATATCCCAACCTGGCCTGTCCTCTGACTAAAAACATCATAACTCATGGGTCTGTATGGCTTGTTCTTACCTCGATGACCAAAATTTTCCATGGACATCTTAAGTATGTCAATACCGTATCCTGTTAATATGCATGTTATCCATATCATATGTTAATCCATGCATTAGTCTGCCAAAATGTTGCACCAATTTGAACTGTGTAATGCCTCAGAAATCACGTTTTGCTCTCGGGGCTAAAACTAGCCATGCTAGGGGATGAGACGTGGAGCTCAGCTCAGTGTGACCTGAAGAATGTATCTTGCACTTGCAGGGCTGAAACTCATTTCACTTCTCTTCTGTGTCTAGACCCTGTTCTTAAAGCCCTGTAGGGAACAACTGACATTGTAGACATCTAAAGTTAGGTGGGATGATTTCCATCTCAGATTTAAGTATTTAAACTTTGTCAGAGCCCCGAACAGTGATCACAGATTCCTGCCCCCCAGCTAACCTCCATTTATATGTTGAGCATGACGTCTACAGTATGGAATATTTCACTGGCCATTCCATTGTTCTGGCTATTCTTTTATGGGAAGCTGAAAAAAAGTCCTTGAATAGTGTAAATATCACTTAGCAACAGCTAAAACCAATAGGCATTATTAGCATCCCTTTTACATCAATCAATCAAATAAAAATGAACTCTTTCTCAACTGAAACCAGGACATACATTCAGGCCAAAAATGATACCAGGTTCCATGTCAATGGTATGGAGAGCTGCACAACAGTCGCTTGAGCATTTTAGTTTTCTAGTATAGATGAAGGTTTATGGTGAGAGTGAGGTGGGAACAGGGAAAATGTTCAGCTGCTCTGTCTGGGAATATTACAGGAGAAGACTGAGGACGGGATCTAAATAAGAAATGAGGCTGGGAGACAGCTGGCTTTAGAGAAAGTGTTTGTCATGAATGAAGAGTTCTTGGACTGAGAAGGCTGGGATCAGAAAATAATTTAATTGCAGTCTTTGTAAACAACTATATCATTTTCAAATATTGTATACTCATGTCCCAAACATCTGTCAAAGCAAGGTGCTCAAATCTCTATTCTGGTGTAGCAATACCAGCAGTTAGCACAGAATGATAATCAGTCTAGTGCTTTGCAGTCCCAGATTAGATTTCATGGATTTTGAAGGATGTTTTATACTTTTGTAATGATATCAATACATAGTAGAATACAAAACATGCAGATGTCTCATTTGCAAAACAAAAACTAAATAAATTTACATTGTTTGGATTTATTTTAGGCATATCCTTAACCCTGTAATTTCTTAAATTTATATGTCTTAATTTGGAAAAAATTGCAAGTACTGTTTAATGATAACATTTCAGATGTATATTGTAAGCCACACCTCCCATTTAAACTATAATTCCTGCAGGAGTTTTATTGCTTTTCAAAAAATTCATTCACAATCACTAGGAAGGTAAATGCAAAGGAGTACTATTATGCAATCATTAATGGTGTGGTGCTGTGTTTTCAGTAGAAATCAGTTTACTAGAGTAGTTAACAACCACTTTGTGTTGCCAAAGGAGAAAAATACAGCCAAGGTAAAGAGCTTCCAGAATCACAAAATAGCTGAGGTTGGGAGGTCCCTTTGGAGACTGCAGAGACAAACTCATCTGCTCAGAATAAGGTCTGCTAGAGCAGGTTGCCTAGGACCACGCCCAGTTAGGTATTGAAGATCTGGAGATGGAGACTCCGTAGCCTTTCTGGGCAATTTGCCTCAGTGTTTGACCACCCTCACTGAGATGGTCAGTATTTCTCATATTTAAATGGAATTGCTTGTATTTCAATTTGTGCCTATTTTTTCTTGTCCATTCACTGGGCACCACTGAGAAAAGTCTGACTCTGTTTTCTTTACGACCTTCATTAGGTGTTTCTACACATTCATAAGACCCCCTCCAGCCTTCTCTTCTCCAGGCTGAGCAGTCCCAGCTCTCTCAGCAGCTTGTCATATGACAGATGCTCCAGTCCCTTTAACCATCTTCCTGATCCTTCCTGATGCTCTCCATTAAACCCATGGCTCCAGACCTAGCTTGGTCTGACTTTCTCTCAACAGTTTATTTTGTATCAGAGTAATGTGAAAGTGGAATAAGGATGGCTGCATCCCAGAGCTTCTCTTTAAAAGGCACTCTCAATAGTCCTGTTCCATTTTCTTTAGCGGTTTTCTCATGGGGCCTGAAGGGTCCTTCAAGCACCCCGCTTACACCCAACATAGAGTCATTCACTTTGTCACAGTGTGACAAGAAATTGGTTCAAGAGCTCAGGCCAACAGCAGCAACAAGCTGCAAGCAACAAGAATAAATTTAATAACGTGGTTTTCAACTAAGTAAGGGTTTGAGAATTCTACTACCAAGTCGTAGTTTCTGCTAGTTAGTTTATGGTGTAGCAGATCTTTCCTTCTTGCTTTACTGTCTCTAGCTACACCAGCCTATCACATTAAAGTCTCTTAGATTGTCTCATATCGACTATGTCAAGATATGGGAGCTAAAAATGAGGATTTCTGCCAAATAAGAAATTTCCAGACTGCTAAATGTTCAAGTTCTAGCTTTTTGAGAGGGTTTCTAGTAACTAGCAGTGAAGTAGAATGTGAAGGAGGAAGAGCAAAAAAATATTAAAGCATTATTTAAAGATGAACTTCAGTAAGAGCAGTTGGAATTTTTAAACAATTAGTTGGAGAAAAGAGCTCAAAGGGAAAAATAAATCCACAGATCTACATGGCCACTTATTTCTACACAAAGTATTTGAGAAATTTAAATATGTACATTTATATATACAACTATATACTTATACATAGTTGTTTTACACAGAAAACATATTGACACATATAGCAAAATTGTTTCTCTTTTTGTTTTAGTGTGTTGTTTCACTAGAAACATGAAAATTTGAATAATTGTGTCAACTTAGACCAAAATTAGAAAAGGCTTATGTCACCTTATTCTATCTTGGTCTGTCCACAAATATAAAGGTCAGAGACGCAGTGTTCCTCACTAACTCCATTTTTCCTTCTCTCCCTTTTAAATCTCTATCCTATATCAGCACCATTTTCTCTTAAGCATCCTCTTAAGCCAAGAGTTTTTGACTACTGCTTTTCTTTTATGATGGCTAGTAGGCATATATGATTTTTTCACCTTGAGATGGAAATACTGGTACATTTGTGTTGGCTTCCATGGCTATAGCTTCAATCACCTTAAAAAGTGAAGCTAGGGTATATCACAAGGTCTCTTTCTCTTTTTGACCTTTGGTAAAAGGAAAATTATATGAGCATTCATGACAGTTGAAGGTGCAAGGTCTGTGACTCAGCTGCCATGCCCCAAATGGGATTTTTGGGTCTTTTTCTCCTATTTTGGAGCTGAAATTATTTTTATTATATTATACAATGTATACATGTATATATGTGAATGCACACTCCAGCCATGGATAATCAGGTTTAAGTGTCTATTTATATCAGAAGGTATGTTTATCTGACAAATACTCTTTTTTCTGATGTCCAATAAAAGCCTCCATTCTAATGTGTGCTTAATTATATGTTGGGTTTTTTTGTTGTTGTTTTAATCATCTAGTAAGGCATTCTGTTTTCAGTAGAACATAGCAATGTACTTAAAAGTTTTCCTGAATGGGACATATGTACCTGAGGGGAACAGAGAGTCTCTAAAAGATAGATCTCTGGGGTGGTTGTTTTAACTACTTCGGCATAAACAATGCTAACCTTTTTGGTTTTCTGTTTTTCACTCTGCCAGCCCTATCTCAGTGTATGTGAATCACGAGCCAGTAGGCAGCAGGGTTAGAAGTACAGATACGTATTTATTTAGAGAGCTGAAGGTCAAGAGCTTGCCTGCTCTTAATAGCTGATTATTTTACAAGTCGGATGCTTTCCTTGTATTGTCACTCTAGTTTTCACAGTAGATATTGTCTTGGCACTTCTATTCTTGCCAAGCAGCCTGTGTGCTCTCCTCTTCTTCCTCTTCTTTATATATGCCTTCATCCTCCTGGACTGTGAGAAGGAAGTCCTCACCCTCAGTGCTGTAGTTACCACTTCCTCCGGACATTGCCGCTACCACTTCCTCCTCATTTTTCCATGGGAACTCATGCTGGTCCATGATGTACTGGCTAGTGTTGTGGGGCACGCGCATCCCTGGCAGGCAGAACCCTGCCATGTTCATGGGGCGAAGGTGCATGCTTGCCTGTCGCAGCATCGCTGCTGGCAGGTGCGAGGTTGTCACCCAGCAACGCTTCTTCATGTTCCAGAACAGCATTTCCTCTTGACCACCACCCCTCTGGCCACCTTCCTGGTCTTGGTGGAGGGGCTTGGTGCGTTCTTGTCGTTGTTGTTGTTTGCTCCTCCAGCAGTGGCCCTGCCAGCATGTCTTCCCAGGCTGCTCACGCCGTGGTCCATGCAG
>JAOXNO010000001.1:47579150-47606730 GCA_028565335.1 Limnodromus scolopaceus
GTTCCAGAACAGCATTTCCTCTTGACCACCACCCCTCTGGCCACCTTCCTGGTCTTGGTGGAGGGGCTTGGTGCGTTGTTGTTGTTTGCTCCTCCAGCAGTGGCCCTGCCAGCATGTCTTCCCAGGCTGCTCACGCCGTGGTCCATGCAGAGGAAACCTGCGCTGGCGACACTGCCTCCTGCAGCCATTTGAAGAAGATGCACAAGAGCACTGCCCCATGAAGTATTTCTCTCTCTCCCGTTGCCTTAGCTTGTAGTCTCTCTTAAAATATTGTTTTCTCCTGTGCTGCCGTTGCTTCTGTCGCCTTCTGCCCCTGCCAGCCCTCTTGCGCCACCAGAGGAAGCGGGGCATGTTGCCTGCCTGCACCCGCTTCTGCTGCCTTTGCCTGTTGCCACGGCCCACACCTTGCCAAACCTCCTCGTGCTGCCCAGGATTGAATACAACCAGCAGCGTGGTATGTCTGGGGGGTCTGTGCCAGGAATGGTCTCCTCTTCTGCTGGAGTATGGCTCTGCAACAAGGGCAGCAACCCTGACCCTATAGCAGATTTTTAGCCAGAAGGCCTGCAAGGGAGCCTTGTAATTTGCCCACCCCATGCTGAGACACTGCTGTCCCACGGAGGGTGTTCACTTGGGGTGGCCTAGGGGCAATGTGACAGACTTCCTTGCCACCCCACCTGATTGAACCAGTGGGGCATGTTTGTGACATAGGGGTGATGGCTGAGGCAAGGGCACCAGCCTTTGTGACCTCAGACTTGGTCAGCAGTGGGGACAGGGCTCATCTCGTGCAGGGCAGACGAAGTACCTTTCACAAGCTCACACAGAAAGTAAGCACTGCCAAAGAGCCCTTCTCACTCTCCTGACTCAAAACCCTGTATCCAGCTCTTTACAACACCTGTTGAAATTAATTCTTGTCCTTCTACTGTGAAAGGTAGCAAGATGGATAGGAGGCCTATCTCAAAATTAATTTTCTATACATACTATATTTATATCACACCAGGTGCTATTTGTAGTATCCATTTTATTGGCTTCCTGGGGTAAAGAATAAAAGAATAAATATTTTTTTTCTTCTATGGTGAGAGAAAAAGCTTTATAAACATCAGCTAGGTTGAAGACAGGTGTTATGCAATGCTCTTATTTATGGAAAAACAGGTGGTGTCCTCGTTTTCACCAAACAAAAGTAAGGGTGGGGTTGTCTTGCAGCTGTGTTTGCCTCTGTGGAAGTTCACAAGGCTTGTGTAGCTAGGAATAAGGAGGGATTAACGGTTTTAGCCCCCCGTCCACTGACATTGTCGGATGAGGTTTAATCTCTGTCTGTCTTTTGCTGAGAATTGCCATCCAGGACTCTGAATTTTCATACTTAAAGATTACAGCATCTGTATAGCATTACACCCTGAGACATAAATTGTTCTAATGTAATTTCTATTGTGTTGATTTACACATATATTAATTAATATTTATTAAATAGAAATTATTTGTTTGCAATATTCCCAACAAAAAGGATTTTTTTTTACTCTTTTATTTTCTAGATTGACTTTTTAAAAAAGCAACATCCATATAATGTTCCTTCATTTTTATCTTGAAAGAGTTTCCCACTCCTTCAACTTTCATTAAAGATGAAAGGAAAAAACGTGCATAGGATTATGTTTACCAAACATAAAGTCAGTCACATCTACCCTTAATGTTAAGCTTTGGTATGCTGTCAAGTGTTACTACTTATCAACACACGATGGCAGTAATAGTCCATAAAATGATCAGTTGATGACTAGTAAAACAAAAGCTCTTACGCCTGTTTTTCTAGAGCTAGCTACAGATTTTGCTTATGAATCTTGACAGTTACTGAGCTCAGCTCCACAGAGTAATGAGAAAAAAAAAAAAGAGAAGGGAAGGAAAAAAAAAGAAAAAAGTGGAGGTTCTTACTCTTTGCTTAATCAAAATGTCCCTAACTTTTTCCAGATATGGTTTGTGACCTCAAACTCAGTGTATAAAGTAGCACTCCAGTGATGTCCTTAACCATAGTGACTTTTTGGAAATCTTCCCCTGGTTTATCGTGTTTACTCTAGCAGGTTCTGTAGGCATTCTTTACCTCCTGGTGAGATCACAGCACTTTGGGGATCTTCCCAAATCAAAAGAATCATTTCTTTAGCAGCCCATTCAGCTAATAATGATCTCGTATCCATGATCAATTTTGAGTGAGGTATCAAAGCTTCTTGCTGGAGAGACATAAAGATTTCGTGTATTGACTAAGGAAGTATAACTTTTTTGTCACTATGTCAAGAAAAAGTCTTTTAGACATGTAAAAGTAGTTTAATATTCACAGTGATCAGTTTGATTTGATTTGATGTCGTTACGTCTTGTTGAACACTGACAGCTTCAGCCTTTCTGCAGAATGTGTCTGCATGGATTTCCTTTCAGATGAGCTCTTTGATAGAAACTGGACATTTAACATCAACTCCCTGTAACTTAAAATATTTGCACAGTGTTAAATGGTTGAGATTCTCATGTGTCTCCTAAGCTGAGCCAGACTGGTCCTGTGGCTGAAGGTACATTTTCACTGATCAATGAGACAACCCTGTATCCTCCCAGCTCCAGAAGCTAGCAGCAGAAATAGCTCTACCTCTGTAAAAGCCTAGGTTGACGGGATTTACTGAGGAGCACAGGGATAACATAGCTACACTCTTTCAGGTACCTGATGTCCACCCAGAGCAATTCAGTCCCCCAGGCCAAGAAATTATTTACAAGTTATTAATTCCTCCTGCAACAGTCCCAGCAGACAGTCTCAAAAGATGTCAACCACAGGAATGCTGCACTGAACTGCCTATAAAATGTAACAGCAAACTTGTTCTTTTAAAACCAGCACTGGATTTACTTCTGTAATTCACTAACAGAGCTTGTCTAAGAGTGTGGACTTCCTAGCAGAGAGGGACGTGCAGAAATTATCTCTGAAGGGACAGGGTTCTGCTATATGTCCGGGAGTGGTGGAGAACAGCTGCAGATTGGCCTGTACATGACTCAAGCACGTAACCTTAGCATTATTAGTGCTAACCTCTGAACTATTTTCTGAAGTGGGAAGGTCATCAACTGTGTTATCTCTGATAGCACTCTCATACTATAAGGGTAGTGTAAGGTCTGGTCAGCTAAGGAATTCAGAGCAGAACATGTGTTTTCAGACTGTGGATTCAGAATATGTGGGAACACCATCCTACAATCTGTAAAGCAGGATGAGGCAAGCCTGAAGACTTGGTGCCACACTCACTGTGTTGTAGTAACTGACTGGAGGCAGCTGCGGCTGTTTTGATTTTGTTCCATGGCACTAAGGTCCTGCAGCTTGAAAGACATCAGACAGCTCACTTGATCCCCCACTCTGGAGCCAGCAAATCAAACACTGCAGGTGTTTTCTGCAGGCATCCAAATTCTGTGTTATGAGAGTAGAATAGTGCACAAAGGGTCAAGGACGACAGATACGGGACTGAATTCAGCAAAGCACAGCCAATTTCCTCAAAGAGGGCTTGGTGGGAATCACCATTTGTTTGTTTGTTTGTTTTTTTAAATTAATTTATTTTGTATTCAGTTTTTTATTCTTAATAGACTTTACAGGTTCTTGCCCCAATATTCAGCATTTGGCAAAGAGAACTATCTGCCAGTCTAACACCTCTTATTTGTCACTTATATACTTATAGTCTGCATACAAAGTATAAATATGCTTTTCAGTCTGTGGGGTAGAGAATTTAAATTAAAGCGGTACGCCTGTCTTCCTGTGTTGAGAATGTACCCCTTTGTATCCCATGAATCAATCTTGAAGCATTTATTTGATGTTAGGGAGGTCTAGGTCTGGGTTTACCCCTAAAAATTCTGCCTGAATCAGCTGCTGAGAGAAGTGTTTGCATTTTCAACGTCAGAGAAATAAGATTCTCTCCCTTCATTGTGTCCTTCTGGCTTCCTTATTTTTTTAAATCCACCCACCCGGGCACACACCCTTTTACCTACTATGAGTTTTCTATTTTATTGCCTGAAACTTGGGGTTAGCCTTCTTTTTCATAAGTGAGAACCCCAAATCTCATATACATCGCTCTTGAAATAATTACGGAAACTCATGCAAACATCATTTTTAAATGCAACTAAATAAGTGAGGATACTGTTCTTGCAGATGTCAATAATATGAATGATGAAAGGTAGTAGACTCAGTAGCAGAGAACAGAAGAGATTACTATTTTTGCATCATCATGCACTCACAATATAAAGGCAACGACAAATGATATTCTATATGTATAATGAATAAAATTGAGAATGTAGCGAGTGTGCTTGGCCTTGTGAACTTACACTTGTTGTTGTTTGTTTGTTTGTTTTCCTTAGGAAGCAAGGATTATAGTATGAGCACAGGACTAGGTACAGTTTCTAATGCTTATTTTTTTCCATTACACAGTTTTTTCAAGGCTCTTAGATCTGGTTTTATCTATCTTTTGCTAAAATCAATCAGGTTCATGCACATTCACTTTGTTGAAGTAGTGTGAAGATAACTCAAGTAGAAAATTTCTAAAGGCTTTTCTCTCACAAAAGGCAGTGGAAAATGACAGCTACACTAGTGCTCATGGCTTTGATAATATCCCCTGGGAGTCTTCACAGTCATTGGAAACAGAAGTCAGTAAGAATAGAGTTGTCTAGTTTCTGCATCTTGAGAGCTCTTTTTATTTCCTCTGTATGCCAGGCATGACATTTCTGACCAAAGGAGTTTTTGCCTGTTTCTCCTTTGTAGCAGTTTTGCTACAACTTCTTTTGGTGAAATTGCACATTGACTTTTTCCCTGTCTCACACTTTCACAGTTAGAGAAGTCAGAACATTCCTTTTCCATAACACAGGCATACGCTTGGCATGTACCTGAGTGGGGAAGCTGCAAGACTGCTTGAAAGACAAGCACAGGCTTAGACTTTATGTTTGGCAGTGCTGTTGTAGGATACTGAACTGCAGAGGGAGAGAAGTTAAGGCTCGGGCAGAGAGAAATAACAGAGCAGGTAGCACATGCACTCTGAACACCTCTCCCAACCCTCTCCCATGCTGAACACCTCTCCTAATCCTCTGAAGGATGGAATTCAGTAGCAGGCTTCAGGAGGTCTGTTCATGTGAAGCAGGTGTGCACATGAGCATCACAGCTGAGTTCCATGAGACTTGATCTGCTTTGTAATGTGTAAAAACGACTGAAGTTCAGAGAAAATACACAAAAAGAAAAACATGTACACAGAAACTGTGAACTACCTGGCTAGATTTCCACAACTGGATAAGGTTGGAATTAGATTAGTATAGCTGACCACTATCAAGGGGTGGAGCTCTGGTTTGTGGTTTTGGAGGCTTCCTCCAAGGCAGAGTTTAGAGACATTATATCCCATTTAGTATTTCTTGACTTCTGTAGTACAATACTTGATTTTTATCTACCACAGACATTTCTGCTTTTTCTGGCATATCCTTTCCTCGCTGTCCTTGATCTGAGAGTAGCCTGCAAAACAGCCTTCAAATTGCAGGTACACACCACAGAACTTGCTTGAGGGCCAGGTATCTGAACACCCACATTTCTTTGTATGTTCCTTGGTCCCCCCTCAGCCCTTGCATTTTTACCTTTCCCAGAGCACATGTGCTCTACTGGGAACACAAAAAGCTAATGATGGTATGAGGGGTGAAGTGTAAATGGAAAGGAATGGGTAGAATTTCTTTAACATAAAAATAAATGCAGCTAGAATCTAAAACTTCTGGAGTTTGCTGCTCCCCCTCCAGCTTTCAGCAAGATGGAAACCTTTCAGAGACAGTACCCAGTATCAGTGCAACACATTGACAGAGACAGAGATTTCAAAGTCAACAACCGCCTAATAGAAAAAATCATGGTTTTTCTCATCAATATTAGTTTTCATTTAATTGAAAAAAAACCAAAAACTGGTGGTTTATGTATAGATTGACAGAACAGGGAAATTGAGTCTCAAAGGTGCAGGCGAAATGGCTCTAGAACAAAGCAGTGTAGATTCTGTGTATTTCAGGATGCATTGCACATCCTCCCTTTGACCACTAAACACAGTCCTGTACATTCAAATTTTAGGCCTGAAATGACATCTGTATCTCAGAAGGGTTTTTTAAAAATCATTGACCTTTCAGTTACTATTACAGAGAAGAGAACTGAAAGATGGAAGAAAAATACTGTCTTGTCTCTAAGAGCGTGTATCTAAGCACGACTCATATCATTGGAAGGAAATGCTAAAATGAAGATTGCTGCTGTTCTACAGTTTGTTCTGTGTAAGTGTCTAAAAACAAAGAAAGTTATTTTAAACAGAAGTGAAGGGTCCAGCTGTTGTGTTTGGTTTGGAATTCTTTTGCCTACCTAGATTTCAAGTAAGGCTGTCAAATTGGTAGAGGTATGGTCATAAAGGCACAGTCATTGCAGCCTGCTGTATTTCTTCACCTCTGATTTTAGCCTGCCTGAGGTTGTTGCGTACAAACCTGCTGTCCATGTTCCCAGTGGGTTCTCTTCCAGAAAGTGATGGTGAGGGTGAAGAATGTGATCTCTGTGAACAGAGTTTCCATTGCTGGCCCAACAGAAATTTAGCAAGTCAGCTGCATTTACATTTTAAATGGGCATGTATGTTCAGTTAGATGAAAGGGGGCTTTGATATTAAACAAATATCGACTTGTGTAAGTGGAATGATTTGTTACATTTTATGGGGATTTTTTTTGGCTGAAGTCTTTCATCAAACCTTTATCACTGAAGATGTAGAGGTGTTATTTGCTGCTTGTCACTGTAGAATAAAATGAACAAGTGCTTATATTGTGTCTAGTGGATCTTTTTTGGGGGATTTCTCCCTAAAAAAATACATTAAAGCTCCCCAACAAAAGGAGGAGAGTTGGTCAAACTATACAAAGGGAGGGCAATTCCCTAATCTTTAGCAGGTAAGGTTTTTAAACAGTGAAGCAGAAAAACTCAGTGAAATTGTTTCAAATAACTGGAACCTGAGCCATGGCTCCACAAGGATGTTTGTGACTTGGATCTCCGAATTCTGGTTTTTAGTGTATTGAAATGCAAGATCTTGTGTGACTCCGAAAATATGTCAAGGGGAGTTTTTCCCACTTCCTATGCAGAATAAAGTTCAGTATTTCTCAAATGGGCTTTTTTACATGAGATTTTTATTAGGCATATAATCTGGCAGGCAAGTTTATCAAAGATACGGAAGACAGCTTGGGGCCTAATCAACATTACAAAGACCAATTGTTACCGCAAAGTATAAATAAATAGTTTATGTGCTTTTTAGGGGAAATCTGATGCAAGTTTAATCTTTACATTCCACTATAGATTCAAGAAAAGATTCTGTTTGCTAAAGAAACTTTTCCAAAATGCAGGGATGTTTAAGGAAAGAAACAAAAAAATGGATTTGTATCCTAATGAAAAATATTTAATTAAATGAAAGGGAGATAAGTATTCAATTGTGTACATATAGTTAATTTTTATTTCTTTATTTACTATGTTATAGTAGATTTTAATATATAAAATTATTTAACTTTAGAATTCATACATTACTTGTTAATAATTCAGAATAAAATTTTGCATTTACATTGATCTTTTATTGCCTTCAGTACACTTTTTGTAGTTAAATATTTTTCTTACTGTTGCTATACAACTTACAGTTCTGTAGATAATGGAATTGTCTTTTAACATTTCATATTATTCTTTGTACCTCAGTAATCAATTTCATTATTAATAGAAATATTTCCCGTATTAGCAGGATTTGAAAAAATACATCTTGTGTAGTGTAGCAGTGAGTTAAATTTGTCTTTAAAGATTCTTTTAGCATATGACAGTATTGGCTCCTGTCAAAGCTTAGATGAGGTTACCAACTGGCAAACGGGGTAGACACATGTATGCATAAGGTGTTTTGCTCAGGTTGATGGGATTACCATCCAGTCTGATGTCTTCAAGAGCCCTACGCACATAATTAAAATCTTTCGTTTTGCAAAAAGTGTCTTCGTGCATCTCTTGAATGTTGTTGTTCTAAAAAAAAAAGAAGAATTCTATGAGAACAGTTGCTTAAAAGCAATTTTTTACTCTTCGAAAAACGACGAACAATTTATGGATGCATTTGCAGTGCCTAGAGAGATGTTTGTTTGAACCCAGGGGGCCAGATTGTGGCTGCAAGTCATCACAAAAGTCCCAAGCAGTGGGAAAAGCAGGAGGGGCCTGGTACAAGTATAGAGCACTTTCGTTTCCAGAATCATGTTGAAGAGCCTTATTAACCCAAATTGGAACCAGCACAGGCCAGTCCAAAAATCATAGAATCGTAATTATCATCCTGACAGCTTGATACGCCTCAACCTGCAAAGGCACAAATCTGCAATTTGATCTGTGACAAATTTCTTTCCCGCAGACCCTCTCACATGAGCTTGGCCCACATTCGTATATATACAGGGAAAATTGAATGCTTTAGGTTTTATTCCTTTGATTTAAATTGCTCTTATATTCCTTATGTTCACTGAGCTTTTGTTCCTGAAATGAACTATTTTTAACAATGAACTGCTAGAATACAATATTGTCCGGCAATTGAGACTAAAAAGGTCATCTCCTAAAATAAGGGTTGTTTGAAAATTCTTCCATTCTCCATTCCTTTGCTAGTCAGAAATTGGTGTGGAAACAATCTAGCTTACTAGCTTTGGTCTGTAGCACTCAGCACTGAATATGTCATTTACAGGCACAGGCAAGTGAAAAAAATAGTCAGCTAGCAAGCAGGATATTTCTATAGATTTATTTATTGATAGATAGAGGTCAAATTATGTATGGTACATCAGGCTATTTATTCAAAGGTTTTTTACTGTATTATGTAATAAATAAAAATATCTGATAATCAAAACTGGGCATTGGTACAAGAGGAGATAAAGTGAAAGAAGCAGAGATGGAAAAGGTTAAAAGGAAGAATTCAGAAAGAAAAGTTTAGGTAAAAGCAAATACAAAAAAAATGATTACAGAAAGATGGTGGATGGGATGTTCCAACATAGCCAAATGGAAAAGTTTGGCTGAAAAACTGTTAGCAACTGGAAATGACCTTTATTAAGAGAATGAAATGTACTGGATATAGATGTAAAGCAACTTTCCAGGGATATCTAAAACTATTCCTGCCAAAAGATTTGTATGAGAAGTGTGAGGGATTTCTGTCTTTGAATTCTCTTAGACTACTATTGCTCTTGACAACTGTAAAACTAATTTTAATCTGTACTAACAATAAATGTAGAATTTTATGCTTGAAAAATACTGTATTACACTTTCTAATAATTAAAGCTTAGCTTAGCTAAATTTTATGACTTTCAAATACTGCATTCACAAATTAATTGTATGTTTCCAATATTCTGTTTAGTCAAATAAGTACACTTTTGGATAAAGAGAAGAAACAAAGGAAGAAAATAGTTACCCTTTCCAGTTTTACTTACTATTTGGACATGATATATAGAGCCATTACTTTTGTGGCCTACCTGAAGATGAAGAGCTTGGAGGCTTTCAGGGAGTGGCAATGGAATATGATCCAAATTATTGTCAGTGATGTAAAGATGCTGCAGTTCATGCAGATCCTAGAGGATGAAGGGAAAAGTCGGGAGAAAAATGTACACGTTTTTGAAAATCTCTAGCAAGTAACTTTGACATTTATCACTGCAATGAGTACCACTGGATGACAGCACATTTTGTTTCAGCATGATACAGTTCAAAACATCAGAAATTCACAGACAGTCATGAACTTTCATTTACACAGGCTGAGAAGTGTTGCTGTTGAAGATTAGGTATTTGGATTAAAATGAAGGGAAAAAAAATTCTTTGAAATGTCTAGAGACTCAATAATTAGAAATGTAATTTCATATTGTTCTAAAGTGAAAATGCTGTCTCTCGCAGTCATTATGCAGAAAGGTTTCCTATTCTGTCTGTTTTCTTGCTTTTGTGACAAGCTTACTCAATTTTGCAGCAGCATATCGGTGTTGCAGCAAATTATAACTGCATAAGAAATGCCTGAGCTAAAAATAAATTTCTTATTCCATTTGAAAAGCTCAATCATTTTCTCCCTTGATTTAGTGGAAGAAGCAGGTTCATCTGGTAATTATAACAGTAGTAAAATACAAACTTGGCTACGTCAATAAAACTCAGCAGAATGCTGTCATTTTGCCCTCTTTTAACACACACGTTACCATGGTACCTAACTACTTTTTTTGAGCACAGTGTCCTATTTTAACTCTTACTGACAGAACTCTAAGATATGATATCTTAGATATCATAAGGTGAAGGTTCTTGGCAAACATGGAAGATAAAGGCTGAGACTCCTCCTTGTGGCTAAAATCAGGTGAATGCAGAACAAAAGGGTGCTAAGCCAGAGTCTCAATTTGAGGGACTGATTTTTACCCATCATTCCTATTCCCAACACCTGCCTTATGTTGGTCTAGGAGAAAATATCTGGTTCAGTAACTGCTGTTGGTTGCTTCATTAAGAACCTGTCTTCCAAAGGAGGAACGCAGAGGTGGCTGGTTACAAGTTCCTTTTTAGATGCAATTGAATAGTGCACATCAGCCAGGTCTAATATATGAAGCTAGCCTATATTCCCTAACAACTTCAGATTTCACGTGCAATTAGGAGCAGTACAAGGCTGCTTTTATCCACCAAAATTCTTGAGGAAGGTTGATCACTCAGAGATTCCAACTTTCCTGCTTTTCAAGGTGGAAATAAGGCATATACATTTAATGAATACTTTTCCAAGTTCTCATGTAGATATATGGCAGAGTAAGTTTGATGCAGCAGCATCCATAGCTTTGTCCTTCCCTCTTGCCTACTTGTAAGGCAACATCAAGCAGATTTCTGGAGTCTTGCTAGTCATGTGGGTAGTTGGCTCATAGACACAAACATAGTGTGCCATTGCAGGTCTTTGTAAAGAAGAATAAAAAGGGTTCTCATGTCCAGCTGATAGCGCTCATGCATCTTGCTCCATCTTTATAGATTATGCAGCAGCCAGCATAGTCATGGTGCCTATAGTCCTAAAAGTTTCAGTATTGCAGAGGGACACATACTTGTTTTTTTGACCACATCCTTTGGAGAGAGGAAGAAAAGATTTTCTCATCAAACCCAGACTTACTTTAAATGCCTCATTACGTATTCCTTTGCGACCAAGCCTGTTCTTACTAACATCAATGAATGTTAAGGTAGGTGGTAACTCAGGGAGTTGCCTTATCCTATTGTCACGGAGCACCAGCTCCTCAAGTTGGGGCAGTCTTCGGAAGGCATCTTCATGGATCTCGGATATAAAGTTTGCAGTCAAATCAATCCTCTTTAAATTGTCTGGCAGAGAAATAACATACAACAAGCATGTAAGGATGTATTTCCTGAAAGTTTTAAAAAAGAAAAAGGCAAATGGTTTATTTAAATTACAGGTTAAATGTCTTGAATCAGATCCATTCCTGACCCACTATATGACAACTCTCTTTATGTATATAATGCAATAATCCATATTTGAATAATTCTCCTGAGGAAGGGGACCAACGTTTCCTTTTCATCCTATTTAGAATTGCTTGTGTCATTCTTCATACATCTTTCAGTGAAAGATTTTAAAGTTAATTATTTTAAAATTTCTGTATGTTCTGGGAATTTTTTAAATGGTTATCTTTTTGGAAAAATAACATTTAAAGGGAAGTAAACATGTTCTCTACCACCTTGTTCCACATTTCTTTACATTTTCCTATGTGTGAGAAATTTGATATATTGACTTTTTTCTAAAATACATTCAAACAGTTTTTCCAATTAAAAAAAACCACAATTTATTTTTGGCAAAAAAATAACAATGCCTAAATACTAGTGCATTAATATGCATTAATTTTAAATGTATTCTGTAGCTCACTCCTATTTTCCACCCAGCATGTTTTTAATGGTTATTTTATTTTATTATTTCATTCTTATACTATCAGTATATTTTGGTCTAAATAATTTTTCTCTCTTCTTAGTATTTATTCCCATTGGGTTTTTTTATATACCAATTGTATTCCTTCCCAAACTTCATGTCAGTTTGCACAAGCCAAACCCTTATAGATTTATTTCATAAAAGGATATTTGCATTCCCCTGAATTATTGCAGTAGTCTCTTTTGGCACTGATTCCACACTTCTCCTTATGAAATCAATAAGCATTATTTACACAAAATTAGGTCTAAAACAAAACCCAAAGAATTTGTCACAAATGGTTTTGGATTAACAGTTTTCATTTACTGAAGATTTCCCTAGATAATTCTGGAGTAAACCAATGAGCATACACTTTAAAACTACAATGTAAAGGTGAAATTCCTTTCACACATATACTTTGCAAATATTTGAAAGTATGTCTACCTGAGAACTTGTTTTGCTTAGGAAAACAGTACTTTCCACTATGCAACAAATGTTTCATGAGGTTTGGGTTTTTTCTACCTTTCCAAAGCTGGTTACAAGTAACAGCAAAAAGACAGATAAAGATTGTTATTTCTAATAATTCAAACCTCTGTAAAAGAATCTGCATTTACATTCAAAAGTAACAAACCACTTTTCCATATGTGCATTTATGTGTACAATCCTACTGTCATCAAACATTACATAAAGTAAATCACTATGTCTTAGATTAGGATGAGCCAGAAATTATAGACATTAATGCTAATTGTAATGTTATTTCTATCCATACTTAAGTTAGCAAAGTCATTTCCGTTGATCTTCCTGATTCTGTTGTAGCGTGAGTAGAAATACGTGGTTTTCTTGGGTAATGGTGGAATAGCATCAAGCTCATGATCATCACAGTAGACTGTGGTCCCTAAACATGTACACAAAAGGCAGGTGGGAAGGCCTATGAAAGAATTTAAAAGAAACCAGTTTGTTACCAAAAAATGTTTACAAATTGTAATTACTACGATGAAAAAAGCACATTATGATAAGATTTTGATGATGATAAAGTTCACTCCCATCCTGTTTTGATTAGCGCATCATATAATTTCAACAAGTGATTAAATTCTGCTTAAAACTATTTTTTTTCTGTCTGTGCCTAATAGGAGGTCATTTAACTTGTTCTGATACAGTGTTTCTCAGACTACAGCAGCCAACCAAGGATCAATTTCCCCCTAAGTTGGCGAGTGTGCATTTCCATCTAGATGGAGAAATGAGTTGGTCACTGAAGCTTCTTGTTCAGGTTTTCTAAGTTTGGTTCTGTAAATAGTAATTCTGAATAATTTGTAAGGAGATTAATATTTTCCTAGTGAGCTATGGAGAAGAACCTCAATTTCCTTACATGTTGTTTAATTATGTTTTCTGATTCAGAACTTCAGCATAATGAAAAATTTCTCTGTCAGTCTGACTTAAGGTAAGTTGGAGACCATGTTAACAGAACATTTGGTTACCACCAACAGTTCATGGAAATGAAAAATTAGGCCATTTCGTCTCAGTCATAAAACTGCATGAATAGCCTGAATTCAGAAGTTCCTTTTGATGATACTGTTCAAATTTGGTGAGAATTGTGACACTAACTGGTTTGTCTGAATGTCATTTTCAGTGGGAAAAGTTGTTAGTTACTATGTGTGTTGGATTTTTGATACATCTTTTCTTTGATTATGGGTATAAATCAGCATATCTGTTTCTCATTTTTTAATCCCATGGAAATACTTGTCTGTTCCATGTTTTCTTCCTCCTTTTAGCAGATGGCTGATTGATTGTTCCGGTTACTTTAGAAAATAGTAGCATAATTAATGAGTATGCAAATGCTTTTCTTGTAGATGAGTTTTTTCTCTAGATCTGTTGTGGCTACATGGAAGATATGTCTTCCTAATCCGTGCCAATTACTGACTGGCAGCGGTAACTAACTGAAGGCTGGACAATGTATGTAGAGTCTTTTCAGACAAGATTAAAGAATCAGCGACCGGAGTACTCTTTTATTCCTGAATCTGTACTTGAACATCCAGGAATAACATTTCTGTAGAGATGAGATTCTTTTTATACTCTCCTTAACTTCCTCCACAGGACAGCTGAAATTAGCTACAGAGAGCAAGCCTGACACGGGAAAAAAAATAAATGGTCACACCTTGAACCATTCCAACAAATCTAAGCCTAAATGAATGTAGAGTTCAGGATGGCTGACATTTTTTCAAAATATTGCAACATAGTACAGGAAGAGAGTTTCCCCTTTTGCCCTAATTTTGATCTTGGAGGAGTGGTATTTGTCACCTATGGCTGGTGCAGACTGAAAAATGACAGAGTAATGAGAAGGATTCAAAAAGATATCAATGAGAAAAATGAACTTGGCTTGATGTTCTTCAGCCTTGTTGTTGGTTTCTATCCAGTACCAAGCCAAGAATAGCAGCAACATCTGAAAGGAAACTCTGTTGCTGAAAGAAAATAAAGACACAAAATAACTGATGTGATATGTTACAGCCTTGAGCCTCCATGTATATCTTCAGTTGATGCACTAGTTGATTTGCATTCAGTGCTCAAAAATATTGACAGATACAGAACTCATAATATGTAATATTTATGTGAAATGTTTTGCAGCATCCTGTAGCTCTCAAAATTGAAGGAAGCTGTGTGGTTTTTTCAGAACTCTCCTGGGAAATTCTCATTTCCATTTTTATTTGTTTTGACATCAGTGTTGTTTTGTTTTGTTTTGTTTTCTGGTTTGGTTTTTTTTTTTTTGGTGTTTTTTGTTGTTTTTTTTTTTTTTTGCCTGGCCAAGGCTCACTAGTAATATGTATAAAAACAAGACAGGAATGATTAATTTCTCTTCACAAAACACACAATCTTGGAAGCATGAACTCTTTTTTCATTTTTTTTCCCCGCATTTCATTTGTCTGCTATGGCACTCAATTATAGCGTTAGGCATAATAATACATAGCCTTTTCCTGTTGTTGTATGTTGATAGCCATGCAGCAAAAAGACCCATCACAGCAGTGGATAACTCTAGTGATCTTCAGCTACAATAGTTCAGAGTAGCTCCTAACAAATGCCAATTATTAGCATCACAATGTTTGCATGGGAGAGGGACAGAATATGTTTCAGAATTTTAATTCTCTTGTGAGATGCAGAAAGTTCTGTCTTTACTATAGCTTGTCCGAACAACAGAAAATCAGCTTCACCCAAAACTTCTAAATAGTTTTGCTCCTTAAGTTTCATAGTTTCTAGTTTTCATCGTCCAAAATTGTTCAACTTTTTAATTATATTTTGTAAAAATATTTTATTTATTAATAAAAATTGTGTAACAAATCACTATAAGATAAAGTTAGTTGGTAATGATATTGAAATCTAAGTTAATAAAAAAGTACTGGAAGCATTTGCCAACCATTAGCAATTCCTTAACTTGTGTTTAAGTGTTAATAAAATTTAATTTGAAAACTATCTTCATGGGTGCACAGTCATTTTCTTACTGAAATAGTGTGGAAAAATTTTGACTAGGCACCTCTGTGATTTCAGACCACTCAAGATAGGCATGTTATACATCTCTACAGTAAAAGAGGTACAGAAATTATATACCTCCTCTTCAGTAAGAGAGGCAGACATTCATAAGCAAATAAAGTGGGCTCACTCGAAACAAAGCTACACACATGAAACTCATAGCTCTTTCCTACTAACCATCTTGAGTTTGGGGTCCAAGAACCCCAGACCCCTGTGCTGAAGATCCATCAATTAATTTTGGAGTTGATGCTTCCTCATCAGATTCTTCTGTCAATGGTGCAGAAGAATAACTTTCTTGAATTATAGCAGGTAGTGCTGTCCCAATCTTTGTCTAGGGAAATTAAGAGGAAATAGGAAATGTTACTGTTTACTTCCACTGGTAGCTGATTCTCTTCCAGTTATTCATATTCTCCCACTAGAGGTCATATATGTTCTGAGATTTAGTGGTTGAGATGCATTTTATCTGGTAGCCATAATGAATTCTGATGATGTGTAAATTCTGATGCTTGTGAAACTCCAATATGCTCATTCACGTTTTATCTCAGTGTTTTGAACTGAGATATACACACATGCATGTGCACACGTTCATGCACACTGCATATACTTCACTAGCAAGAACATGTAACAACAAAATGGTTTTTCCACATTTATTTGAAGTTAAGTTAAATTTGTGATAAAAATTGGTGTATCCTCTGTGACAAAGGAAAATTTTTTGCGAAGTATGAAAAAGATGCAAGTCCTTGGAGCATAAAATTGTAAATTGTACCAGCATAAATCCAAATCCGATGTAGCTGTACAGGGTCTATTTAAAAATATTAACATATTTTAAAAATCTTATTATCTATTATCTATTATAATCTTATATCTTATAATTATCTTATTTTATCTTATAATTATCTTATAATAGATAATCTTATTATCTATTATCTAGGAACTCTGAAGTCTAAGTTCACATACTACTTGCAAACATGGTGGCAGTGGTTTTGTCAATTTTTTTTTTGACTCTGGTCAGCTTTATTCATCAGCAGCTGCATTATGTAGTATGAAAAATTAAGGGTATAAATAAAAAAATGTTAGATAAAATCTTGGTTTAGAAAAATCCTGTAAAATTTGGAAATTCCTTTCAGGGAAATAGAAACCTTATTTTTTCCTCTCCACTCAACATAATTAGTGAAACCGGTGAATTTTATTGTGTTAAGTATAATTCTAAAGATGCATTCGGTTGATTTTGCTATATGACAACTTCAGGATAAAAATGAAGATGTAGCAATTTTCTTGCATCGTAAAACCCCTCATAAAAAGAGTAGTGCAGACTTGCCAGGGCTGTTGCAGAGGGGGCTACATTTGCAAAGAGACAGAGGCAAAGAGGCACAGTGGTGTACTGTAATCACCCAGACACTGAGAATCCATGCAAGTTGTGTGACCTTTGCAAGCTACTTTACCACTGTATCTTGGTTTCCCCATGTGTGACAACATTGTTTGACCACCCCAGGGCCTCCTTCAAAAGTGCACTTCTTTTTTTTTAAATCCCCGACAATGAATTACTGTCCTTATAGGGCTTTACAGACCTGAGGTTCTTTTTAAAATTTAGGTAATACCTTCACTTGCGGGGTGCTGCACCTCTGTTCTGCAGTTAACACTCCTTAGCCTATATCTAAGGCATGATCAAAAGCAGGAATTTGTAACAATGTCTTCATCCCAAGTGTGAAGGAAAAGAAGTATAAAATTGTGCTTTAGTAAAGATTTTCCTCCGCTGCAGCATTCTAGCGCAACACTGCCATAAAACTATTGAATCCTGAGGTTCTTTACCTGATCAACCCTCTCATTTTTTTGAGATTTTTTGCTGAATTTGCTGTCCCCATGGAGAACCTATTGCTGAAATCACTCACACGAGCGCTCATAAATTCTAGTAGTAAAATACAGGTAAAAGTAGATTGCATCCAGATGGGACAGGTGATTAGGATTTTTCAAATTAGGCTTTCTGTGTAGGCTATACAAGTTAAAGGAACTAACACACCTGTGATCTGGGTCCCAAGCACAAGCAAAGTATATTCTGATCCTTATTTGAATCTCATAGCTTAACTATATGATATTTTGCAAGTAGAGTTATTTCTGTCTTATTATTCCTTGATAGGGTAGGTTTTAAATAGATTTAAGTGAAAAGTCTATATACATTCATATATGTATATTTATATAACCAAAATTTTGGAAGAAAACTCTTTACACTTCATAATAGACTGGATTTTGTGGTGTAGCTATGTACCATTACTAGCAGTATTATGCTCCTAGACTGCCTGAGAGCACCTAAATAACCATATAAAATCTACATGTTGCACAGAAATAATTTGGTTTAAGTTATACAGTGGTCATAGCTTCAAATATTTTGCATCAATTAGTTTCACTGAAGATAGAGAATGTGGAAGCAATGAATAACCAGGAAGCACTCTGAACTTCACAGACTAAGATTTTGACTGCATACACTTCACGTTCTCTGTATATTCTTTAGTTGTATTCCAGTAAGCCATAGGTAATATTACTAAGTAGAGTTTATGGATAAAAATGCCCTGATACAATGCCCTAGGATCATAACTTTGCAAAACACATGGTGATCAAGTGAGCAAAATGAACTTCAGCTGAACTATGACTGAGTAACCTGTTGGTGTAAGTAAGAGTAAGGATGTACCTTGTTGCTTTGTGCAGACAAATACACAATGTTCCCATCTGCAGCACTGATGGTAAGACAGCTTAACCAGGAATGGACTTGGGGACAAATCAAAAGAAGACTTTGGGAACAAAGGAAATGGGACAGATGTTCTCCGAATGGAGGAAGCCTAGAGGGAGAGATGCATTCCAGACTTTTATTGACCCAAGGTAGTACTGCACTAAAGTGCTTGCACATGAGGTTTACTACTTCACCAGTTTTGTGGAAATGAGATAAGGGTCCCTGTCCTGAACTTTGGAACAAAATCCACAGGGTTTGAGATCTGTTAATGGCTTTGTATGGATCTTTCGTGACAGTTCTACTGCGAATAATGTTCTGGAGAAAAGCATTTTCAAGATACAGTTTGTAAATAGGCTTCAGACCTAAGATAACGTTCCTTTCGCTTGTCATGGCATTTGGGTCATCTACACTGGCTGCCACTTCTCTGAATATTTGAGGACATACTTTATGGAACTTGCCAGCTTGGAATTTGTGATTTGCTTTATGCTTTCTCAGGTTTTCTTAGTTGATTAATCACTGTAGCTGTTGGGTACCAAAGCAGAGGTATTAACTTCTAGTACTTCTGTTCCTAGACTGTTGTCTCTCTTGTATTACAGAATGTTATCTAGTTTTGGAAATGCACAGTTGAAAGCCTCCCTGTAGTTTCCTTGCCAATGTGCTAAATCTGGGTTCTAGAGAAACTATTCCAAGCAGCTAGTTAGTGTTATCTATTCAGTCTCCTGCACCAGTTGTCATATACTGTCATAAAAAAAATCCCAGTTATTACAGTGAATTTAATGATGCTGTCATTTTTACACTGGTAACAGAGTAGGAGTTCACTGATACATGTGTATTACATACCAGACCCAGAGCACAAGCAGTATTTGCTTGCTGTAAATAGGTTGGACTTGAACCAATAACTTAAAGGTAAAAGTCTGTTTTCTGTTATCAGTCATCTGATCCATGCAGCTTTCTACCTTTTACATATTTGATAAATCACGCAAGTTTCTAACAAGACAAAGATGTTACTTGAACTATATAATGTACAGAATGGACCTTTGTCATCCAGATGTTTGTTTATTTTTGGCAACATGTACTTTACTGAAAAACTGAAACAGAAATTATTCTACATCACTTAATGGTATTATTCTCCATAGGTTTCAGGGTAGGGGGGGTTGGGAGTAGGAAGGGGGTTGTATTTCCTTTGCTACTCTAAGTAATATTCTTTATGAAAAGTCACAAAGCAGGAAGAATATTGCAGAGAAATATAATAATGCACATTTCTCTTTGCTGATAGTTGCAAGTTATAATCAGAATCAGCCTTCCAAGCCAGATTTAATACATGGTACAGGAAAATACTGAAAGGGAATCACATCACCTACCTTTAGCTATCTAACTATGTGGTTAATAGTTACCTTACTTTGTCTTGGAATCAATCAAGAAATTTGGAGCATACCAGTGCAGAATAACAGCCACAGGACATGCTGTAAGCAGAGTAATATCTTTCCTAAGATTGCATAGAGTATCTATTTTTTTCACCTCCTACATTTATCCAATGTGACTACTTTTACAAATGAAGCTTCATGGCCAATTTAGAGACAGTTTCAGACCAGGAAGTTACAAAAGTCAAGAGCACAGAAATCTGAACATATCAATGAGTGATAAGATACAACTGGTGAAAGTCAACTCGTAACTTTAGTTATCGATAGACTAGGCATCTTGTCTACGCTATGTCCTTTCACAGCAGAGAATGAGGGAATGAGACAAAACTTTTGAAAAGCATCTCCAACCGCTGACAACATAGGCTTCTTTTAGGATGGACTCTTTAGGAATCTATCTCTCACCATCAGCTGAAAAGTAGATGAGACAAATGAGAAGGTTTTTAAGATTAGAAATGGCTCAGGAAGCTGAGATGTGAAAATAAAGTAAGATGAAAGAATATCTGTGGGCTGGGAGCCAGTAGGGGTGGAACAGAATAGAAATGTAGATAAGACTAACCTACATGAGGATTATGAACTCACATAATCAATGCAAACTAATAAAATACAGAAAATAAATACATTTAAGGAGTTAAATAGCAAGGCTAGAAGACACCAATTGCCACATTTTACTTCTGAGGTGGTGTAATTCTGGGGCAGATGTTTTGTCTATTGTTTTCAGTCTATATCTTTTAGGAACAAAGTTGATAAATTATATGAAATGAATTCAAATCTACAGAAGAATTTGAAGTGTGTCCTTTTCAGTAATCCTTTTGCTGCAAAAAAATGTACTTTAAAACACAAACAAAAGTTCAGAACTTAAAAAGAGACCTCATAAACTTGAAGGGACAGTTGTACCACACACTGACCCATCAAAAGGAGCTGGGTTCCTCCACAGCTATTCTGAAACTACCAAAGGCTTACAAGAAAATGTCTAATTATGGTAGAGGTTTTTGGTTTGCTTTCCTTTCCAAAAGTGTCTCATACTTGTTTCTTCTTGAATTTTACATTTAAGGTCCTATTGTTCTACCTTAAAAATAAATAGATCTGTGAGCCATTGCATGTTGATGAAATATCTACTTAGATTGAAAATTCTGCAGCTTGGATAAATTGTCATTTTCAATACATAAATAAGTTGTGTGGAGAAATTAGTGTAATAAAACTCAGGAAGATCTGGAAAAGCAGAAGGTGATATTTGTTTACAAAATTTAAAAGTAAACTGATTTTACCTTCTCACACTCATTCTCTCAGATTTTACTCATTTTCATGTTTACACCGACATGTTCCCACATACCTAAATGTCTGTGCCCTAGTGGTCTGGCCAGGATGACTCGTGTTCAATGCAAAAAAATCAAGGTACAGAAGCTACTGAGTCCTTTTACTACCTCTGGGGTTCTTCTTGACAATCACTGAAAACTACCCCTTGGACTGGTTTCTGTCTCCTTTAAGATTCACTGGCTGTTATGAGGCAGTGTTTTTCCTCAGAGTCATGGATACTGCAGCATCCAAGAATCTTACACCAGGTTGCTGCCCTTTGCCTGCTTTTCCTCATTGGGAATGTGATTTCATAATGGCTAACATGTAAAAGAATCGTATATATTGTATTCTATAACATTCTTTCCTGTCTGCTGGTGGTAGGATGAAGGTTCTTCACCAAGAAGTCATCTGTGCTGTGATGTTATGAAGATGCAGGACCTTTGATTTTGGCATAAACAATACATTCCTCAGTTTTGCTGCTGGGAAGTATTCTGGAGGTGGTGCAATTGGGTACAATGTCCTTAATTTTCAATGTAGGCCATTCTTTTAACCCTTTAAGACTTCTAATGTTTTTAAGTTATTTTGTTGTTTCTGATGGGTCTTGCATGCACGTACATACATGCATTTCCATTCATACTTCAGTCAGACCAACCTTAATATTTAAGTTACAGAGCTCTAGAGTTGGAACCCAGTTGTCTAGAAAGTAATGTCTGTGGTTTCTGCCTTAGAAAATATAGGTAGACTGAGGTTCTTATAATTAGTCTTGGAATGAGAAGTAGTCTTTTTAGCACCTTGACCACAGAATATCCTAAAGCTTCTTGTCTCAAAAACAAGTGTATCTATGTCATGTCTGATTTTAGCTGAGTAAAAACATTTATGCTGCACAACATTGCTACAGAGATTTAACTTACTAATTCTGTTGTCTGAGAATGAAGAAAGTCTATGTAAATTGAACTAATCTGCATTTCAATGAGTGAAAATGAAGTCAGTCTTCAGCAGTGTATTTGAGATTTTATTTCTAACATTCTGCTTTGAGGGCTACATAATATCAACATTAGCCTACAGCAGATGCTTTTCTTTGGAACAGTGCTGAAGTTTTGTAAGACATAAAGTTTCAAAGAGAAATACACCAGTTTTAGAAATCAGAACAGGACTTTTGCCTTTGCACTATTATAAGGCACAAAAGGAACTGAAAACTAGTCCCAGGTATTTAATGAAGATTTCCACAAGAGCTCCTGCTGATCCAAGCTACAAAGTAGATGTACACAGCCAGACAAAGCTGGAGATCACTCAGATGACTGCAGTATCTACCAGAAACTTTGTCAGTCCTCAGACCTGTGGTAAGGAGCTGCCTCAGTTGGCTTCCAGAGCTCACTGTAAAGAAGGGTTCAGGGTCTCAAGGTTATTTCCATTTCCTCATGCAGTGCAGGCAGACCAGGCACTGCTGGAGCTGAACGTGTTTTTGCCCAGTTCACCAGCCTAGCTTTTCCTAAATGCACTGTGATTGCTTTGTATCTAAACTACAACCAAACAGTTTTAAAAACATGAACCAAAAAAACCAGATTCACTTCACTTAACTTCAGACATTGAATTTAAGGGTCTTATTTAGTAGCTTAGTCTCCTTACATTCTGGGTGCAGACAGTGGAATAAGAATCACTTCCTGAGGGTGGATTAGCACACGTAAGTTGTGAATCAACTTCCTGAGGTGCCTGTCTGTTGTCCTTTGGCTGCAAAGGAGACCATATAGAGGCAACTATATTTTTTACTGGACATCAAGACCAAAGTCTGGCATCAGATCTGATCTTCCTCTCATTTCTACATCTTGTAGTGCAAAGACGTTTAATCCTATGCAATCCAATCCAGACCATGCATGTAGCCTGAAGTGATACAAGTATAGTGCACAAAAGCTGCTGTATCTTCATAACTAGATAAGTTTCTAATATTTAGATTTGTTTTCATGATATTATGCTACATAGAAATGTACTGTCAGTGCAAGATCAGTTAAAAATTATTTAGTGGCAGGTCCAGGACATGAGTATTGTGCACAGAAGAAAGTACTGAGGACGGGGCCGTGTGTGTGGTGTATTTCCTGCCACTGAGAGGGACATTCTGCATCATAATAAAAGACATTGCTGCATAATTCTGAAAAATAAGGAACATGGATATCAAAAAAGGAATAATAATAATAGGACATTTCTTTTCTGCATATTAAGTGTTTGTACTTCCTACTTTTTCTTCAACTTCTGGTCTGAACTCTATGTTCAGGATCAATAGCTGCAGGTATTGTATCCACAACTACTATTTCTCCTTCTATTAATAAGAGCTAAGTCGGTAGTGAAAGATGAAAAGCAGAAATTGGAAGCTGGTTTAAGCTTAGATCTCGCCTAAAGAAAGCCAGAGCCAAAACCACTCTTGAGAAACAACATTCAAAGTAAATTCTCAATCCTCAGATTTCTGTGATGTCACAATAGGGACTGTGTTGCTATGAAATATTTACAATTACTGCAGTACCATTTCTATACTATTTTTTTCTTTAAACAAAACAAAAAAAATGGTACAAGTCATTAAAAACAAGAGCTATGCTGATAGCGGTGGACAGTCCACCAAGTCTTTCACCATCTATCAAGATATTAGGTTGCATTGAGGAATCTAGGGATAGAAACTCAGTGAAGTTTTGCTTAGTTAACTCTACTGATACACGCCTGGTACATGTGGAGCTAAGGATTCAGGCAGAAATTTCATCAGGGCTTCACAGTTGTTCATGTTTCAAAGAATTTACTGAACTATCTCTCCCACACTTAAAACTATTTGTGTAGGGAATGAGGCATTCCTGCATCTAAGTAATTCAGAAAAACTCATCTGCTAAATTTGCACAACTGTTTTACTCCATTTCTGTTCAGATGAAAACAAAGATGATGATTCTCCATTCATCCAAGAAGCAAGAGAGCTGAGACATAAATTGCTAGCTTAACGAGGCTGGCACCCCAATAACTTCTGCTCCAAAAGACATCTTGATCATCAAATGGGGTCCAGAGGAGAGTTTGGATGAGATGTTGAAACAATGCCAAAATACATCCAAAGAAGCAAAACTCATGGCAGGAGAAGGAGAATGTCCAAAGGAAACATGATTATGTAGCCTAATATGAAAGGAGCTGAGACCTGGGAGCTTTTTCAAAGGATTATTAATGTCCCATATATTAAATAAAGACTAAACATGAATAAAGATAGAAATGACTCAGAGCAGACTCAGAGCAGAAAAACAACATTCCCAGCTCTGAGTTGTGTACCAAACCATGCTCTGGATTCTGCTCCAATTGGCTCTAAAATAATTCTTACCTTAAAGGATTGTTAAATGGGATAGAAATGTGCATGTTATTTAACTTGACAGTATTCAGAAAAAGTATATAGCTATGGGTATAATTAGGAATTTGAGGTAATTTTCTAAAATATCCATATCCTCATTTCATATCGCACATCCATAGGAATGATGGCTTCTTCCTTCCGGAAGAAGCCATAAAACTGGAAGTCTGGGAAAAAAAAATTAAGT
Source organism: Limnodromus scolopaceus (assembly GCA_028565335.1). Classification (NCBI taxonomy): domain Eukaryota; kingdom Metazoa; phylum Chordata; class Aves; order Charadriiformes; family Scolopacidae; genus Limnodromus; species Limnodromus scolopaceus. The sequence continues at coordinate 47,603,569 of JAOXNO010000001.1, forward strand.
GACTAGGGAAATTGAGGTAGCCAGCATCTACTGTAAAAGACCTATGTAATCTCACTGTGGAGTTTCAACTGTCACATCTTTCACAGGAATTTCAAACATTGTGAAAGTTACTCTTAAGCAATGAGCCTTAGATGGACCAATTTAGGTGTTTTCAACAACTACTTAGGCAATCTTGCCCAGTCTGAGGCAAGAGGAAGGAAGTAGTTAACCTGTTCAGCTAAGGTAGTAGTAACTAATAGCATGCCCGGTATCGATTTTAGGTGCTTAGGAATGTCTTAGCCAGTACACTTAGTCTTTATAACATTTCAGATAGCTAAGTGGGTGAGACAAACCCTTCTTGGATTGTACTAGAACTTAGGGACTAACATGCAATTTCAAATCCTTCATTTTTGTCTCGCATTTGGTTTTGCTATATGACAAAATAGTTTAAACATCACTCAGGTATTTCATAAATGCTTTTTAATCCACACAAATGTTTCCCTTTTGTGAAGACATCTGTGCAGAAGCATATGGAATCAGTTATGAACAGCCAAGTGAATGTAAGAGCCGTAGTGAAAGCTTTTCTGAAAAAGTAGAAAATTTCCTATTTGGGGATAAAGCTTCAAATGGTAAATTCAATTATCTTATCAACTATGTAGTTATCTGACTTCTACATTACTTGTACCAATTCTTAAGTTTTGTAAAAGTGTATATGACACGTTCTGAAAAGTCATTGCATATCCATCTATTTAATCAGATGCCTGCCACAAAGATAGAAACAGCAGTGTAAGCCTCTCTCAACTGCAGAATGGCAAGTAGGAGCTCTTGCACAAGTAAGATCCATCTTCATGCATGTTATGACAACAACATAGATGCTTTGTGTGTATGTGCATATTAATCTAAGTGAATGTCTGTGCTCAGACTCAAGTTCTGAGCTTCGTGCAGGCACCTGAATAACCCACTTCCATCTTGATTCAAAACGAACAAGCTAATGTGGGATCAAATATTAGGCTTTCACAGTGCTCATCTCTGATTATTTTGTGGGTGGTACTTTCCAGCTCACCTCTTCTGCGTACACACACCCAGACCAACCTGTATTCAACTCCCTTGTTTTGCTGCTTATTCAGAGCTAGGATAGCTCCCTCGCTTCTCAGCCTCACTGATAGCCTACCTTATTGATGAAAATATTTTCCTGATGCCCCTGTATTTTCACTTCTTATTTATCTAACATAATTTTTCCTACCTGAATGAAAATTGCCTGGTTATGTTTAACAGGCACTGTAATCAAAAATTTGCAATGTGATTTTATTAGACATTAATAGCCGATGTACGTAAGAATCTCTTTCCACAATTTGTTTTTCTCACACACTATCCAAACAAAGCTTTAGTTTCAAAGAGTGAAAATCTCTGAACCTTCTGTTTTACCAGCGAGAAGCTTAAAAAAGAATGCCTTTGACAGCCTGACTTGATTTTATCCATTTTAAAGAAGGAAATCTATCTTTGTACATGTTTGCATAGCAGCTGGAACAATGAAGACCCAGTCTTGACTGGAACTACTGGACCCTATCTTGGTATAAATATTAATTGAAAATAATAGTGAAACTTACTGTGAAGAAAAAGGGGTGATACAGTGGCTCATGTTTATACTATTATAACTATCAGTTTCAGAAGATAATTCCAAGACAAAGCTTGCACACTACCTCACAGTGATGGTCCTTTGCAGTCTCTTTCTCCTTTAGGACCTTGGAATTTCTTCCTTGGTAATAGGTTTTTCTTTTACATTGCTTTTTTTTACCATTATCTGTGAAAGAGTTGATACTGTTCTCTCTAAAATCTCAGTACATATTTTGTTTCTGAGTGATATATTACTTAAACTTTTTTTCAGTAACAATTTGCCTTTGGATGCAAGACTTTAGCTAGATCTTCCATGTCTTACAACCTGGGAACTTGGAAACCACAGATTTTGTAGCCCAGATTTGACCCATCTAATACATAACAATGCATGGCTTTGATTGAGGATTCAATACAATTCTCCCAAGTAATTCACAGATACAAGTATTTTCCCCATGCAAAAACTTTGCATTAAAAAATGTTTTCCATGTACACAGATTGAATACAATGAAAAGAATGCAAGAAATGAAACTGATCTGCTGGTGCTTGCAGGCAATGCTAGATATCCTCTGATTTCCGTTCTTAACTTTTCCAAACATTAAATTTAGTCTAAAATCTATGAAAAAAATTTGACAGATTTCAAGTGGAAAAATATCAACAGCCATTATCTAGATAAAATGCTCTCAGAAAAACATTTGCACGCCAATGAAGTGTGTGTGTATATACACACATGCACTTTATTTTTGGAACAGATACTTCACAAGGAAAAATACTTCAAGAGTATAAGAAGTGGAAAAGAAGTCATGAACTTGGACTCAGTCACTCTTGATTAACTTTACTAAGCTGAAATTTTGTTGCTAAGCCTGAGGCAGGTGCCTAGGGGGCATCTGAAGTTATTTGAGGAAGATAGGTGTATTGGGTCTGACTGGGACGGATTTAGCTTTCCCCATAGCAGCCGTCATAATGCTTACTTTGTAGTTAGAACGATGTTGATAACACATCAGTATTTTTGTTACTGCTGAGCAGAGCTTGCACAGCATAAGGACTGTCTCTCCAAGCCCTCTCCCTATCCCAAGTCTGGGGGATAGGCAAGGGGTTGAGACGGGACATAGGGACATAGCTAGGACAACTGACCCAAACTGACCGAAGGGATATTCCATACCATATGGCATCATGCTCAGCAAAAAGAGCTATGAGAAAGGAGAAGGTAGGGGGGAGGGGGAGGAAGGGGAAGGAGGCAGGCTTTGTTATTAAGGCATTTGTCTTCCAAAGCAATTGCTACATGTACTGTTTGGACATCACCTGCTGATAGTAAGTAGAGAATAGAACTTTTGGCTTTGCTTTGCTTCTGTCTGCAACCTTCACTTCTCTTCATTAGAATCATAGAATCATAGAATCATATGGGGTTGGAAGGGACCTCTGGAGATGATCTAGTCCAACCCCCCCACCGGAGCAGGTCTACCTAGAGCACATTGCACAGGAACTTGTCCAGGCAGGTTTTGAATGTCTCCAGAGAAGGAGATTCCATCACCTCTCTGGGCAGCCTCTTCCAGTGCTCTACCACTCTCACAG
>JAOXNO010000001.1:47606830-47620774 GCA_028565335.1 Limnodromus scolopaceus
TTGATGCACCCCAGGATGCCATTGGCCTTCTTGGCCACAAGGGCACATTGCTGGCTCATGGTCATCCTCTTGTCCACAAGAACTCCCAGGTCTTTCTCCTCTGAGCTGCTCTCCAGCAGGTCAGCCCCCAACCTGTACTGGTGCTTGGGGTTATTTCTCTGCAGGTGCAGCACCCTACACTTGCCCTTGCTAAATTTCATTAGGTTTCTCTCAGCCCAACTCTCCAGCCTGTCCAGGTCTCTCTGGATGGCGGCACAGCTTTCTTCTTAAACTGCCTTTATGTTGAATCACAAGTTTTAATCTTAATTTCTCCCCCTGATCTCTGAGGAACAGGAGTGAGAAGATAGCTTGATGGGCACCTGGCAGTCAGTCAAGTCCAACCCACCACCACAGATATCCCAAGAGAATGATTCATAGTTGTCTTGGAGGATAGTCTTGGGATGAAACACCTAATTTTAGCAGGATAGGATGAGTAGGAGGAATCCCTCTCTAATTACCTCTAGATTTTTCTTTACTTGGTTGGTTACGCAATGAATGAGTGACAACATACTGAAATAGGTGCTTTATTTTAATTCCTTAAGATGCACAGGTGCCTAATTCCTATTGAAATCAACAGGAGCAAACACCAAACACATCTCATGTCCTAGAACCAGTCAGTCTCCTGGATCTGCTGAAAATCATTTGGATGCACAACCTTGGAAAAGTTTGCATTTCTTCAGTGAGTTTAAAAATTTATTAAACAGAATGGTTTGTATTTGCATGTAACTGAATTTTAAAATCTTAAATTGAAAACAGCAACATCAGAAAATGCTATTTATTTTTTTCTCCATTATTTCAGAAGGCTAAAGACAGGGTACAGAATTCTCTAAAGGGAAAAGAAGGCCCTAAATCAGGCCCTAAAGAGTTAATGTACATATGCTAGACCTAATGAAGGCCTGCTGTTTATCTGGTTCTCTGTGGTATCGCTCATCGTTTAAGCTATGTGTAATAAAAACTAACCTGTGACCCTGGATAAATACTGGTTTTTACACATAGAGCCACTTGTGTAGTTCACATCTTTCAAATAACAGAATTGTAGGGAGGAAAGTCATAACCACGATCAAGAAATCAAATGTATTCTGTTTAAAACTTGAGGGATGTCAGTAATATTCAGTATCTAAAAGATAACCTGCAAGACTGACATGCATGTCTATAAAAGCTGCTTGATTTGTACAGAACTGTCCACTCTGAGCTCTTCTGGGTTTAGGGGAATTGTGAATGCCTAGGTTTCTTTTGGGTGGTACATGGTAAGCAGAATGTAGGCAAAAAAACATTTTGGCTAAACATCTAGGAAAAAACGGTTCTCACAGGGAGGTCCATCCATATGCAAAGTAACATTCCTTTCAACTGCTATGATGGATGACCTTCACTTGATGAATTTTAAGCAGGCTGTCTGAAGAGCTCTGTAATGGGAGAATATCCTGCTCTGGAAAAGAAGTTTACAAAACAAAATGAAAAGACTTTTTGGACTCTGCCTATTCCATGCTTCCCAAAAGAAAGAAACATGTGATAGGACCTGTTGTGTTGTTTCTTGTTGGGTACAGTATTGATCATCCTGAATCTCCTTTCAGCTGGAGAAGAATCACAGGGGCCTTACCTTGTCTCTGTCCTTCACTCAGAAACTTGCAAAGGTGCCACCCTATGCTTCAGTGTCATAGAACCTCACAGACAGAGCACAGCACAGGAGAGTTCCACCTACCATTCAATGCATTACTAAGAAATCTGTTGTTTGAATGGGAAAATCTCTGTGGTGAGGCACATACAAAATAGCCTCTCTCACTTCTGGGAAGAAAGCCATTTCTGTAGAACTGATAAAAGCTTCATTTTTAAAAGCAAAGGAACAAAGGAACTGTGATTTATTAGACAATGTGAAACAGAGAGAGTGCAAGTATCCAGTGACTAAAAGTAGGGGTAAAGAAAGCTCAAGTGCATGGTATTTAAAGAGCTGTGATTCTGCATGGCACAGGAAAGCAAGCCAAAGGCAAAGTAATTTCTTTAGAGAAAAGCTCTTCCCAGTCCTTCTTAGATGAGATAATGTATTTCCTCTAAACTGTAAGTTTCTGATCTTAGTGCAAACTTTGAGATTATTTTTACCTCTTCAGTTGTCCAGTTTTGAGATGTATTTATTCTTAAATTGTCTGTCTTTTGCTTTCAAGGTTGCTATCCAATTTTGATTTCACCTTGATGAAAAACTAGTTCCTGTCCCTCCTGCTGCATTCATGAATCACTCAAAAGATTGTATTTTCATGAGTTATATACTGTTATGTGAAAAAGTTCTAAAATATTATATGTAATAGCAAATCCCCCCTATTATTATTTAGATGTTATATTTTTCACTCAACTTTTATTGCACTCAATCCTGAATCATACAGTGCATATAAAGTTATGCCCATGTCTAAGCAGAAGAGTGAGACTAAAATTAATGTAGCCTTTCAGTAATGTAGAGAAATACAGGAATGTATGAGGGAAAGGAGGCATTTAAGTCAACAAATTGAGTCCCTTGCTTGTACAGACAATACATCTCACTATGACAGAATTTCAACCGGTTTTCTTCAGTAATTTTTCTTACTTTCCCATTTTTCAATTAAAGTGTTTTCCCTTTCTTATTTACTTCCTTCTGCTCACTTTCCTAACAGAAAAAGAAACCACTAACATTTATAACCTGAGATACTTGTATTCAACATAACTATTACTGTAAGAAACAAAATCAGGAAAGAGCACTTTAAAACCTCATTTAACGTGGAATGCTGAATGTCCTCTCTCAGCTGCCTCTGTGCCTCATCCTGACAGAAAAAAACAAAAGGACAATCTCCAAGAGAATTTGTGGCAATGCAAGGAGACCTGAGATAAGCACAGTAGCTTTCCTCTGCTCTTGAAGATTATGGCCAAAAAAATATAAGCAGGAAATATTTTGACCATATTTGTAGATTAGGGAAAATGTGAATGAACTACAGTGTATTATTAGCCCAGAAAACTGTTGATCAACCAAAGGCAATGGCAACCATATGAGCAGTTTTGTCTGATAAACGTTTTCATGGCCAACAAAAATGCATCGGTAGGCACTGCATTTATACTTTGGAAAGATAGTATAAATGAAGTTCTGATTACCTCTAGTTGGTCAGACTGCCCATTTTCATCATAGACAAATAGGTGTGGCAGCTCTCCAAGTGGTACGTCATAAAACTCAGAATCATAAATTAGTGTATCAGTGATAGGTGCAGCTCCAACAGACTTGAAGATAAAAAATCCCAGAAAAACCTTTACAAAGGTCTGCATTCTGTTTTCCTTTCTGAAAGAGAAGAAAATGAACAAAATGTGGGGAATCTGGTATTTGCAAGGAATCTATGAAAATTTAATCTCACAAATAGAGTACTTTTATGTATGCAACAATATTCCTGATGTATAACTGCTCTCTATTCATGACGAATCAAAGGTTTATTTTGCTTTGTTTCATGAAGGGTCCCTAGATCTGAGAATTTATTCAGACTACAGGCCATACTAATATTCATATAATTTAGAAAAGACAAATGGATTTTTATTGGTATAAAAATAAACTGATCTCAATGAGAAAGCACCTGAAAAGGTGACAGGATGATATGTATATTCATCTCTTTCCCTTTTCATCTAACTTCACCTCTTTCCAATGCACCATTAGAAAAGAACTTCTGAGTAACCAACCAAAATCTAAATTATTATATTACTTGTGTTTGTCACAATGAATAATCTTTTGAAATGAACAACAATATAATTTTCTCTTTCTCCTCCACCATAAAAAAAAAAAATTAGAAAACTTTAGGACCTCTTTCTTTATTGTCTCTGTATAAGCATAATAAAACTTCACCCAGTAGTTATTTGCCAGAATAAAATTTTCATTTCTTGAATGATGTAGCATATTTGGACCATCACTTCTGCAAAGGTCTGGGGAGCATAATACAAAGTAGTCTGTGTCCTCCATAGCTCTGCAAGTGACAGTACTCTGCATTACTTCATTATTCAATCAACACAATTTTTAAAGTAGTAAGAAATGATAGCATAGTAGAGTCACCTGTTCTCCTTGGAGAACAGAATTGTAAGATCGGATTATCACCCATTTAAAAGTTACATATTTTATTAAAATAGTAGAAAATTCATGCTGGCCTCAAATAGTAGCGTTCATGCGTTCCCTATTCCTTGTACATGGTGTATTCACTCATCATATAAGATCCCTGACACAATCCCTCTATTCAGCATTCTTTACTTACACCTTGATTTAGCTACAGCTCCCACTAATTTCACCAAAAGCACAGACAGTGACAATGAACAGTACATGAGTCTAATAAATTGTACTCCTGATGTGATGCTATAATACACACATTTAAATTTTTCATTTTAAAACTGTAACTACTTACATTAAGTATAAGAAATGCACAAGACATTTTTTTGAATGTGTGTGCTGAGCAACAAGCTGAATTTTAGCTTCATGAAAAGAGGTCTTTATGAAGCTGGTTTAGGCATGAGGATATGAAATTCCTCTGGGGATGGTCAGCAACACAAGGCATTCATTTTTCCCTCATTTGCTTTATTCAAAAAGACTTTTCAGCTGCTGCTGGGAGAAAGAAGCTAGAGTCACTTGGGCTTGTCTTTGAGACTTAGTTGAATTGCACCTTTCAGTATTAGCTTCCAATATTACTAAAGGTGTTCTGCTTCGTTACAAAAAATTGAAATGAAATAAAATAAAAATGCAAATGGTCTCTGAAGTAAACTGAAGTATATTGGAGCTTGGTATTTTTCTGTCTTTATATTTTTAGCTGCCTATTTTTGACAGGACTGGGTATGGTCTTGCTTTTCTTTTTCATGTCATTTATCCCAAATGATTCTGCTGTAAAGGATGCTTTCTACTAACCCAAAATGTAATACTAACGTATCTGGCGTAAAATTTTCTCTGAATAAACAACTCCTAAATGAAAAAAAAAAACAAACCACAAACATATTATTCAAAATTATTTTCATTTCACATTGCCTAGGAAAAAAAGGGTTTTAAAGGGCTTGATAAGTATTTAATCTTGTATACACATAGGCAAAACCAGCAATTATAATGATAATCTCTATTAAAACAAATATTTACATATGACTATAGCATGCATCTACATTAACTTGCAAAGTCTGCATGTCTCTGTACTTCCCTCATGTGTAATATATTGGAACACACTGTAATGATATTGGCATCTGCAGTAGCTGTAAGATCAAATATTTTGATGAAGATTATGTATTCCTCTCGCAGGAAGGAACTAAGACATATCCAGGGAAAAATAAATAGTCTCCTCAATCTGCAGCCTTTGAATCAGTATTATGCACCATCAAATAAAACAAATGCTATAAAAATATTTCCAGTGTTAAAAATCCAATTAACTGTTCTAAGAGAGAAGTACCAAAACTTACCTTTAGCTATCAGTGTCTCAAATGGGATGGAGTTGCTCAGAATGCAGAGCCAGTGGTATTAGACCCCGACCAATGGCAGTGGCATTCTGGGGCTGTGGGAGGTGGTACAGCTTCTACCCTCAACTGGAGACCTCAGCCCAGGGAGTTTCTCAGACTTCAAACACCTTTATATTTGATTTTGCTGAATCGAATTTTAGCAAGATCAAAGAAAGGTGTGTTGTAAGCAACTGACATTCACTTCACATCACAGCTTTTTACTCTTTCACTTCAAATTTCTTACTGTTCCTACCAACATACCAATAATATTCTCAGTGGCAAACAGTCTTCTGGGTGTCCTGGTAATCTAGAAATGCATATTTTCCAATGTCCAAAATCAAGGCTTAAGCAAATTGAAGTGCATATGAATATTTTTTACTATGTGTAACTTTTCTATTTTGGGATTCATTGTATGTGATAATGCTTAGTGAATTTCCATCTGCTGTGGGTTTTATCTTGTATGTATTTAGGGGTACTTTTTTGCCTTTACTTTTCTCTAAGCATTTATGAGGCAATATTTACAGGATCTACTCTTTCCAGAATGTTTTCCTTCTGAAGGGGAAATCCCACTTCCTATTAAAGAAGATATATTCCTATTATAGTAGATATGAGTTCCTATAATATGCTGCAAATGACAGGCATACACAGTAGTATCACGGACTTTATTGCACCAGGAAAAGGTTTTACAATGTTAACAGAAGTCAAGCTATCTCTTTTCCTTATCAATGCTATTTTCTTTTTGTCAGTTCCTACTTAATCCTGGATTTACTTTCACATTACAGTATTTTGTACAACATACAACCATTCTTTTGAACTTTTTCATCATTCCTCCAACACTTCAATAATACTCCTAATACTGTCAATGTCTTATATTAATAGTTAGGAAAGGGAAGAGCCCATTCCTAATCTATGGAAGAATATGATTCATGTAGAAGATTCCAATGCCCTCAGCAAACTTGATTCCCTTTGCTTTATATAATTTCCACATCAATTTTTTTCTAATAGGAAAACCCTCCTAAAAGGACAAATTTGTATGAGGCACTGAAGCATATTAAGAATTTTAAGCCAGCTCTCAATAATTTGAAAGTCCAATATTAAAATTCTAGGGCTAGCATAGGGAATCCAAGAAATTTGAAAGGGTTTGGCAGATAGAAAGGTCAAAGAATAGAAGAGGAACAGTTCTGTTAGCAGATAGATAGAGGGCAGGACATTGTAGGACACATCAAATGGCACTATGTATCATGTGCTATTTTGGCAATTGAGTCAAGTTTGCAGTGCCTTACAATACTATGACTCCTCATGGATGACAGACTACTTTCTAAGGAAGGTTCAGCACGATTTGCTTCTATGAAAACAGGTCTCTTAAATCATTAAATCACATATTTCTAACTTCTGGATTCACAGTCCCTCCCATTGTAAGAGCAGCTTTTTCCTTGAAGAATCAGGGCAGTAAAAGCAGTGGGAGCACCACACTACTGTGTCCTGCTGTTTTTCTACAGGTCAGTAGTTTTGGCCTCAATTTACTCCTTAAGTTAGTGATCTATTTGCTTTCAATGCCTATGTATGCTCCTTCCTAGCAACAAAGCAAATAGCTATATTTTCTGCAGCAAAATACATCATTTCACCTTCACCAGTATGTCTTTTTCATTTGCAAAACATATTCTCTCTAGGCAGGCCCAGTGTTCAATGATTTCACTAGTACAAAAAGACTTCAATTTTGCATTCTTTATTGAAGGAAATTCTTATCTACAACAAATTCTTCATATCTATATTAATTCTTGGTTTTTTTTACTTACACAGCTAAACTGATTTAGGCATACTGTGACCTAGGGCCTGAAGCTTTTTTATCTTTTGGTCTGTAGGTTTGCTTTTTCTGTTTTATTAAGACCAATGAAGTTCAAACCACTTTGGTTCTGGATCTTAACTTAATCTTGATTTTATTGTTTTCCTGTATTCCTGTTAGACTACAATATGCTTAGCTGGTCTTGTTTTACAGAAACACTAAACAAAGGAAATTAATTGAAGGTAAATGTTAACTTACAAACATTGAATTTGTTTTTATTTTTTGTTAGAGCTATGGAATTTTCTCTAAAAAATTAGGTATTTTATACAAAGAATTTTACAATCTTATGAACATGATGTTTCACATGGCACACAAATTTGGCCAATAAAGGTCAAGCAAATTAAACCATTTTGTTTGTCTCGATTTGTACTTTAAAGAACCAAAACTTGGAGATTGAGTGTTATACCTGTAGGGGACACACCTTAGTTGATGCTGTAATTAATATTTGGCATTCAGTTCAAGGTTGGATGCTAGAAGTCCTGATGCTAGCAAACTTAGACTAACTAGAAACCCAAAAGAACCAACATTTAAGCATTTTGAGAATATTATGCCATTATAAGAAAAGGACAAGAAAGATAAACAGCTCTTTTGGTGTTGCTGAGGAGAAAGACAAGCATTTTAAAAAGCTCAGAGAAAATATATGCTTGAGCTAGGAACTGATTCAAATCACTGCCTTGAGCTTTCTATATCCTGTTATCACTGAAGATAATGAAATTCCAGAGTAAGACTAAAGGACATTTGGGAGTGAGTACTTGGGTTTTTTCCAGATCCTCTGGCATTTTGCAGTGTAAGTTACTATCTTGCAAACTTCCTCAGTTGTCTCTAAATCTTGCTTTTTGACTTACCAACTTGGGCTTGATTAAAAGCTCACTAAAGTTAATGGAGAGTTCCATTGCATTCAGTGGTTTTCGGAGCATGACTTCAGCTGAAAGCATATCCATCTGTGGTCATTGCCTAACAAATTCCTAGCTAAAATACATTCCCATTGTATAATTGCTGGCAATGCTAAATGAATTAATTTATTCCCTTGTTTGAGAGGGCTTTGTTTCCATTTCAGTTCTCTGAGTTCTTGGAGGTGCAATGACTCCTAGCTGTGTTCTTGAACTTAGTGCCAAAGCCTCAGGGTCATCCTATCATTGTTTTTCCAAAATCTTGATTATAAAGCACTGAGTCTTTGATTCAGACTGTCAGCATGCACTTGACATCAGTATATTTTTTTCCTTGCTTTGTTTTCTTTTGGCCCTTTACAGATTCATCGCCAGGAACTTGTGATGAGAAAGAATGTGCGGGAAAAATACTAGCTTTGCCACAAAATGAAAAATCCTGTCTGACCCTCAGAAAGAGTTTGTATATGATACCCAGTTTCCCTCTTGGCACCTTCTCGATCTGCCAGTCTGAACAGAAGTACATGTCTTTAGTCTGCTGCATCAGTTCTGGAAAGTTCTGCTACTGGTTGTTAACAAGGAGTGCAAGATAATATCCAGCTTTGGAAGGAGTGAAACGGGAGTCCTAAAATGTGCCATTCACTTGGCACTTTCTGCTTGGCTAAAAGGTGCTCCTGGTCTGAAACTATCGACTACAAGCAATAAATGAAGATGTTGATGTATTTTCATGTAAATTAGTAAAAAAATGAAAGATCATCTGCTCCTGGGCCAGGGACCAGTCCACATAAAGGAGAGGAAATACATGAATGTACCTGTACTGGTGACAGTAAGTTCAGCTGTTTGGGCTCCACAGTCTCTTAAAAAGACACATTTGGTCTCCTCCAACTTTTTTCCACATTCTGTGATCAGAAGTTCATCTGCCAGATGAGCAAAACAGGGTCATTCACATTATGTGGTAGGGACAATTGTGTTTTGGTCATATGTGGGAGGTCCATAAGCATTCATTTCTCAAGATATGCTATGTCTCACAGCCAAAATGCAGCTAACAAACATATTTATCTTAGCCTTAGCTTAACATTAACGTTAGTATGAGGAAGCAAATGTGGGGCACTCACAAAAGAAGGCAGCAAAAAATAGTCAGGTTGAATTGGTATAAAGAGCTGGGTGTAAACCAGACTATAGGATAGGCTCACCAAGCAGGGGCAAGAGCCATCTATTCCTAACAAAGTTGTTATGAAAATGTCGCCTCAGTGGGTATAGAAAACATTGGTCTTAAATAAAAATTTATATTTTTGGCAGATGAATTATAAATTTAAACTTATGCAAGGACTGGTTTTAGAAGAAGCAAGTTTGTGTGGTTTCCCTAAAAGATTTCCATAATATGTAGTTTGTTTTTCATATACTATGAGAGAATTCATAGTTTTGAAGTTATAAGACTTCATACATTGTGTCGCTTTGGTTAGTTATCTATATATTTTATTAATTTTTGAATTTTTTTCTCTTTTTAAATGATTAGAAACTATTGTTGATTTAGGTCAGGTTTCCAATTATTTGGATCTCACACATGTAACCTTTATTAATAAAATGCCCACAATAGATGCTTGGTTTCCTTGATTTTACTGTTGAGAAAAGATCACAAAGTAGTTGTGACTCCTTCTACAGACATTCTAAATGATTTGGAAAGATTTACTATTACAAACTTGTAAAAAAATTATTTTAGAATTTAATATAAAATTTTTCAGCTAATACCCTCTAACCTGAATGTATGTACATTAACCTAATCCAATTGGATATGCTTTCATTTTCTAAGTAGAAGTGGTATTCAGCACTCCAGACTATGTCCACTGAATGTTCATGAAGAACTTTACTGAGGGGCATAGCAAAGAGTTTTCCTGTTTTGCACCTATATCCGTCTTCTTTGGCACCCTACTTCCCTCAGGCCTTTAATGCTAGAATCGTCCAACATTTTCATGAACGTTATATAGGGTGCCAGAGAGTTTGCTTCATGTTCAAACACATGCTTTTTCTCAGCTTGTTCTTGGTGTGTGACTTTATTATTTACCGAATCATTATTGATGAATCATTTCCCAATTTTAAATGTGTGGTCAGAATTATATTGAACAAGAAAAATCACTGCAATCATTGAAGTTGGCTACAATCAGTTTCAGGGCTAAAATTCAGGCCAGTATTTTAGAGTGTTTCCTTCTGAGATACTGAACACCCTGACTCTTCTTTCTGTTTGTTTGTTTGTTCTAAAGGCGTAGTAAGAGGACAGAGAGGTAGGAAGCTGCTTTGATACATCCTTTGCCTGTCTCAGTATCACTTGCATTTCATGAATTGCTGGATTGTGGAACCTCATTCACCCTAGGACCCTGGAAAAAGGAGTGCATCATATGAACCTCGCTGGGACTAGGGAACAAAGACCAGAGAACAGAAAAACAAATGTCTCAGAGAGAAGGAGAAAGGAAGGAAATCATGTGTCTGCAGAAGGGATTAGCATTTCCATTTTTGCTCACCGAAGTTAAACAAAGTACAAAAGAAGGATTTAGAGTGCTCCAACTGTTCCATCCCTTGTGCAAAGCACCATAAACAGGAGGAAAAAGAGAGTTAAACAGAAAATATGAGAGAGCTACAATTCTTTTTACTAGTAAAGTCTTGTTTACGTTAAATTATTTCTGCATAAACAGTGGGCACAGGGAAGGAAAAAAGCTTTTTAATGAGTCACAGAAACTACTAAAAGCCAAGTGCCTTATTTCTCACCTCGATTTGCCTGATTTTTGGTTCTCAATGGCAAATTCCCTTTCAATTCACATACCCTTAGAAGCTGTTATTCTTCTCCTTTGGAGTTACTTTTATTGTCACTTCTTACTTCCATGGTTGATGTAGAAAGGTTAAAGTGTCAGATCTTGTAGTATAAGAGGTTTTTCCTGTCATTCAGATATTAATTGTTGGTCTTTTGTGCTGCCTGTCCAGATGTCTGGGTTTTTTTTCAATCTTCCAGAAAAAAAAAAAAAAAAAAAAAAAACCATGCCTATTTAAAATTTGGCAGATGTATGCTGGATCTGGTTAATATTGACTACTAGCAGTGACATCTCAGAATATTTTTATGCAGTCTGGTCTACCAAACTATGATGCTTTTCTTGATTAGCAGCCAGAATATTATTTTCTTGTATATGTAAAGCCCATACCTATTTAGACTCTGATTTACCATTACATTCAGTATACCTGGAATTTCTTAGTTGTTAAGAATAAAGCATTAACTTTAACAGGGACCATGCACATTTGTGGTAAAATCAAACAACAAATCCATAGTTACAACGACAAGAATGGATGGCTCCAACTTTTCTTTTGGAAAGGATGATTTAGTGCCTGCAATATCTGCTTCTGAAATTATTAAACTTTGTTGCAAGCTATGAACATGATCCAAAAGCTATTACTTTTAATCATATTTAGCCAGCCTTCCTGGCATGACCATCTTGTAAAATTCAAAGATCCCCCTTAAATAGTCTTCCAGTTTTACCTCTCTAACATTTGTTTGTATAATCAACCCATAAGTTAAATCCATCACATCGTGCTACTCACTCTTTCTGTATGTTATAAATTTTCAAGCAGATTAAAAACTTGTCAGATTATTACTATATATTATATATGAATAAACCATACGGTTAGCTCAGAAAAGCATTTAGAAAATCAGAGATTTCTGATTATTCAAACTCTGCTATAACAGCTCTGAAATAGTCTTTATAATAAATTTTATTTCTTGCACTTCTCTTTATTTAATTCAAAATTCTCAAGAGAATATATTTTTCTTAGAATATTTTGTAATTTCAGTTTGGACACAACCGGCAGGTAATGCTGAAATATAATCTAAATTGAGGTTGGCACTTAAGATAATGTTTTTCCTTGTTCCATCTAAATATGCAGAGAAGAGATGGAAAGATGTGCTTTCTGAAGATTTGCTGGAGAAATCATAATGGCTCAGGTTTTTTCTACCTTGTTACTAACCTTTTCATACTTTTGAAATTAATTGGGTGAAAATAAATGTTCATTTTGTGCTTCATTGGTCTATCAGTTATGCGTACGCACACAGATACATGAAGGTTATGCTGTATTTTGTTAATGAAGGCAGTCTCAGGAATTCCCACTGAGGCCAAAGACAGGAGTCAGAGTTTCAGACTCACATACTTGGGTTATATTCCACTCACATTAGACAGACCGCCATTCTTCTAAAACCAAATTTACAGTTTGCTGTTTAAGAGGTATAATTTGCATCAGTTTTCAGAAGGAGCTGGGAAAGGAATCTCAGTTCTTTCTTTAATCATAGTTGAACATAAGATAGCACTGCTGAGTATGCAAGCATGCGGTGTGGCAGAGTGGTTTTTATTAACATTCAGAGCTATTGTCTGCTGTTCCAGCCCAGCCTGTGGACTGGTTGGTGTTAGACCCTTTCAGGAAAACGCAGTTGCTGGCCCCAGAGATGGAAAACTTCAGAGCGTTTTTGCTTAGCTAAACAAGTACAGTTCAGAGCTGGGTTATCATATTTATCGCTAAAAGATGTATGATGTTTTGCTTGGGATGGAAAAATAAACCAGAAACAAAGTTCAATAAGACAAGGATTTGGAATTCACTAGAGCACAGGCTTTGTATTGTGTATTGTATATTGACATACCCATTTATTCAAAAGAAATAATGAAGACTATTATATTATAGTTATT
The DNA here is from genome assembly GCA_028565335.1 of Limnodromus scolopaceus. Classification (NCBI taxonomy): domain Eukaryota; kingdom Metazoa; phylum Chordata; class Aves; order Charadriiformes; family Scolopacidae; genus Limnodromus; species Limnodromus scolopaceus. The sequence continues at coordinate 47,619,766 of JAOXNO010000001.1, forward strand.
TCATGGATAGAAACTGTAAAAGATTTTATGTAGCATAATAATTGTCATAATGTCCTTAATGTGTCAATTTGAAACTGAAGACATGAATTAAAGTTGATTTTCTCATCAGATAAATTTTACCCAGTTTCCTATGATGTTTCAGTATGAAGTTGTATATGCGTTTGTAGGTTTGCATTTTGTACTCCATATATTGTAGAGATTTATACCCTCTGCATACATTTTAAAATGTTCAAAAAATGCTCCTAAGGAGGATAACATGACTGCGTGCATTAGAATGCCTTCATGTAATGCTACAGATGTCACATAAAAATGATTTCTGCTTTCCTTGAATTTGTTACAAAATGCATAAGTATTAATTACTTGTAGTATCTTAAATTTTACAACACTAGTACAACTCCCTAGCAAGTAATTCTCACTTACAGTAATCCAAGGAAGTCATAATTACTTGAACCTACAGAACATAATCTGGAAATTATTAGTGCAGTGTATAAACTGGTCATGCTCAAGCACTAGTCTATCAGACATGCAGTTGGCATTCATGATATAGAATCTTAGAATGTGTTGGGTTGGAAGGGACCTTTAAAGGTCATCTAGTCCAATCCCCCTGCAGTGAGCATACCATAACATCAGTTGCATCCTTCCATGACATTCTTGCTTTGTGTCCTTTTGATTGTTTTTTCTAGCAGTAGCCAAGTTAAGGGCTCTGAGGGCATTGATCTCAAGAGAAGCTCTACTAGCATTAACCTACATTGCTCTGGTCTGATATTTGGGAAATATATTTAATATCTCTTATGGAATCAAGGATTCAATGTAAGAGTGTCTAACTCTGGAAGAAGAAAACTGAAAAAATGCTTATTATAAAGCTCAGATACAAATAGTAAAACAGCTCCCTTTTTCTCTCCCAACTATCAATACAGACAAGTTTAAAAAAAAAAAAAAAAAAAAAAAATGAGGGGGGGGTTTTTAATCTTTAAAATTATTTTAAAATATTTTAAAAAATTATTGTTAT
>JAOXNO010000001.1:47620874-47669392 GCA_028565335.1 Limnodromus scolopaceus
TTAAAAAAAAAAAAAAAAAAAAAAAAAGAAGGGGGGGATTTTAATCTTTAAAATTATTTTAACAAATTATTGTTATTGCATTCTAAAAGGCAAGAATAAAACATATATAGTATTGGAATATATTTCATACCATTTTATAAAATAGTAAAATTGTAACCCTGCTTGTAGTGTTTTTAATATATGCTGGCCTGTAAAGCAGATTCTTTTTCTAATTAATTTACTTGAAGTATATACATTGTAAAATAGAGCTGCAGGTGATCATTGAAGTTATTGTAGCAAAATAGATCTGTGACTATATCCAGAGCTGAGCTGAACTTCAACAGTATTGCTTATGCCAGTCCAACTGACTGTCTACAATTTGTTTTCTTCCTATTATTCTAATAACACAGGAATGATTTTTTGAAATGTTTTCATAGAGTAAGTTGTTGGGGTCTTTTTAGCAAAAATCTTTTTTTTTTCCTAACAGTCTCCATTCTATGGGAAATTTTCTTTTCTGCCAACTAACAGTTTCTGAATTTGAAATATTGGATTTAAAAGAAAAAGGCCATGTCCAGGCTTTCCCTGCAATGGGAGGAACAACAGCAAGAGTTTTCAACAAGCTGTAGAGAAGGGGAGCACCTTTACCACCCTTATCGCCTCTCCTAGCGAAAGACAGCATTCACAGGTTACTTCAAGTGACAGAGGAAAAATTACCCTGCTTCATAGATGCATGTAGGTAGCTTGAGTGATACAATGGTTATATCCAACCCAGCACTAGGTCAGTCGATGGGGCAGCAACCAGGCTGAATTCGAAGGTGTATTTCCCAGTAGAGCTTCTGAGAGAGTATGGGTTCTGATCAATGACACAACGTCAACTACAACACAGCATTTCAGTCTCTCTCCAGCTTTTGGATGCCTGGTTCCAGTTCACAGCATCCAACCAGCTCCAAACTGGCACAAATGAGAGGTACAGGAGGAACCATGGCTCTCAGCAGGGAGCATGGGAGGTGGATGCTGCAGTCCGGGAACATGGGGCAGAAGTGACAGCCTGACTCTGGCACTGTAAATGAGAGACACACTTCAGCCAATATTTCTGTTTATTTGTTTTGAATTTCTGCATTAAAGTGTTTCATTTCTGACTGGACTTGGGAACACATCCTTTGAGACACTAATGCACAAAGAATGTGAAAATCTAGATTTTTCTCATAGGCTTTAAGGAAAAATATTAATTTTCTTTAGCTGTTAAAATTACAATGGTGTTTTATATATTATCTACAAAATAATGTCACTGCAAACAAGAATGAAACACAATGTTAGCCAGACCTTTATTTCTATCAATTAAATATTTGGAAAGCATTCCTAAAAAAATACTACCCTATTGAAAATATCGACCCAGATGGCAGTTCAGCAAAAGAGCAGATTGTTATTAACATGACAAGAAAGGAAACTATCATTGGTTGAAGAGCAACATGTGAATTTCTTTACCATTTTCCAGATCAGACATTACATTTTTAAAGACAAGTATCCAAGAAAAATACCTAAATTAATACTTTGTGATTATTTTTGTTTGAAATGAAATATTAAAACATTGCTTTTCAGTTTCTATTTGAAAAGTATGTGTTTTTTTCTGAAAGTGTTTTTCTAATTTATGCACACATACATACATACAACCAGAGACAAACAGACAGATCCTGGTGGCTTCACAGAACCTCAAGATAAAGTAATTAAATGGCCTTAAAACGCCTGATTTGCAGGGTTGTCTTAGGGGGGGTGTGTTTGTTTTACTTCATTGCCTGCACAACGTGACTCTCACTGCTTAAAATTAAACTACAATCAGCATTTGCTCAGCTCACCATCTGCAACAAGTTACCATGTGGTCTCTGCTCCGTGAGCTCTGTCATCTCTGTGTTGCCATTAAGAGAAACAGGGTCAGAGTTAGCTGATGAAAGACCCTTTATCTAGCACAGCCAATATAGAGAAAATACAGTTAAAATTCTTTTTTGAGTGAAATTTCGCTACTGTATATCATCCAGAAGAGATAAACCAAAACTTAGGCACTGCATCCAAGCAAATGTTGGGAAAATACACAAGGACCGAATGAGACATTGAAGAGAAAAGTTTTAGGATTGAAAGTAAGTGCAGATGTAGTGTGTCTCAGTGCTACTTGTGCCAATGAATGTCTGAGAGAATCGTTCATGGGGAAGTTTCAGCTTCTGCAAGTTTCCTAAGTCAGGAAACCCAGATTAATCCAGTTTCATCCAGATTTAGACTGAAGGAATTACTCCAGCTCCGGTGCAGATGAAATTTCTCCATCCAAGCTGACAGGAAACAATGTTAAATTTCCTTGTATAAATGGTCCGTTCTTTCTGTTTCTCTCCTTTGATGAGCAATTTGGTGATTATAGTGCTGTTTGCCCAGATGCCCACAGTTATTTTGCTGATTCCTTTTGGTAGTTAGTTGGTCCACTGTAACCAGAAAAAAAATATATCTGTTGGCACCATGGCAAAAGAGCCTACATCAGCCACATATAAACTCAGGTGGTAAATTTGAAGTTTTCTGATTGTAAGAGCAAGAGATTCTGGAGCAGCTGTCCAGTGATAGTGAAAAGCCTTTGGTAGTTTTAGTGTAAAATCCCGGAAATGTATGAATTAGATTATGTGATAGCAACTAACTGAGATTTTTGCTCCAAATGAACCAGTCCTATATGAAAGTCAGAAGATTGAATTTCATCAGCTGGGGAAAGAGAGAAAGTGGAAATGTTCAGATATAGCCTGACGTGATCAAAATGATAGGCAAGGAAGACAATTTGAAACTGTACATTTTTAATGTATGAAGTGTATTTGAATAATCACATGTGAAAAGCAAGAAGGAAAAAAAATAATAGGAATTGCTGTATCGGAGACCAGAAATAAGAGATTCTAATAACTGAGCTTTCTAAAAATACTGACAAAAGCCATGCATAAGAATAATAGTTCAGGCACAGGAAACAGTATAGCACGTAGTGACAAAATTCAGACCCCAGCTGGAAGAAAGAGGGTTTCCAAAAGAAGAGTGGAGGAAAAAGCAATAGCAGTAAGGGACACACATCAATAGCGTTATGGAGAATTACAGAAGAAAAAGAGTAAGCTCCATGTTTTCCCATTACAAGTTCTAATTTCTTTGATATAGCCTTCAGCAGGAGATCACAAAATCCTTACCACAGAAGCTAAAGATCCAGTAATGTCAATAAATTGATTTGTCAAAAGAAAATGAGCAATGGGAGATCAGCAGGGCTTGGAGGAGAGTGGGGGAAGGACTAAGGCCTACTGAAGAATGACCTGAGATGTAAGAGGACACCAGGGAAGACATGTTGCTGCTAAACCCGTAAAGAAGATACTGAACCACTGATTGCTCACAAGATTGTTTTCTGGAAGGAAAACAGAACTTTCAGTTTATCTCTGTTATGCAGACATGGAAGTGTGCATCTCATTTGTAATCTCTACTATCCATGGATTATGTCTTCTCCTTAGTAAAGGCTGAGTAACACAGCTTCAGCTGGTGAAAATCATCAGATTTTCACGTCAGAGTGCAAATTAAATGAAAGTTGAGCCCTGAATATTTTATGGGGGTTTAATGATAATTAATGCACAAGCATGATATGCCAAAAGTAAATATAAATTAAAGAACAGTGCAGTGTGACTTGTAAAACGCCATTACTGAACTAAAGCCATCTCTGAGGTAAATCATTTGGAGCCCGTGGTGAGCTTGGTCTGCTGGAGAAAGTCCTTGCTTTCATTTACACCTCTGAAACACTATTAACAAAGGTAGATTTTGGCCCACATGCTACTTTAAACAGAACTCGAGGGTAGTAAAAAAGCCAGACATTTCTATCATTAAAAAGAATCCTGCTGAGGGGACCAGTCTATTTTAGTTGCTACTGTATAGTGCCAATGACTGTCACTGTATCAGCTGCCAGAGAGAAAAGTTTGTTCCTGTAAGATTTTCTGCAATAGAGTTTGAAATGGTTTCATTTAAATAACTCTGGGTACTATGTCTGCAGCTTTAGATCATTGAATAAAGGTAATAAAAGGGAGCAGAGGAGACCTCTATAATATATTGTCTGAGAAGAAGAATAACCAAAAGCAACAAAAACTTTCCCTTTGGCAGTTACTTTTTTCCCTTTTACTCCATGAAACATGAGAACTTTTATTATATAAAACTGTGCTTTCTTGTGAATTTTTCCTTTAGGCTTGCCAATAAGAGATGATGATTTAATTTTTTCCAGATATTCAGTTGATTTAATATAATTTCTTTCATGTGTAACAGAATGGGATAAATGGACCCAGGTCCTAGAATATCTATTCTTTTTCACAAATCCTTAAGGGTACATTTCATGGAATCACAACATATTTTTGGCATTCGATTCTTGCAATAATTACATGGTGTTTGATTATAAGGCTGTTTATTGAAGATCATACAGTGTTTGTCCTGTGTGCTTAGCCCTGGATTTCTTCTTTGTTTTAATGGACAGAGATGTATCCTTCCATTGAAAATGTTATTTAAACCAGACATATTTGAATAACAACCCCCCTTGCCCAGGTTTTCTAGACACAGCTGTTACTATTGCAAACCCAGAAGCTTTCATGTACTTCATTTTCATTTCATTTCTCTTGGATTATTTCCGTAATAGCTTGAAGCCTTGATTGTGGTTAAAAGCTTCATTTTTCTCTAACTAAAACCACTTTCATGAAAGTCTTCATTTCATAAAATATTTTATTTACTTTCGTGCCTCTTCCTCTACCCTGTGTCTTATGTGTATGCAATATGTTTCTTTTGTGTGCTACACATATATTTATTTGGAAAACAACAGACTGAAATGAACATATGTATCACTCAAACATATTCTATTGACACAAAGAACAACCCTACTACTGTGGGATTCTGGCAAGAAGATGTGTAGATATGGAGAGGGAATGCATGGTCCAGAACAACATTTTTTCTCCTTAACTATATTATGTATTGAAATAAAAATGCTGTTGTGTTAAGGTTGAGCCAACAAGCAATACTGTGGGTAGAGTGGTTTGATAGAAAAGCTATTATGTCCTTTGTTCTCAGCTTTTCCTCCTGTTTGTCACTGAAATTCAGCCCTCAAAATTAATCTCTTTTTACACTGTTCTAGATATTCTTAAAGTAGACAAGGACTTGGGGAAATTCCCACGATTTTCGTTTTACTCCTTTCTTTTCCCTTCATTTTTGAATAGGAGCCTTAAGGTCAGCCTCACTCTCTGGGAATGACTCCTTCACTGACTTCATAGTCCAGGATAGGGGAACGGCTAAATTTTGTTGCTATTGCTGTCAGGGCTGCTTCAAAACAGTGCTGCTGATTTCACTGTTGGTTTGCTGACCAGAATCCATTTGGGACCAAAGTAACTCAATCTATCCGTGTAATAAGCGATTCACTCTTACATTCCTGGAACTCCAAAAGATGTAAGATCAGATGTTTATCTGCAATTAAAAAAACAGACAAACAAACAAAAAGCCTGAAAAATGTTTATCTCAAAAGGTAACCTGGCCTCCAGTAAAAAAAATCCTGTGAGTTGGATTTCTGATATTCTGCAATCTGAATTTAAATTTTAATTTAATCCATATTATTCAAGATTAGAGATCTAGTTGTCTACCTGTCATGAATAAGACGAATATACAAAGTCATCCCATTTATAAGAGTAGACGTGTCAAAGATTTTATGATTAACCAGTGCTGGGACTGTACTTCGAACTTCTTTAAACATTGTTTCTATAACCATCCAATGTTGACTTTCCTTCTTCAGCGTGGATCTTCTTTTTCCTGGTATTCCTAGAAAAAACGAGGACATTTTCATTTCATGATGTTAAGTAGAGGCAAGCAAAAAGCAAAATTTTGCTCTTGAGCTTGCAGTACTTCTGAGCCATAATTCAGCACCTGAAAGTATTTAAGGGGTCATAGTACTTCCAAAAAAACCCAACAAGTTAGAGGACCACTGCAAATTAGTATATCATTGATCATATATCAACCAGTGTCTGAAACATTAGCTGATAAAACTAAGCACATGGGGAAGCATATGGTTTACGGGATAAAGGTTAAGCCTGAGAACACTGCAGAGTTGATTTGCCAACTGACATTGTCTCTTCATGTGGTTTCCAACAAATCTTTAACAAAATTCATGATTGTGGCATATTACCATATTCCTTGTGGAGTTTGTTCTAAAAGGCAACTCCACATCAGTATGAAACAGCGCACTAAATATAGTAATGCATGATCTGAAGAAAGCCCATGGGTGTTATTTTCACATCGGCACAGTTTCTTTGTGTTTGGAGACAGCTCAAATGTTGGATTACATATTAATCACAGCACTTTAGACAGCATTACAAATATTAAACACTTACTATTAGCTGTTGCTGTCCTGCCAGTTCCCAAAAGAAGTAAAGCTAGACAAGGCTGAGATATTATTAGTCTCAAGTTTTAGGAAAGACCACAGCACTGCTACAAGAAGCAATGTGCACCAGTAGTTTCCAAGCTTCCAGACTCTCAGTTTTCCTCCAAAAAACCATCTAAAGTATTTGTGTCTCCTTCCCTCTCTTTTTATTCTCATGCAAAGGGATGCCTAAAAAGGCTTGTCTCAAGCTTCCTTCTTTTCCTTCTTTCTGTTTTATTCCCTCCATCCCAAATTCCTTCTCTTCTTTTCCTTCCCTAGTCTTCTTTTTCACATTTCTCAGCTTCTCTCTTCTGGTATTTGACTTCATTTGTCTCCTTCTTTGTCAAATTGTGGTTATATTGGCGACATGACAAATGACAAATACAGTTGTTTTGTTACTTGGCCAGATATTGGCCACAACAACAACTTTTTCATATATCTGGGAGTACTGTGTAAAACTGATGCCAAGTACAACTGAAGCTCCTGCACAGACTTTTGAGATCTCTAGTTCTCCCTAAACTGGTAGTTTTCTACAATTACAATACAATATTGTAAAAGGGCTTTTTTTTTTTTTTTCCCCCAAGTAGAAAAGACCATCAATGTGGCAAAGGTTAATACAGCTTTCTAAGTACAGAATACTACCCACAGCCACTTTGGATGTAATCTATTAATTGATTTCCCATTTGTTCATATGACTTAACTTCGCTTTCCACACTGTTTGTATCTGCTCACAGTTCAGCACAAAAATTGACAACATAAACACATGACCTTGTGATGCAGTGGGGGAAGCACCTAATCCTGATCAAGGGCTTTATAAGCTAGCTAATTTGCAGTGCTTTCAGCTTTTTCTATCTGTAGAAAGCACAGGGCTTCAGCATGTCCCACTTATCTTTAGACAAGTTAAGAGATTTTGGTCTGAGAGCTTACTCTCTTGAAAGAATGGGAATTTCCATTTCCAGCAAGCAATACTGCAGTAGTGTGCAGTCACTAGCTCAGGCGACTCCCAGTTCTTCAGGCTTTTTGTTGAATTTGAAAACAATCTTAAAATTAAAATATCTGTCTCTATGCACACACAGAGCAGGGACAATTTAGAAATGCTAAGTGTTTTCAATGGGATGCAAATATTCAATGTGAAATGTGTATTCTAGTAGATCAATGTGAAAAGACTTATCTAGAACATTTCAAATTGTCTGCTAATGATAAGATATGCTTGTTTAAAGTTTATTTTATTCTAAATAAGGAGCATGAATTCATCAGAACTTTTCTGGAAACGGTTTCTGAAGTCTTCTGAAAAAGTTAATGAAAACTGTAGGAATATTTGACATATTCTCCCTGAAAACAGTAACAGATTTCAAAGGAGAGGCACTTTTTTTTTTTTTTAAACAAAGAATATGTTTACATGAGCTTTCACCAACACTTATAACTGCTGGGCTGTGCCTGAACGTTTATGTTTAAACAGTTTCTGGAGACTTGGAAGAGCTGACCGATGACTGTTTAGATCTAATCACAATGGTCAGTATGGAAAAATAATAATGTCACAAACCCATCCGTGTCACCAACCTCTGAGAAGGTAAACAAGAAGGGACAAATCATTATGTGCTATCAGAAAACTGTGCAAATGTTAAGTCAATCAGTACAATCAAAAGAGCCAGTTCTGGGGAGAAAAATTTTCCATTTCTGCATTCACAGCTTGCCACTGGTTCTTTTCTCTGAAGTCCCTCTGGTTTTATGCCTTAGCAGTAAACTACCCAAGCTTCATGTATAGGTTTCCAAAGATCTCTCTCCCATCTGCACTGATGAACTAACATGATTCAAGAGGCAGTTGTGACAGATCATTGCACAGACTCAGTGACAAATGGCACTAGACCAGATGAGGCTGAGGTAGTGATGACTATATATGTTCTATATTGATATAGATGAGGTTGTGGACTTGTCTCTTGCTTTCTTTTGACACATTTAAGTTTAAGGTCTGCTGTAAAAGAAAATATATTTCAGGGAGCAGTTCTGTATAACTGCTGACAGAAAGCATGGCTGATATACCAAGGATTTAGGTTTTTTTTTTAAATTTGATAGAATTGTTATAGGGTTCTAATGTGCCAAGCAGAATGTATCAGGTGGACTTTTGGACTTCAACCAATATTAGGATCCTTCAAGCTTGAAACAAATTTAGAAATGTGGTTTTTTTCATCAATGTTGATCCTCAGCAAGACAGAGGTAATTGTTGCCTCTCTCCATATTTCCCACTTATACAAGTATTTGCATGTATTTGTAAGTCTGACAGGTTGCCCCAGTTACATCTTCATCTCCTTTTGGCTTGCAGTGGATGATTTTCTGTTCCACATGTTTGTGATAAAATAGGCTTCATTTAGTTGTTAAACCCCTTTCTTGCCTTGATTCCTACCTCTCAATTCAACTTTTTCATAACCCTAAGTTGCTGGCCACCTGCTTCAGCTCCTCAGACACAAGGCCCACAGGCTGTCATTCCTCCATCAACCCAGATGGCCCATGTTAGAAGCAGCCCATCAATAACAGGACTTATCCTGCTCCATCCTTCACAGTATCACCAATGGGAAAAAGTCCAGTATCGACGCAATACTAAACCACCAGGAATAAGCTCCACAAGAGTTTCAGGAGGTAGGCAGTGGATGTCTAAAAATCAGGAAAGCAGGCACTACAGAAACCTTGAATCTCTGGGAATGCTGTATTTCATGCACAGGCGTCTTGCACAAACATTGACAACAATTGCAGTTGAAACAACACAGAAAAGGAGGCCTGTACACAGAGGTCACAAAAGTAGGAAAATACACAAGTCTTACTAATGCTTTGAGGAAAATAAGAAGCACACATAATATTGCACCTGAAATCATTCTTAATGTTCTTCAATACCTGATAAATCTGTTATGTAACACCAGACAGAAAGCATATGTGAAAAACAAACAACAGAGGGAAAAAGAAAAGCATGAAGTCTTGCCTTAAGAACAGAAAGTTAGCTTTTCTGTTTGTTTGTTTGATGGTCAGATCACTATAAAAATATTTATGTTTATTTGACTAAGAATTAAATATTTTCATCTTCTTATTGAAATGGAAAATAAACCCACACCATGTTTATATGTTGTATTTTAAATTGAATGTTAAAGAACTTACATCAAACCAAAGCAAACACATAAATGACTAGCTTTTTAAAAGATCCAAAACACCATAACCTTCAGAGAAAACCTTCACCAATAGCTTTCACTTCCCCATCTGGCCAGTAATTCAGAGACAGGGAATTTGGGGACCCTGTGCCAGGTAGCTTTCCCAGAGAAGACCTCTTAGTTGTAACTTCAGCAGAGCAGCTCCTGTCTATTCCGGTGCTAAGCAGTGCTGGGAAGCGTTGCTATCAATCTTTTCTGTTTGAAGTAGTTCCAGTCATTAAAAGAAACAAATCTTAAGATTCACAAAACAGAGTGAACCTCTAGTCTCGTGCTCAAAACAGCCTCCTCAGAGAAAAACCATCTACACGCCAATTCACTCTGCTTCTGATTCACACAAGGATTTGAGCCTAGATCCTATAATACCATAAAGGCTATCCTCACTGCCAGAGGAGAGAATTGGGGGATTATTTCAAGTCCTGAAACAAAGCAGAGCATCACAAGGAGAATACCCTCCTTGAAACAGGCTTCCTAGTAGTAAGAGTATGATTTCAGACAAATTCCAGGGTTTCATTCCCTGGAGAAGAATATATCCTGCTACATGGATGTCTTAGCAACAAGATTATTAAATAAGAAGCGTGAGCTTTGTTTTAATCTTTTTTTCTCTCCTGTGGTTGAAACTATTTGCATATTTTTTCTGAATTTACTAGTAATTCAGAAAAACCATGGTAGAGCATTTTAATGAATAAATGATTTATTGAAAAAGCCTAGCTTCACTGAGAGCTGCTGATTCTACATGTAACTTTCATTACCGGAGACCCTAATTAAGGAACAGCTTTTGTTTGTGGAAGATGTGATTCCAATTTCTTCACTAATTTTCCTACAAAAAGAGACTGGGGGCAGGGAGGGAAAACCTTGGAAAAGAGATTTCCAGATAAACCCTATCTGCATGACAGCATCAGCCTGGGTCCATGAACGTGCATAGGAGGAGATGTTAATGCTGGGGGCAGTGGGGCATGGTGTTCTGCCGCGGTACATGTGCGGCAGTCGGGCTGGCGCTTCCCTGGAGAAAACCAGATGCAGCCAAACTGCCAGGAAAAGGATGAGATCAGAACAGCTATTAGCGCAGCATACATATACAGGCTTAAGCTAAAAAACCACTGAAGAAACAAAGCTAAATCAAGCTGACAGGCAGATAGGTTGGTCGAATGCATACGCTACAGAAACCAAGACAAAAACAGTAAGAATAATACCCAGGCTGCTGGCAGCAGTGCAGGGGGTGTGAGGAACAACTGTATTGGTCAGGAGTTTATATGTATTACAGTATAGATTTGTTTTAACTAGCACTGAAAAACCAAGCACAGGACTACGAAGCTACATTACCTCTACTAATGGGGAAGGAGGTAAATTAGCTAAGGCAGAACATGATGCAAATGACAGATATTGCTTCATAAGCCTGACCTGAAGTGGTTAGTACTAGTCCTGAGTATCATTACAGACACAGTGTGGTGCCTTGTAGAGCTACTCTTTACATTTAAATGGGTAAGCATTTCTGGAGGGGAAAAAAAATGTAATTATGGAGGAGACTTTCAGCCAAGAGGATGATGTTCCCTTGCTGACTTCAACAATGTCAAAGATTCTCTGCCACACATGGCAGAAGTGGGATATTGGCTGTTCAGCAGCAAACACAGCAGTTTAGGTGGTACAGAAGTCTGATTCCAGAAAGATAACGAAACTAGCTGCAATATAATATCAACAAATACTTTTTCTAGGCTGGAAAAACGACAGCAAGTATTTGTGGCAAAGATTGGAAACCATTTGGGCACAGCAAGGGTGAATGAAAATCCCTTCAGTAACACAGTATATATGTTGGAGTTAGTAACTACAAACACATAAATTGGCTTTCTAGTTGTCTCCCAAATTTTTCCCTCTTAGTGTTTGTGTTTCTTCCTTTAAGTGTCATACAAGCTGCTGTGGTCACTGGCATCTCTGCAGATGATAGTTGTAGTGGCGTTTTTCATTAAAGGTGTTGAAGATGAAAGTGATAGTGAACTGTTTGGCATATTGAGAAAAAATACAAAAAATTCCAGAGAAGAGTATGGAGCAAGAAGGTTCACGCATATGACTGAAACCTTAAGTATGCTGGAAGCATCTATAAAGGATTTTTCTTCCTGCAGAGCCAGCTGTGTTATAAAACCATACAGTCTTTTGATAGATCCAACATCCAGCCTCCAATCAAGCTGGCACATGTGTCCAAAACATCTGGGTACTTCACAGTTCTTGAGCCTCTCATTTTGCTTTAATGCTTTTCTTTACAGAGCAACTGTCTGTACCCTGGGCTGAGGTGATACCACATCTATGTTAATGACCATAATTTCAAAATTAACTCGTATGTAATATGCATTTCTGGCAAAGCACTAGGTGTTTGTGGTTTGGTTAGCGACTGACCACAACTGCAGTGTGCTTAAGGTGATCTGCTTTGTTCTCAGCTTCTCATACTTGTAAGTGTCTTTGTTTTTGTACATGATATTCCCTTCAAAATGGTTTGTGATGTGCTCTGACAATTAAGAGAAAGAAATGTTGGCTTTGTGAAGGTAGCTGTAGGTTCAGACAGGACAGTTATGAGGTCTGTTCCTCCTTGCAGTGGAAGAGACCGCAATTTTTCTTAACCGGGAAATTTCAGTGGGGAGTCTTAGACCAATCTTGGATTAGAAAGAATTAACACCAAACTTTCAAGCACTGTGATCCTTTTTACATAGTTTTAGGGACCATCTTCATAGGGAAAAAGACGTTGTGTTTTACAATTTCCTTTATAGTTTTCTGGCATAACGGATGGATTGAATGAGGGGTGGCTGAAAGCCTACATTACCTAGTTCCACACAATAATGCAATTTAGGCCTGCTGTTGTAACCTGAGGGGAAATTTCACCATCTTGCCCAAAATGTTTAAGAGCATTAAGACTGTTGCAAATATAGACATGCATGCAGTAAAGCAGTTCAAACCCCAACCGAGTTTGTTTTGTCTTGTGAAGGTCACTACAGTTACGTAACTATTTTCTGCTCTACTTCGTACTGCTCGTTCTAGGAGAAGGAATCAAGATGGGATAAATTAGCCTAAGTGAGGATACTGAGGATTTTCTCTTTATTAAACAGTTCCCAGATGTGTAGTCAGTGGGTGGCATGAAAGGTAAAGAACACAGAGCACTTGGAAGCAGCAGCTCTTCAGCCCAATAAAAGTTCGTCTGAAGTTGTGTCATGAATTTTTGTCTTCACTCAGATTAACTGGCATTTAACAAGGACAGGTCTTGAGTATTAATCTGCATGTGTCCAAAGATTGTTCCATAAAATAGTACTGATCTTTGAAGAACTAATCTACAAGGCTTTCCACCCTAGAGTGGATTGGAAAAATCCACTAATATTGGGCCAGATGGTGTAAAATAACTGCTAAAAGTGACTTCTTCAAATTACGTGCCCTTGATTTCATCACACAATGCTCCTATCAAGAACACTGAATACTTGATGCTCCAGTATCCCGATATGATTTTACATATCATCCCTTCTTATGTAAAAGCTTGGCATCTTTTGAGGGAAGGGTTTTTCTTTTCTGTTTTAAGATGTATATAATGCCTAAAAGGGTCATAATTTTTGGCTGGAACTTCAAGATGCTTTGCTGTACAATGAGTTAGAACTGTAAATAATGTTAATAATATGCATATATGCCTGAGAATATTAACTTTGCAGTGTGTAATTTTTGTTCTTTGTTCTTGTCTTTAAAGTAGAAATTAATCTCCAACTAAAATCACATAATTATTGTTATAATTTAATTAGTAGTATTGTCACATAATTTTTTTCCAAAAAATAAATTATTATGCTATTATTGAATAAAGAACATAGGTAAACATGCATACATATTGTAGAGACTTAAAATCTGTGTTTTTTCATATAGATTGAACACAGAGGTACAGAAAATATTTTGCTAGAAGGGCAGGAGTTTCTCAGCAATCACATAAAAAGAACTGCAAAAATAAATGGTTTGGGGTAGGATTTCTGAATGGCTTATTTCTATGCTGAGTGTCTATTTTAGGTTATTTCCACAAGTGCACTGGAGCAGAATAGGACCTGATTTTCAGATAAAAAGAGGTGGAATGCTAGAAATTGCAGTTCTCAGCCCTTTAAAAGATCTACATTTAAGAAAATGCTTCATCTTCAAAGAGAAAACTATACCACATGCATAGCCTTTAAATGCTTCTTACTAAGTCCAGTCTTAAAATGTTAGGAATAGGTGCAAGATATCAAAGAGCAACTAATTGCCTCTATCTACAAATGCAAGAAGACTAAAATAATATGACTGATGAATAGTCTGTTGGGCTGACTATCAGAAATAAAATCTCATACTCTCCCAGTGAACAGTTGACTCTAATGTTCAAGTTGTGCATTGAAATCCCAATATTATATTATAAAAATAGAAAAAAAACCGAAGCAGATTTCATAAAAAGTTGCCTGCTGATATCTCCGTTGTTAATGAATTGTGAATGTGTTACATTCTAAATACCTGGACTTCTCTAAAATCCAGTGTTATTACGTACATGTATATGAGTCAACAGATATCTAAATACTGCTCTGAGTTGATTGCATTTGCTTAAACTGATACAATTCCTATGCAAATATTTGCTTAGTTCGGTAAATAACTCGGAGGGAATGTATCTATTAATTTCTTAATTCTCTCTTTATCACCATTATATTAACTAGCCATTCCATTTTTTGTGAAGCATCGAGTCTGTGAAGTGTATAATCATTACTGTTCTTGGTTTTATCTCTACGAAAACTAAAAAGAACCAAATATTCAATGACTATCCCAAAGCTACATAAAAAAAACGATGTCAAAACTGGAAATGGAATACTGACGAATGAAAAAGCAGAAAATTGGTACCTTGACAGACCAAGATTTCATCTCATTTTTCCTTGTCCCTGGGTTTGAGTTGGATCAGTGTATTCCAATTCTGAAAACATACACTGAATGAACCCATACAACAATATGTATTGAGTATATTGCTTTGGACTCCGAGCCTCATATACTTCATGCTTTACAGGTATCAGTCTTCAAAGGATAACAACAATTTATGAGCTGTTTACATGTTGAGTGGTTGTTCCTTATTAGTCACTATCTTAAAAAAAACAGTGGCAGTTCTGACAACTAGTAATAATGCAATTCACGATTTTCCTAGCATGTATGTTTAGCCAAGTGCACCACAAGTCATTGTGTTAGTTACTATGTAACAAAATAGGGAAATATAATTTGTCTGTAGCAGTGATGTTAACAGGATAGACATTCTAGAATTTGACAATAAAGATGGAGTAGATAAGAGCTTTCTTTGGAATATTTGGCATCTTACACAGATGATTTTCAATATATTTGCATTAGAAATTCTTAAGTAAAGTGTTAAGCACATATTTCATGTCTTTCCAAACTCTCTTCTTGTTCTCTTGTTCAAGAAGAACAATCTTTTCAACTGTAGAAAAGATGCAAGCAAAGAAAAAAATAAAGTCAAAACAAAGCTGTTACTTTTTGATTTATGAGTTAGAACAAGTTTCATTCCAGCAAAACTTGTATTTTAACACTCTCACGGCACGAGTGATGCTGAAATATCTTTATATGACAACAGCTTGAAGTAGTCGAAAACATATCATGATGTCCAAAGGGATTGGAGGTTGAATTTCGTTTCCATCCAGGCGAAGGTATCGGAGGCGAGGGATGTTGCCATAAAAACCATAGTCTTCTTCTACAGCAATTGAGACTGGGCATATTTGAGTGCCATTGACACCTGAAAATGTAGATCAATATGTTACGTAGTTTCCACGGGAAAGGTTCATGAGGATAAAATTAATTTAGAAAATGAGTAAAACAGGTTTCCACTATTATTTGCATGGGAGACATATCAGAGTTTCCTATCAGAGTTGGAAAATGCTGAACTAAGAATTAGCTGCCTTTTTGATTGAGCAAAAAAGCATCTTAACATAAGGTAATCTAGATCAGTGAATCACATATTTAATGTGCTGCAGTTATGAATAAAGGTCACTAGATGCATCTAACTTTACCTTGGACAGAGAGGAAGCTAATTTAGAGAACTACGGGATAACTTCATTGAGAAATAGCTCTCTGCCCTCAGAGGGAGGGGAGAAAGGTTAATGCTAAGGGATTTTGAACATCTTACTGTAATGATAGTACATTAATTTTAGTTGATATTATTCCCCAATGAATATCTTGCATTCAAAGTGATAACAGTATTGAATCATATCAGCTTTTTGCGTAGCGTCTCTGTACTTTCCTATTCTCTCAAATTCTTCAGTAAAGTTTGTTTTAATTGCAAGAATATAAGTTGTAATGGGATATTTTTCTTCCTAATCTGAAAGCCAACAAGTTCTTAAAATTCTTTATAAATCACACACAGCTTTTTTCAGTTGAGTTAAAATTTGAAACTATGACTTAAATCATTACACATTTTTCTAAGAGTTGAAAAGATTGAGTTCTTCACGTTGCCTCCCCTAAGTTAGCTCTACACTGTCGCTTGGCTAAAATGCTTTTCACATCTTGTCTATAGTTGCCGCTGCCCTATTTCAGCCCCTATTCTAGAGAACACTGAAGATACGTTTATCAAAGATATCAAATTTCTTTGACCAAATTATGGTATGTAGTGATTGGTCTGACTGCTTGAGGATCTTGTTGGCCCCAGACCACCTGCAAAAGTAGTTCAATGGAGGCCATGTAATATTTTTTGAGCACATTTTTTTAACAGCTGAGAAATAGGAAAAGTTTTCTACCAAAAATTTTCTCCCTTTATATTTAACAATGATAATATGTACACATCTTTTGATTACAATCCTTAAAACTGATTAAATGTTATGATGAAAAAAAAAAAAAAGCCATGATGTTTTTTCCCCAAAGAAAAGAAAAAATCCACCCTATTTTGAAAAACTGCCCGGATGTTTGCAACATCTTGGAAATGGACTTTATCTTTGTCATGGAAACTAGATAAATACATCCAGTTGGCCAAGGCCTAAAACTTTTATCATATCCATGATATCAAGATGTCTTTGCCTATATTGTGAAATTTGATTAATGTTAGTAAAACATTTTATATCCTTGGAAGAAACAAGCTACAACTTATTTTTATGTGTGAAGCTACAAAGTAGGAAGCTTGAGAAAGATTTTTCCTTATGAAAGCAATTATTAGAAGTTTTATAAGTGAATCAACACTATGTAGCAGAAAATATCTGCCTTTTCAGGTCAGCACTACTGTCCTTAGGAGACAAGATAGCTTCAAGTGTGTTCTAAATCTCTGTTCTCTGACATAGAAACTATGCCACTGCACTAGTTTTCACTGAGTTAATTACTCGAACCTTAAAGTGAGGCAGCAGTTATCTAAACACAGGCCACCTATGAAGAAGTTATTTGTTGATGATCTGTGGTATGAAGTGGTTTGGTTTTTTATTGTTCTCTTCCCATGAACAGTAAATCCTACCCAAATTATCAGAGGAGTAAAAGCCTTTCTATTTCCTGTTCTGTTGCAATCCTCTTCATGGTATATTGCTGAATTTTGCTTAAGCAAGAGGGACAGGGCAATCCATCTACAAAATTCACCCTGCCTAAACTGATGCAGAGGGTAAGTGTCAGTCTAAGTAAACCATTTAGACTCTGTTTATAAACTCTGGAGAGAGATTAATGCTTCCAAAAGGTGATTCACAACTCCCTAAGGTGGGATGATTTTCCCTCTGCAATTGTGTATCTCTTTCCATTAACTGAGTAGGTGGCCTGTATGACTAACCTAAACTAGATACAAAAATCTGGGATGGCTAATTCAAATAAGATGAATTCCATTTGTCAATATTACAAATGGTGTAAAATTAAAAAATGAGCATCTCATTAATGGTTAATACTGTATATCTGCTGAAGAACCACAGATGATCCTGTTTCTTTTCCAATAAAGCTCATAATTTAGAAACATTCAGAAAATAAGTTGATCTAGAAGATAGATGTGTTCTGACATATATGTCTGAGAGGGTATTTCTGTTTTGTTCTTGTAACTTCTATCTGCACTCGCTGTAGTCCAACTCAAATAGTTGGACTCCCTTTCTCCTTTTCAGATAATATTTAAGTGCAGCAGCCATGGATCAGCCTGGAAATATGTACCTTTCTGGGCTCTTCTAGCAAAGAAGCCAGTGCCAGCTATAGCAGAGGTCTGTCAGTAAGTCAGGATCTGTAACTTCAACCATTTCTTTCCAAATATCCTAAAATGGATTCTGATAAACCAGCATTGCTACCTAACCCAAGGACTTCTCCCTTTTTCTACATATGGAATAATATTAGCTCTGAGGAACTATCCCAATCTCCTGTGTTCTTCTAAGGGAACTTACTGTTCACTACCTTTTATCGCTCCTTTGATAGCACTCTAGTACCACCTGCTTACTCTAGCTCACTTGCTACATCATCATTTCAGGCCTCCACCTCTTTTTGCTTCCCCTAATGCTCCCTTTTCCATCATTTGACATCTGCCCAGAGCCTTGCATTTATTATCTTATACATAAATATGTAAATATGTGTGTTTTAAAATGCCATGAAACAAGTGTGGATCATATCTGTTGTAGCCATAATTAGTTTTGGGTTTATGTTGATTTCGCTTCCAGCTTTCAAGTAGTTTTTTTCCTCTGCTCGTTGAGAACCTTGAGGAAGGGACCACAGGCGAAATCCTGGTTCAACTGAGACCAATGACTAACATTGACTTCACTGGGCTTCAGGATATTGCCTTATATCTTCATAAATAGTGTCTGGATTAATAAAGCCTTGGACTAACTCGAAGCACTGATGTTATACAATAACATACAATAAAAGGTAGGCAAATAGCATTTGCATAGAAGTTTTGACATCTGAGCTCTTGCAATGCCAGCAGTGTAACTATGAACCACCAAGAGAAAATAAAGCAGCAATTGGCGGGTGTGCAGAGGTATCTGAGAATTAATGTTATAAAAAGGGTTTGTACTGCTCATGTGAAAATAGACTTCCAGGAGGACTCTTCTTTGGAGAAACCAGATCCAGGCTTTTACAGTTATTTTTCTTTCAAATCTTTTACATTTGTTGTCTTAAAGTTATGACTGAATGTCAGCTTCCTGGGTTTAAGAAGACAAAAACAATTTACAGAATTAATGTTCACATCTTATTAATTCTGCCTGATGGAAATACATTCTTTGTTTGTGATCCTAAAGGTCTTTTCAGATATCATCTATCAGGGCAGTGTCTCATGAAGACTGTCATTATCCCTTACCTCTTGAACAATTATGGTATGTGGTAGAATGTGCCTTACATATTATTGGTGTTTAATTTAAGATGTCAGGTTGACTTTTAAAATATTTTTGACTACTTTATATGTAGTTACTAAGAATAAAAAGGTTTTTCTTTTGAGATTAAAAGCACCATTGTGCTTAAGTTACTAATGAATTTGAAAAGTGGTAAAGGCATTAAGGAATATAAGGCTTATGGAAAACTATTGTGATTTAGGCTCATGGGTACCTGTGTGTCATTGGAAAATAGGACTTGAGTTTGCACATATTACACTCACAGGTTGATTTTCATGGTTTCAACCTTTTTAAAACTCATTTAGGAAAGGAGGATAATTTAATAGCTCTTTAAATATTACTTAGACACAAAACACTTCTTAAACTGGACAGGTTACATTCCATTGATTTCAATTTAGTGTCCATTTAAAGTGACAGGAGATAAAGTCTGCACCTGAGGCCCTGCAGTGAAGCAATTAAAATAAATACCTTCGTAACCAGGTGACAATGAAATATGTACAGTAACAACATATGGCATAAGCCCTAACTCCAGTTAGACTTCTCACAGGCCACTTAAATATGTGCCAGTTGTACAAAATTGATGTTTGTTTACAAGGTTTCATACATTTTTTTTTTTCAAAATGCAGTAAATTAACTTAAATTATTAATAGGTGTCTTCCTTTGATATGTCCTTGTTTCATACAGAAGCCAAACCATTATTTTTAGTATATTTGTGAACTACAGTGACACAAAACAGGAGTAAGGAACTATTTATTCAATTAAATCACCACGACAGGAAGACAAATGTAGAGACTTGGTTGCCTTCTGTGCAGTGATAAATAGAAAGTCATCACTTTGATTTTGGCTTTTGGCATGAAACAAAATATTTAAGGTCTGTAGGATTTAATAGGCAAATATTGTACCCAGTTTCCCTAAGCACCACATCCCTGCTGTACCTGAATGAATCTGGAAGCAGTGCTGGAAGCAGAATTATGACCTGACAACAGGCTTCTGTTGCTGTGGAAGAAAATCTTGTCTCACTTATTCAAAATAGAAAACGTTAGAAGACATTTGGTGAGATAAACCTTAGTAGGACAAGGTTCTGTAAAGTCAGTGGAAAGATTTTTCATAAAAAGTAAACCCAAGCGTCAGCATTTTCTGCACAATAAACAAAAGATGGGAAGGATATTCAAGCCTGAAATATTCAATATCCACATTCTACTTAGTCATATTTGAAATAGTTTGTATTCACTACAGCCAACATTTTATTTTAAGGGTACCTCACCTTAAGCTTCTAATACACAATTTAGGTGGGCAGAGAGATAGTCAGAAGTACTGAGCATACACCAATTCTCTCAGTTTAATGAAGTCTCCAAGGTGCCCAGGAACTTTGAAAATCTAACAGTCATACAGATGTAGGTTGACTATCCTAACTTGTTGCACTCGCTTTTTTATTGTTGTTTCTTGCTTATTTACTCCTAGCCTTTCTGTGAGAAACTTAATTTGTTCCTGTAAAATGGTTGCTGGGATGTATATAGTGAACTGTGAATGCACAAACTCTCCTTAGTCCACTCATATTTCTGATCTTCTTGCAAAGTGTTATTTCTGTTTGCGTACGAACATTTTTCACATGTGGTATTACTTCCATGCACATATTTGATTGTCATAGTTTAGACCTGACTTGAAAACTGGCCAGTGCGAGGTCCTCTTGCTCATGTCCCTATAACCTACAGCACATTTTTAATCTCTTTCTTTGAAAGAGCAGGTTTTGTACTTAAGTAGATATTCTAAAATAATTGTCTTGTTAGGATCCCACACTGACAGTAAACACTTACTTTTGATTCTGTTGTGATCAAGGTGAAGGTGCTCAAGATGAGCATTGATCGGTGGAATTTTAGTGAGCTGGTTGTGAGACAGCTGTAGATCTAGAATAGATGAAACGTTAAACCCATTTGGGGGAATACCATCATCAGATAATTTATTGTAGTTCAGCCTAAGGAAAGTCACTTTGGGTATTGCACTGAAGTAGTTTTCTGGTATCACCTCAATGGAGTTGTTGTCCAAAAACAGCTGCAGTGTGTTAGCTGGAATGCTTAAAGGCATTTTCTTGAGTGAATTTTTTGCTATGTTGAGTTGCATAAGATTGTTGAGTCCTTGGAAGGTGTGACTTTGAAGAGCGCTGTCCAACAAACTGTTCTGGTGCAGATCTAACATGGTAAGGTTTTCCAAGTTGCTGAAGACTCCTTCTGGAATTCTGGAGATTTTGTTTCTAGCCAGTCTGAGCTGTTCCAGGCCCACTGGTAATGGGGCAGGCACCTCTTCCAATTCGTTATCTTCAAGGAATAAGTAAAGCAGCCTTTTCAGCTTCCTCAGTGCACCACTCTCAATTCCACCGTTGGTGATCTTATTCTTGTTCAGATTTATCCACCTCAGATGAGTGGCATTCACAAAAGGCTTCTCTGAAATGGTTTCAATTAGATTGTTTTGAAGATAAAGGTACCAAATTCTTGCTGGGATTGCAGGTATTTCTTTAAGTCCTTTGTTATCACAGTATAATGCGTTGGGGAAACTAGGAGGACAAAAACACTCTTGTGGACACTCAGAAGTGTAGTGAGACCAATGTTCAGGATCCAGCTCATCATAAACTTGTCTCACAGTTCGAGTCCACACAGAATTGATGAAGAATAAGAGCAAAAGGCTTGTGCAGATGTTTAGACTCATTTTCTGCCTTGGAAGGGGAGAAAAACAATTAGCTCACTCTCAACAGAACTCTCTAATAGCATACTAGATTAACAAAGTAATATTGCATAGAAAATAATATTTCCTTTATGAACAGCCAAATTCTGTCTTCTGTGATATTATCTATGTCATGTTAAAGAAAAACTGAACAGTAATGTAAAAGGTATAAACAATTCAGTGCTATATGTTGAAGAACATTTTCCTGATTCGACTTAGACTCCACATTTACCATTTTAAAGACCAGTTTAACTGGTGTTCATGCAAGAGTCATTTCAAAGAACCTGAAAACACAGATCAGTTTTCTGACATCATTAAATCTGTGCTTCTTATAAATTTATTTACGTTTTCCTGTACAGAGCTATAAACTAGATTATATAATGTACCATCTTCAGTAAAGCTATCAATACCATGATGATATAAATACTATTGTACTCAACATTCCTCCTTTTAAAATTAATCATACCCTTTTTTCTGTTTTTCCTCTCTCTTAAGTTATAATGACATCTGGATCAGATTATCCAGGGTCTTTTCTCAACACATAAAAGTGAAAGATCAAAGAGTGTTTTAACAGCTGTTTGTTGGGCATGTTCTTAAAAAGCTTGAAGGGAATACGTTTGAATAATCCACTCCCCTCCTTCATTCACTCTCTCATATCCAGAATTATGAATTTCCTTCTCGAAAGCAAGCAGCCAAAACAAATGCCTGATCTAAATGACATAAAAAGTAAGTCCTGATCAAATTATATCATATACACTCATGCATCTCGCATCTATTTTGCCTACTTAATTATTTGCTTTGTTTAGCCTCTTCTACCACAAAACAGTGAAAAAAATCATCACTGATAATTTAGTCCAAAAGGAAATATTTGTGTAGCACAAAAACAGTGCTTTCACAAACCCTGTTATCACTTGCTTGTTTTCTGATGAAAATTAACAAGCATTTTGTAATGCAGAGGCAAGAGACTGCTAGCTGAAATTTCTGGTCAAAATTAGGAGGTTAGTTTTGGCAAAAATAGTATTTAAATAAAAAGTAAATTCTCTCATAGGGTTAGTGCACCAGTAACATTAAGAGCTCAGTTAAGTTGCTATATATGATATGTAGTCATTTAATAGTTTTCAACATTGTTATTAGAAGTAACAAGTGCAGTATCCTACAGATCTTCCAGCCTCAGAAACTGCTATCTGGAAGCATTCCAAAAAAGGACAAATAAAATATTTCTAAAGAATAACATCTCTAATTTACACAGTGAAATTGCACCTTCTCACTGTGTAAATATTCATAACCTTAATAACATTTTTAGAAAGAAATATAAAGTAATTTACCTTGTTAATCAAATTCCTGGAGCTATCGGAAGCCAGCTAGAAATCACTGCAAATTCACAGCTTTTGGCTGCTAACCACTGTGTTTGCTTCCTGTTCTCCTAAGAATTAATAGCATATAAAACTTGAAGTACATGGTAGTATTCCCAGATGTATTACCATACACACCTTATTAGCTATTGTTCCTAATTTGACATTGCTTCAGAGTTTGGACTTACCTCAGCTTTCTTGGATCTTCTTCTCTTTCTATTGGTCACTGTTGTTAGACTGTAATAGCTTGAGTCAGGCTACAAGCCGTGTTCTATGAATACAGCCTAATATATACGCATCAGTGGCTACAGCTTTTAACCCCTAAAATAACTAAGGCACCTCAGCACCTAGGCAGGAAAATACAGGAAATCCTGACTTTAATATCGAGTAGCCACAGAGCTGAAGGCATTTGATTTTTACTTTTTAGCAGATGAGAGGAACTGGTCTAGATGACACAGGTTACATAAAATGTACCTTTTTTCAAAATTTTTTGTCAGAAGATACTTTACATGCAAAGCTCGCTTACATCATAATTCATTCTCATAATACCTGAGCTGGCCACAAAGAATTAAAAACAGTGCCATCTGTTTCTACGGAAATGTTTTATTTGATTTTCATCAAATGCAGATGCTGCCATGCCATTTAAAGACATAATTCTTGATTAGGAGAAGAGAGCAAAAGCATTTGCTAAGAATTTTTTAATAACGTATTTTAATTTATTTAAAGATTAAGCCATACCTTCTCCTTTTTGTTCAGAGAGAAATTTACATATATTTCTACGAAGTTATCATACCCTCCAGTGCCTCCTGCAGTGAGGTCTGGTTTCAATTATCAAGGCACCAATTAATTATCTTGTTTTATCATTGATCTGAAGTAAACTCTTTCCAGCTAACTTGCTATCCAAGACATAGACACATATTTCTCACATTAAGTATTTTGGAAGACTTTTGTTTTCTTTTTTAGTCCAACCTTAAAGTAACAATATCAGGAAAACTAGCCACGTTTAAAAACAGAACAATGGCATAAGTATTTTAAAGGAAAAGCTAATGAAAATACTGAAAACATAAAATATATTCTGGTACCTTTTTTTGAGTTTATATTATTTTAAAAAATTATTTATATAAGCATTTTAATTCAGTTTTATCTAATTTATTTTAGCAATAAAACATCCAACAACTTAATTCATAATGTTTAATACTTTTCTTCCTAAACTAAGAAAGTCTGAAAAGAAGTTTAAAGTAGACAAAAAGATAAGAAATCCAAAAAAGGAAACCAACCCTTAAGTACATGCTCAGCTTCCACTGATTTCAGCAAGGCTAATGTTAAACATGTCATAATTTTTTTTTTCATAATATATGGTTGTACTACCTTGTTTTTTGTTTAGGAAAAAATACATCATTACTACCAGTAATTTTGACATGTCTTAAGTATGTGCTTAAAAATAAAGTAAGTGTTTAAGTGGTTCACTCTGTCAGAACTCCAGACACTTAAACATCTCTTAGAGACTATTAGAGCTTTCTTATAAGCCAAGCTTAAATTTAATTCCTTAATGCATACCAAGCTGAATATTTCAGAAGTTTAAATTAGGTAAAATTAATTTACATCTATGCCTAAAAATAAAAGTTCTTGCTTTAAGCAGATGATTTAATTATAAGCACAAAAATTAGATGGAATGTATTAACCTTTCCATTATGAGTGTCACTTACTTTAAACACCTAGGCCTTAAAGCATTTCCTTTGAGCTCTCAAAACAGACGTGGTACCACCTATTAATGATAAGGAGCCTTGTCAGCTGGAGTCCACAGAAGAGAGGTGGGGACATGCAGGGGCACATCTGTATGAAGGTTAAAGTAGTTGTGTGTTCTGCTGTGAGTGATTTAAGGAGCCTTCACCATGAGAAGTGCAAGAATCTATGATTCTTATAAAAGCCAGAGATCGCAATGTAAAACTGGCTTGCGTTTGTGTTAAAGCTTCACAGAGTGTGTACAGAGAATATGGAGACACTGAGGTCTGTTTACCATTAAAGAATGACTTGAGGCCTTCATGAATGTTATACTGAAGGATTTAAAAAGTGAGTCCTGGTGACAGATATCCGTTGTGACACACTAAAGTGCAAGTTGCCAGATGTTACACATTTAACAAAAAGAGAAAGATTGATTTATCTTATGTTTCATGGGGGTCTGAATTTACCCTTTAACCTGTTAATCATGTACAGATGTTCATTATGATATCACAGAAGTCACTGGCAGAGAGCCTTGGTGGTTACCTTGTGACAGGCAGTGGGACTATTTGTATGAACTACTGCTCAACAAGGGAGAGGCATGTCACAGTCTGCACTTTGTGGATTTGAAGGCCGGGTATTTGATCATTATCAAACACTTCCATTGCCATCCCATTCAAAGTAGCAGTTCTGCACTTGGAGAACAAAACACCAAGAATATTTGCTAAGACCTTCTCAATAACATGAATTTCCATTTCTTCTGATGAAAACAAAGAGCAGAAAAAAATGACAAGAAATATCCTCAAAATCAGAAGGAAAGTGTGTGATGACCGTAATCTGTATTCTCACGAACACTCAAAAAAATTTTGGAAAGATCTCTGCAAGAACAAGTGATTGCTTGGGTACTTAAGCAGACTTTGCAGAAAGGCCTGCTTTCCACGAAACCTTCAAGATTACACGTATATTCTCCATCATGCACTTGTTTTGTTCAGTCCTCCATCATCTGGAGTTACTATTTATTATTTAAAGGGTGCAATATATGGTGATAAAGTTTTACAGACTAATAAAAGATCATGGCCAAGATTTTCAAAAATGACTAATGATTTGGGAGACATTTTGCTCTGAGTATCCAACCTGAGACACTTTCCAGAGCCTTATTTTCAGTAAGAGGGGGCTAAGAATTTTGTGTTAATGAGGTAATTTTTAACTTGTGAAGCTTTTGATTTCACTTTGTGAAACACAGACTGCTCCTGAGATCTCCGAAAAAGTAACAGTATGCAAGGTATTGGCATGACAATAAAAGGAAGTGGAAAAATTATTACAATAAAAATACTAAGAATGCCCACTCTGTGAATGCGAGACCTATTTATTTATTAATTGTGAATTGGAGACCTTTTAAAAGATACTACTGGGAGTATTCTAGTTTGAGGAAGATGTCTCAAGCGAGAAGTCTCAAGAATTTCTTGGAGAGCACCAACAACCACAGAGGGTGGTAATGTCTCTTGAGCAGAGTGATGTACATGTTTGAGACTAGAAGAGTCCACAAGCTTAAGAAAGAATAGAAGGGCTAAAAAGACTAGAAAGGCCCCTTGGGAGAAGGCACGGACAACTAGGAGTGCTGCAAGAGCTGTTGTTCTGTTTCAGCATCGAAGTTGCTGACAGTGAAAAAATGTGTTGCTTTCTTTCAGTAATGGCTGCCATATGTCTCAGATTTAATATGAAGCAAGGTCTGTTAAACATCAAGCATGTGTATAGTTCATCACCAGCAAACCCAGGAGTATACTGTGAGCAGAGCTAATTCACCAGCCCTGTGGATTGCTTCATTTAGCAAAAGCCGCAATCCAGTGTGCCTAATTCGGATGCTACTTTACTAAAATGCTAGGTGTCTTGCTCCAAAGGACAGCCCATTTATCTGAAACATGCTCTTAAATTCCCTTCATGATGACTAGAGAAAAGGTGATGTTTCAAAACTTGAAGAAGAGAGGAAGTCCAGTTTATGTACCCTACACCATATACTCTCCTGGTAGCTCCAGACAGCCATGCAGACCGCTTAAGGCAGGCAGGTATTTACGTTTACTCAGGGTTCATTCTGCTTCTTCTGCTTCTGAAGATTGGCATGTAGTGGTGATCTCTTTCTCTTTTTTGCATTGCTGCTTGAAATAGAGAGTAGGAAGCTCTGAGTCAGAATGAAAAAGCTTCTGTTTCCAAATAATTCCCTGATCAACAGACAGTGATATATTCCTATAAGTAATATTTGCTACTCTGTTTTAAAAGGAACCGTAAAAGGTCGGCAAGACCAAAGAATCTAAAATAAAGCAGATGAGTGAGCCTTTCAGGCTAGCCCAAGGGACACTGCAGAAAGATCAAAGGGACCAGCACAGATGTTCCACACCCTACTTCTAGGGACACATTTTACTCTACAACATTTCTGGTGAAAAAAACAACCGACCATGAAACAGACTTAGGAGCAGGAACTCTGCACCTCCTTAGAAGCTTACAATCGCCTGCCTAGACCTCTCAGTGGGAGAAATTGCATCTCTTATTTACTTAGGCATTTCTGTCTATATGCAGGCAGCTAAAGTGTAAGGAGTTTACCTGGGGAGCTTTCAGGTTAGATTAGGAGACATTGTTTAAAGGCAAATAGTTGGGCTGGCTTAATTTGTGAAATGTAAATGTCACCTGACCCCTTTTTTATATAGGATTTAGGAAGATGAGATCCTATTCTAAAAGTCCAGAAACAAAATTCTAGCAGTTTACTTTCTGCACATCTTCACTCCGTTGTAAAAAACACAGTGAGAACTGAGTAGCTCAGCTTAAAAAGATCCTTGCAGAGCAACACATTTCAGAACAGAACAACTGTGGAAAAGGGCTCAGCTTTTATGGGAAATATAGTGCTCTCCTGAATATGCTTCATTAAGGAATGTTTTGGCTGTCTGTTCCCTTTCTCTCTCTATTTTGGGCTCTTAACCACAGTGATACCATAAAGGTTCCATGACACAATGCCAAGATCTTGTATTTGTCTTGGCCAGGTATGTTTAGTTTACCTGCTGTGTAAATCTGGCTGTCAATCTTTCACCTTAATTTGTTCTAATGTTTTCAACAATTTTAACACTAAAACAAATCTCTCCTACCCAAGGACCTGGTTTTTAAAGTACAAGATGTAGAACTATATATACTAAATATACCCTAAATTAAATGTGTAAGATGCATTTATCAATAACACCTATACATTGAGTTCTTGGGCCTGCATGTGGCTATTTAGATGACTAATATTTTCCAGTCAACTAATGGTAAATTAAAACATTAATTAGTCATTCAATGCTCATTCTGTAAATCTGCAGTTTTGAAAGTAAACCATCATGAATTACATGTTCTAAGATAGCATAAAGATAGTGAAAACAGGCCATGAGATGTTAGTGCTAATTCCATTCTCTTATTTTGTTCTGTTGTTGAAAGCTAAAAATACTTGAATTTGTCTTTATTTTAGATTCCCACAATAGGATGATGAATTCTGAGAAGCTTAGACTTATAGAAAGATCTATAGAAAGATCTAAAATAAATGACAAGGGTTTCATAAAACAGTACTCCCACAACTTAATGAACAAAAATATTTTAGTCCTCTTCTAATAGAGCTCTGCTCTGCTGATTCTGCCAGATGAGAAATTCAAGGTTCAGGTGCTTTTTTAATATTGAAAAAGAAAAGCCAAATGGCATAAGCTATATGAAAACCTAGCCCTTATTTTATTTTCCATTAATTGTAGTATTTCTTGATCTAATTTTTAATGCAGATACTCTTGGAAAAATACTCAAATTAAACATTAGAATATGTGACTTTTTTTTCTTTTTCTTAAACTGTCATAATTTTTGAGAGTTGGCATTTCCCAAGGCACTCAAGCGTTCTTCCAGTGTCCTGTCTTGAGGCTAGAATCTCACTCACCATGAATACTCCAGTCACCAATAATCCTTTCCGATGGAACGTGTTGAAACGAAGTCTTTATACTACAGATTAAAGTCTTCAACACCCAGCACTTTGGTGCCAACTGACAACACCTTTTTCTTTAAAGACAAATCTGGAACCCAGCTCCAGGGAGAATTCATACATCCATCCTTCCCCAAGTACTGTGCAGCACTCCAGAGGCCCTAAATAGGGTTGTGTTCCAGCATTGCCTATTCTTATCTTAGATGATCCTCCACTCATCACAGTGGCTGCTCTGAATCCCAGAGGTAAATGCCTAGTTCGTTTCTGCATTCTGTGTATAATATACACCTCAACTCAGGGCTGTGGTTTTCATTAGAAACAATTTCTCTGTCATCTTTCTGAACCTACAATGAGAATGAAAACACTGCAGGGGATGACTCTTCTTACCCAGCCTTAAGAACCTGAATAAAAATATCTCATTTTTACATATGGAATCACAAATTCTTTTTGAAATCAATGCAATGTTGCACACAATTTTGAGAACTTATTAGTCTTACTGTTTATTTTATTGGCAGCAAAATGGCTGCAATGCTGAAGTCTAAATGTGAAGTTCAGGAAACATTTTTTTATCTAGTTTGGAAACCAGTCAACAGAGTAAGATGGATGGCAGATGCACACAATGAGATACTGGAAAGCTGAAAGCAGGAATTTTGAAAGACAGTGCTTGGCCTTGTTTATCTTGAGGACAGCTTATTATTAAATTGGTTTCTAAGGTATGAAATTTCTGAAGAAATTTCTGAAGAAGTACTTCCAGTACTTCTGTCTGAAGTCTTATTCATGTTTCAATAAAACTGCTAACTTCAATAGGAATATATTTTTACAGATATTATTCAATATATTTCAAAGTGTGTTTCCAATTCTTGGAACATGTGCTCTAGTCAGGTTGACCAGATAACGCTGCTGTCCTGCAGGATTTAGCCCACATTTGGAGACAAGAAATAAAGACAAAAATGCTCTTTTGCACAGCATAACTCCCCTTACAGTGGAATTTAAGAGCCCATTCTCTTAGCAGGTCCAAAAGCTACATATTAACTCAATCACCTTGGTAGCTTTAAGCCCTTGTGCTAACTGAGCAATACAGGAGCTGATTGAGCTGCAGTAGGAAAGAAAACAGGGTCAACAACCTCCATAGTAGCATGGAACTCTTGGCATGGAAGCTCTCCAAGTGATAGAGTAATATCTTTCTCTGTTAAGTGATGATGCATCAACCCAAGAAAGGAGTTCATCTGTGTATTAAGAAAATGAATATTACCTGTCTTGCAGGCAGTGCAGTTATGATCAGAGGTGCACCTAGAAAGCAGCTCCTCAAAAGATACAAGATGTGTGACCTTTTGCATTTCTGATGAAGGGCAGAAGCCTAAAGTCAGCAAATTCTGTATTATTAAGCAGCTAGTTATGTTTTCTGGCAAAGAAATGTGCTACAGTTCACACTGATATCCCAGACAGTTTGCTTTCTCTTGCCAACATTCATGCCTGTCCCTTGGGGAACAAAAGAAAAAAACACTTGCAGGATTTGATTCTGAGAAGATATTTGGGTTATTTTCCCCACCTCTGCTGGCGAGATACTATAGCAGGGATCTCTGCAACTATAAAAACATGGCCTGTATGCTAATCAGAATGACCTTATGATCGTTTAACTGTTACAACCGGATCTGACAGAAGGTGTAGGCAGCACTTAGAAACCGTTTTAAACTATGTGGGATTTTTGTCATGAATATTATAAAATATTTTTAAACAACTCATAACAATGGATTTAGACACTGTTCTTCAAGATTTCTTTCTTGGAGGGAATAAAAAATGATCCTTTATATCTTTCTTTATGAGATGGGTTTGGTTTGCCCTCTTTTGCCAGAACTCTAGAACTTTTTCAAAAGAAAGCTTTCCTCTTGTTCAGAAGACATGTGCATTTGACCAAATCTTTGTGCTTCCACACTGCCATCTGGACTATAAATAACATTTCTCCGTTCATGTATTTGTCTAATTTCTTCACTGCCTTCTAATTAAGACTTTTTTTTTCCCTGCTTTTCTTTAAAAATTTCAGAATAAAAAGCTATGCTGTACCACAGAGGTACTGAATAAGGGTAATTAAACTTAAATATTAATTATTCAGGTAATCAAGACTTGTTATAAATGCTGTGTTTTCTAATCTGCAGATTTCAAATTCTGAAAAGAAAGGTAACTCCCCAAAAAAATGTGTAGAATCATGGTTTGTGACAGCAAGGAGTAATTTTTCAGATATGCTGCTGCTCTCTGAAACCCTCAGCTCCTGATTATATGCCTTATATACATTGATGGAGAGATACAGATACTAACAGAAAAAAACAAAACAAAACAAAAAACAACCCAAAACAAACAACTAGAATCTTAAGGGTCCACAAAAGTTATCAAACTGAGGATAACTTAAAGTATCCATACTGAAATCTTCAGGGCAAATTGTTTATGTGATTCAGTGAACACAGCCTTGAGCAATTCAGTCACCCCTTTGAACTTGTTTGAGTTGAGCACTTCAGGCAGGTCACCTCTCAGAGAGGACTGGTGGGATCCTTGCTGTGGTTCCAGCATGAGGGGATATGGGCACAATTATTTCCTGACTACACACAACCACAACTTTATCTCAAAGCTGCAGGGTATAATGTGATTAAAAGTGCTTCAACTTCTTCTTTTAAGGCTGTTTGTTTTTGCATAATAAAGTGATAATTTGCCCAGGCATTTGAACCTGAAATTGCTACATTCAGGGTGAGTGTCCCAAAGTACAGAGTAGCACTCCTTTTCTTTCTCTCTATTAATTAATGTTGAGCTGTTCACGCCAAGTAGAAAAGATTTTAGAGATTTTTATCCATGAAAGCTATATAGGCTACCAATTAATTTATTTTCTTGCAGACTGAGAGTCTTTTATCCAATATCTAAATCTGTGAGAAAGTTCAGAACCAGAATCTCCTCCATGAGCACTCTGTGTGCTGGGATGGCAGCTCATAGACTGTTTCCTTTATTTTGTGTAGACATCTAAGCATGTTTGCCAGTTCTGTCCCACATGGAAGAGTTTGATTGGGTGGATCTCTGACTTCACTGCCAGCACTGAATTGCTCACAAGTGTCAAAATGGGAGCAGATTTGCACAAGCCATCTGCAGACATCTGGGCATCAAAAGAAAGTTTCCACAGTCTTTACCTATGGAATCCATATCCAAACGTTAGCTGAGTTATGACTTTGTTAGTATCATGGGAATCTGAATTATGGACTGGAACCTGAAACAATAAATTTTCAACGTGAACTTAATGCAAAACTCCTCAGCTGTAGAGATGGCTATTAAAATTGCTATTATCCCCCGTTGGTTATCATAAATAAGTTTGAAGGAACATCTGAAGGTCATTTAGTTCAACTTCCTTCCTAAAATAAGGCTACTTCAAAGCCAGATCAGTTCCTCAGGGCATTGTCCATGCAAGTTCTGAAAATCTCTAGGGAAGGAGAGTGAGTAACCTCCTTGAGCAATCTGTGTCAGTGTTTTATATGCTCATTGTGAAGAATTTGTTTGTATATCCAACATGAATTTCTCTTCTTGGAATTTTTCCTTTACCTTATTGCCCTTTCATTGTGCACCTCTGAATCTGACCCTTTTTTCGATAGTGCTTTTTTAGGCAGCAGAAAACTGCAATAAATCATGGGACTAAGGCATATGGTATATTCAGAGAGGCTAAGGGAAGTGACTTGGCATAGCCTGGAAAGGAGAAGGCTGAGGTTACCCATATCAACAGGTATTAATCAGTCTTGAGATAGGCTGTTCTCGGTCTCACTGTTCGCAGTTTCATTTTTCATAGAGATCACTGGTTTGCTGAAACAAACTAAAAAGAAGAAAATATTTCTGCCCTGTTTGTTACATCATAGCTATGTGGTGACACATGTCAGCATCAGTTTGTGCTCTAGAGGTCTCGGTGTTCTGTGTATTTTCCTGTGAAGGGGACAGTTGAGTCAAAATCTCTCTGGACATCGTTGAATGCTGTTTCCCATATCTTTTTCTCTTTTGGGGAGGCTTTTACATGCACTTCTTTCTTCTTCTCCTATGTTATAATGCCTAGGTGCTAGTCCATGGTGATTCCCACTCTGATGTGTTCAGAAAGCACGAGCTATAGACTCTATTCTTCTATGAAAAGTCTAGCTTACTAGTAAAAAGGATTATTTTCAATTTTTCCTGTATGTGGATAAAAAAAGCAATGACACTTATGAATTCCAAAATGACAAAAAACGAGGAGGGAAATATTTCTATTGTCTCCTGCATCTCTCTTTTTGTTTTAGAACCAGGTTTCTTTGTGAATTGTGTACTGGTTCTGAATATCTGGAATTGGCAATGTACTGACTAAATGGTTTAGTGTGGGTTTTGTTTGGTGGTTTTTTTCAGAGGTGATAGTTTCTGCTTTTGCTGTAGAAGCTAGAAGAGTTTCTGTTTAAGTGTTTAATAGTCTAGTGGCTGAAAAGAAAATAGTACCCGTGGGATGATCTGTGTTTGCAAGCAAACCATTTATGTCTCCCAGTTACTAGCACATTTATTTTAGTGTGTGTTCCAGGATGCTGACAATATTTGGACTATGCATTCCCAGATAGAATATACTACCATCTCTCTCTCTTGAGTAGCTAGGGCTGCATTTTATTTATTGTCTGTGGCTTCTGAGAGATTTCATTGTTCTTTTGACAATGCTGAGAAATTAATTTGTGCTATTTCATAGTGCTGTGACTCCCATACTGCAAACTCCATAAGGCATTTGTGTTAATGGCCAACATAAATGCAGTGGGGTATGTTAAATTATATGTATACAAACATATTGAAACTTGGAGGTAGAGAAAACAGTTTATTAACCTTACAATAATTAATAATAATAATAGAATAGCTTAGATTATCTTGTCTTAACCTGAAAGGGTTTTTTTCCATTTATAAGCCTGAAACAGAGTTGACAATGATATGGACACAAAAATACTATTTGCTATTTTTTTATTTTCTACAATCTGGTTAAAAGTAGCATGCAAGTAATTGAATAAAAATACTTGTATATATGACTTATTTTGAAATAAAAATTATACCAGCAATGGATAAAATCTTACCATGAAAGTTAAAATGAAGGTATGACAAAAAGAAGAGTAAGCAATTTTTTAACATGAAAAATATTTCCCTGTTATCTTTCACATGTTCCATTAATTTAATAATGTCATGGGCTCTGAAAACATATTTTCATACATTTTAAATTTTCTTAGGTTGTTAAATCATTTTTTCCCTTGTAATTGACAGCAATATGAAAAACACATGAATAATTAAGAAAGTTGGATTGGTTGGAGAGGAATCTTGTATTTACACAGGCTAGCCCATACTGCTCAGCACCCTGATGAAACCCACCTGACTTTCTTGTTAATCTGGTACCAGCTGGCATGGACATAGATTTCTCTGAAGTTGCTTTTCATCAATTTACCTAGCCAGATGAACACATATTTTGAACCACATTTGGTCATTCTTGTGCTTTCTAAATATAACCGTTTGTAAAAATATGCATGTTTCCTTAAGGTTGTAAGTCCATGCTAAATATTAACAAACAGAATGGATAATATGCAGATTGACATTTTTTAAAGGCATATCCTAATTTTAAAGAGCTACCATGGTGTAATTCTTGTAGTTACTGCCCCTAAAAGGGAACTGGATGCTCCCAGGTATCTCACTCCAGTGAAACCTCAGCAGCCACACGAAGGCAGTTGTACATGTCCTGTGGCAGGTCAGCCCGAGTGAGATTGTTTCCATCCAGGCGCAAATGTGTGATCTTGGAATAGGTTGTTGGCCCAACAACCTTACAGAAGCTGCTCAATGGGAACTCTGAAACGAAGGGAACATGAATGAGAGAAAGCATGAAGAATTAGGACAAATAGGAAAAACCCATTATTTTTCTGTTTTTTAAATTTTATTTGGAAATTTTGACCTTTGAATAATTTTACTATTTTTCAATATTTTGCTTGTCCACTAACGTAATTCCCCATCAGTTTACTGGAACTTGAGGGGTTTGTATTAAAAGAGGTTCTTTCCATTACTTGTGAGAGGTTCAGAATTTCAAGACTGAGTTTTTCAAGTGGTACATGTACTCCAAGTTCCCATTTGATTTTTAAGACTTCAGATTTTATATAGAGGTCTAATCTGGCATTCGAAAAAAAGGAAAAAAAATAATCTCCACTAAAACGGACGATGCAGAGGGAGGAATCAATCATGCTGGTTACATTATGATGGAAGGGTAAAACCATGATATATAAGATATTGAAGGAAGTTTCTGCAGAAATTGAAACCATGATATGGCCTTACTTTTAAGAACAGGAAGTCCAATGGCTGTCTGTGTCAAATATTATTTTGGATGTGTCATTTCGGTTTACCAGTTTCAAAATCAAATTTGGGACTGGGACTGGGGAGGAGTTTTACATTTAAATTGCATAGTTGAATCTTTCCAGAACAGCAGGATTAGGTGAGTATAAATGTAAAATATATTTATAAAAATATTTATATCATAATTTATATATCATGGTATTCTCTTCCAGTCTCTATTCAGTTGAAGTATTATTTGGTTCACATAACACCAGACAAGTCTGGAATGGAAAACTCTGTCTTGTATCTTATGAGTAGTATTAACTGTAAGCTAGAAACTACATGAAGCAGAGAAGTTCTGTGCTCGGTATACATAAGCACACACATATAGGCATTATACACCTCTGTAATGAATCTATCCTCAAGAAAGAACATATGTGAATAAACATGATGTCCCCTGCATACCACACTGTGTAATTCTGAAAACAGGGTCCTGCATTCTCACTTGTGTTTCCTTTGAGTCAGACAGAGGATTAATCTGTTGAAAGGCTCCATCACTACTAAAGAAACAGTCTGAGAAGTTTCTTCTTCTATGGGCCATCGACATCAATCAAATTCACACAGAAAATATTTTAAAGGGATTTCTTCAATGAACCTGTTCACCAGTATGCAGACAAATTTCATGTCTTTGGTTGCTTTTGTGTAGCAAAGGACTAGCTCTCATAATTTCTGAGAAATCAAGGTAGTGTTCTCAAAATCAGATTTTAACTACCGATCAGGTCATTCATGGACTTTTGAAAACACTACCTTATATCTCTTTTTTGCGTGACTATTTGACTCATACAAGAAAACATGATGATCTATATCATTTAGTAGTTCTAAAGGAAGTGGAGGAAGTATCTTTCATATCTCCACTTTAACTTCCATTGGATTCTTTCAGAACTGGTATTACAATAAGGTGCTATCACTAATGAAACATGGCTTCTGTAAATTTAGTATAAATGTACACTCATCATACAGGCAGCTCTTTAAAACATGACAGCTTAGGTAATTTTTTGGACATAGAGATATGATGTTGAAGAATGGGTAAAGATTTGTGTAACTTTCACAAAATAAATTGAGTAGGGATTAAGGAAATTTATTTAAAATGTTTGATTTTGATCACCAATTTGATTAAAGCAAATCAAAACAATTTCCTAGACTTTGTATATTCTACACCCTTCTTTTGGAAGGGTGAGAGATAAAATGCATTCTTAGCGGCACATTTATTGGGCAGTCCATATTGCAATATAGTATAATTTTAAGCCTGCAGGCTGATTCTGGTACTCTTCCAATTCAGGTTGTACCAGCTGAACTGAACTTCTGGACCAAATAGTTAGGACCATACAATCACAGAGATGGATTAGGTCTGTGTGGCATTTTGCTGAATGAAAACATAATTTCCTGAGACTTTGAACTCATTTTCTTGGCCTACAGTCTATACCATTAGCTAATTAGGTACAGTTCAGGTACAGCAGATAGTTCAGGTATAATTTGTAAAGATTAAAATAAACATGAACTCTAATATACATTCTTTTTTTTTCATTTTCTTGTAGTCCAGGAACAACACAGTATTTTTGTTTAAAAACTTTCTAAATTTACTTATTTGTTTTTTCCATATTGTTACTTTTGAGCACAAATACTAACATTTGGCTACAAAACAAGGTATGCTTATACTAGTTAGGTTGATGCTTAACTACTCAAAGGACGTAAACTTCACGCATGTAAATCACAAAATTTATCTTTGTTACCGACATACTCAGTTGTGCTGACCATTTATGAGACTGAAACCCCTTTGGAAGTAGATGCAGATCTAGTACTCACAGTAGTCAAAGGAACTCTGTCATGGACTTGAGTGGGATTTGTCTCCAATATTTGGTGCGCACTGTTTACATTTGGGTGTTAATATTTTATACAGTTCATATAATTGTCAGTTGTTAGAAGTATATTAAAAAAGTTTGTTTTCTAATGGCAGTCTCCACTAGCAGAAAAAAAAAAAAAAAGTGGATCTTGTGAATGCACTTGATATTTTGTTATCTGTATGATCTGTATGGGAACTGCAATCAGTGAGACTGGAGCATCATTGCATAAAATATGTCAATAGCTTACTTCTTCCTTTATTACACTTATTAGTGTTGCAGGTGTTAAAATATCTTCCTGAATTCATAATATTCAGGTTCAGAGGCAGTGTACCTGGAACTTTGCCACTAGCATGGCATTCATATTTTCCCAATACAGAATTCCTTCTTG
This sequence comes from Limnodromus scolopaceus, assembly GCA_028565335.1. Classification (NCBI taxonomy): domain Eukaryota; kingdom Metazoa; phylum Chordata; class Aves; order Charadriiformes; family Scolopacidae; genus Limnodromus; species Limnodromus scolopaceus. Next base: position 47,658,137 of record JAOXNO010000001.1, read on the forward strand.
AGCCAGACACTGAGAGAATAAGAAGGATTGGATGAAAATTGGATTTTCATTTGAACAATTAGTTTCTCGCTAAAAGTATCTGTTGCCGTAAGAAACTCTGACATTCTAACAAGCTGCCTGAATATTTGGAATATCTGGGGAACAAAAAAATAAAATCAGGAACAGTCATCTCCTCTCCTAGGAAGGAGGCCTACAGGAGAGATGGGGAGGGACTCTTTATCAGGGAGTGTAGTGATAGGATGAGGGGTAGTGGTTTTAAACTGAAAGCGAGTAGATTTAGATTAGATATTAGGAAGAAATTCTTTACTGAAATTAGATAGTCAAGAAAAGTTATTATTGAAATCTAACTGGTAACTGGTACCCTGGAAATACAGCTTTCATTGCAAAATTAATTGTTGTCTCAATTGTTCAAAAGTCCTTGGAAACGTGAGTGGAAGGCAAACTCAGTACCTGGCTATCTTGAAGAAGGCTTAGAACAACCATTCTAAGCAAGGAAAATTGCCTCGTATATCTCATTAGAAATTGAACATCATTACTGCTAGCTCTTTTAGGAGAGGGAGAGTATCTGACAGAGTTCTACAGATCGCTGTATGTGGTGCCTCAGTTACGAAGCTTTAACTAGTTATTTTCCCTTATCTAAGCAAGGAACTGAGATGCAATAAGTAAAAAAAAAATCATAACATTGAGGAAAATGTGAAACATAGGAAATACAAAACATTTCAAAAGGGCTTGCCCTCTGCCTGTTAAAATCAGCACTAAAATATTTGGCTTTAAAGGCTACATCTGTATGGAATTAGCTACTTATGGAATAGTTAACACTGATAACCTAAATCCCTGATGCTTACAAGCAGGCAAACAGAAGAGAGGGTTTTATGTCTTACTTTATGCCAGCCAGCAAGATGGTCTCAGTCCTCCTGCAGAAACACTGTTTGAGAGATCTGCCTCTCCACCAGGAATCACCGCTGACAGAGCTGCAGCTGGAGAGCTTCTGATGTAATTGTGAGGCCTCTACAGCTCTCCAGCACTTACTTCCCACCACAGGATTAGGACAGCCTCATAAAAGCCCTGTCTCAGTAGAAACCTCCATGATCTCATCCAAGGTGTGACATTTATTGATTTCAGAAAGAATATTTTTTCAAATCATGCTTGAATGGAGACAAGATTGCCACCAGACCATATGATATGGGAAATGGGAATGAGAAGAAGAAACAGCAGAGGCAAGTCTTTGGACTTCAAGATGGGTTTGGAGGGATACTGCATGAGAGAAGGGAGGAAAGAGAAAAAAAGCCTCTACTTGGTTGTATCCTTTTCACTGTGCTTTGTGCCTGATACCTTATGAATCTCTTATCTTCTCCCTCTCTCAAACCACAACACTCCTTCCTCCAGCACTTGCACTACCAGCCTTCTGAAAGGTTACACATACCATAGTCAGATCCTCGGCTGATATCTGTCTCTTTTTGCTGGCTTAAGTTCCACACAGATTAAACTTTTCCTGCTGTTTTTTCCTCAATTGTATAAGTCAACTCCATTGTATTCAACGGACTTGCTCCAATTTACATGAGATGAGAATTTGATCAATAGTACCCACATTAGTATGAAAACAGAAATTTCTATCTTTAAAGTTAATTTGAGTAGTTATCAAATAAATGTCTGTCTTTTAACATTGCTATGGACAACAGTCAGAGAAATGTCAGTGTGCTAACCAGTACCATTTCTTTCTACTGGTTGATCTACACTTTCAGATAATTGCATTCACCATCAGTGACCAGACCATGGTAAATAATATTGAAAATATGCAAGTTTAACTCACTGTTGATTTTGTTGACTTGGAGGTAGAAGTTTTCAAGGTTCTCACTGACGGTTGGAATGCTTTTCAACTGATTGAAGGAGAGATCCAACTCAACCAGTGATGTGATATTGAAGACATTGCCTGGTATTCCAGAATCTGTTAATTTATTGTGGGATAAACGTAAATATTGCAGGGCTTTAAAACCTTGGAAGTACTCATCAGGAATATTGGTGATCTGGTTATTATCAAAATACAGCATGAGTAAAGAGTGAGGCAGTCCTGATGGCAGCTTTGTAAGTCGATTGAAGCTTAAGTCAAGATACAAAAGTGAATTCAGGCCTTTAAAAACCCCAGAAATAGAATCTGCTTTCAGCTGGTTGTTCTGGAGATGAATGACAGTCAGATTCACCAGCCCCTCAAGTGCACTGGGATTGACTTTTGTGATCTTGTTGTGACTTAGCTGCAGGTCATCCAGAGTTCTGGGGAGTGGTCCAACAACTTCAGTCAAATTGTTGTAGTTAATGTGAAGTTTCTTCAGATGCTTTAGTTTAGAGAAGACTCTTCCCTTGATTTTTGAATTTTCCAAATGGTTGTGATCAAGGATTAGCCACTGTAGGTCTGTTACATTATCAAATGTGTTCTCTTCAATGCCCTCAATCATATTGTTTCGAAGATAAAGGTACTTTATTACACTTGGTACAATCGGAATCGTTTTCAGTTTAAGATTGTCACAATACATGGCAGTAGGGTAGCTCAAAGGACAATTACATTCTGGGGCACAGACTGCTGAGGATGGCCCAAAAGGATCATAACCATAATCTTCTACAGGACCATAGTCGTATTGGCAAAAAATGCCACTAATCAGTAACAGAAAGACAGGTAGGGAATTTAAAATCATCTTTGCAATGTGTCTTGTCCCTGTATGGTGAAAGAGAATAAAAAGTTATCTTTATTTTTCCTTCTTTCAGCAATATTTGAAATTTTATTACATAAAGATTATAATTAAAAACTAATTAACTTAGGCTTCCTGTTTAAAACTATTAAGAATAAATATATTATTTTGTCATTACACTGTTACTGTTATAAGTTTACGGTTCCTGTCTTATTATAGACTTTGTAATGCAAATTTGCAGGCCATTCTGCTGTTGTAAGTAAAATATTCTTCATATCTTCCTGCATTCATTCATTAAGTCACAAGAACAATGATAAGATCCAAGTTTTTTAAACTTGGCACGTAAGAGTTTTCCGTTTTGCTAAAAACCATGTTCAGAGAGCAGTTCTACTGTTTAAATTCTATCAAGAATTCCTAATATACTGAATTGCCTCATGTGGCAATTTTACTTAAGTTTGAAAGAGCCAAGGAAGTTACAAACTGAGGGTAATGATCTGCTGTATACTGTGTTGTTAAGATGCCTGTAACCTGAAATTTCTTCTCATGGATCATGTCCAGAGAAGCATGATCCACTAAGTTTCATATTCACCTAAACTAGTAGAAATATACAGCATGTTCTCCTGGACATGTCAAATAACCAGCACTGCATATGTGTGCATGAGTACACTCTATCTAAATGGATCTGAAATGACTGAATTTCAGATAGTGCAATGTTCTTGCAAATTCTATATATAAGTATAAATGCATTGATTACATTGTATGACCATTCTAAATCAATAGAAACAACACAGCACTAGCTTCACATAGTTGGTCTTCCAGTTCACATAGGGCAAAAGGACATTCAGTGTCCTTGGGGATGTTTTGTTGTGATCCAATGATTTGTCTCACCCTACTTTTTAAAGGCATACCTTTCTCATCAGATACTACACAAGAGTCTGTGAATATTAGTAACTTGCTCTTATTTATTGCTACCAAGACAGATGTTGTGCTGGAAAAGTGGGTCTAAAGCATTGTTTTGGAAGGGGGGTTGGACTAGATGATCTCCAGAGGTCCCTTCCAACCCCATGTCATTCTGTGATTCTGTGAGGTCAGTAAGATTACTTTGATTTTCACCAGTAAAAGACAAGACTTGGTATACTAAACTACTGTTCAGAGAGTGAGACAACTAGGAAAGTCCTTAGAACCTTCTTGTTGTCAGGTAATTTCAGAAAGTATGTGAAACCTGTAAACAGACCACCAGACATTGATGTCAGGTCTGGGAAATCTTCCAGCAAAGTTATTATTGTTATTGACATTGATTAGTACATACTGTTAAAATGCAGAGTCATAGCTAGAAAGTTCTCCCTAATTCTAAATTTCCTTGCTTATATTGACTTTATAAAAGCCACATCACATTCTGTTCAGCTAATAATCTCAACTAAAATACCTCTAGGCAGGACCTATTGATCTAATAGAGTACTGCATGAAGGTATTTTAAAAAATGTTCTCAAATTATCTCCAGCCAGTCACCCAAAAAGCCCCTCTGCTAGATATTAAGCTGCTGTCCCCTGAATAAGGAGGACAATTGCATATCTTTTCCATAATGTCAGTCCCATCACATTTACCTAACTACAAACCATAGGACAGAGCAATCTGAAATATGAGTTATCAATGTAATTTTCTTTGTCTGTTCTTCGTTACTGCATGAGAACATGCAAACTCAACCTTCAGTCCCCTGCTGGTATAAATAAGTACAGCTGCTTTGAAAGCAAAGACACTACAGTGACACAACTCAGCTCAAAATCTGGTTCTATTTAGGTACTAAAAATTAAGGATAGAAGACTAACTGCTTCTATATTCAAAGTATAAGACAGAGTGCCTTCCTGGATTACACTCTTCGGCCTTACCCTGACATTTTTAATCATTTGCATCATTTTATAGTCTTACTGATGAAGTAGCATAAACATCCCATTTTGAATTCAAATTCTATTGTTCTAGTTTCAAATTAAAGTTGTAATGCAAAATTTTATGATTGATATCATAGGCTGAGAGTTCTTTTAAATAATATACATTGTTTAACTGCTCTGAAGAACCCTGGAAGTAATTTAAAAAGTTATATTACAAGTGTTTTGAATTATTTTATCAACAACACTTTAAAATTTAGATGACAATTCTGCAGTGTAAGGACATACAAGCATGTGTGTGATATAGAACAGTAAAGTACATACGTTGTGTACTTCATAAAACGTTAACTTGTTTTATGATTTCTCATTCGTGTATCTAAATGTTCTTCTGTCAGCTGTGCAAAAGGTAAATAGATTATGTACACATGTTTGTTTGTTGCATTGATCTGTATGAATCCAAAAAATAAAAATCAGAATACATTCGTAGATGTTTATCTTATAACATAAGCATGTTAGAACTAATTACGTCTCTATGTTCTAATCAGTTATCTTGTAAAAAACCTGTGAAAATATTTGCAAACTTGCTCAGGCAACTTGCCAAAACATACCAAGTGGTAAATCCATGATTTTGGAAAAATGTGTACTACAGTCGAGTAGACAAACTATTCAAACTGTTTTGGGGCTAGTCTGTACTACCTTAATTCTGAAGTTGCTGTGAAACAAAACAAGTATAAGTTTATCATTCAGTCATCTTTAAATGAAATATACCTTAATTCTGCAGCATAACATCTCACACAGTGTGCAAAAGTTATAATTTTTTAAAGTTTCAATATTATATATGAAATATGCTTTAAAATTAACTCAATATTTCAAAATGCCTTTAATTTTCCCCTCATTGTTTCCTTGATTAATTATTTAAATATCAGGATACCTTATCTTTTTGTAAAATGAAGCAAAATGATTTAACAAATGGAAGCTGTGGAGCTCTTACTAACAGATTATGAATGAATAAGTAAGCAGTGAGTACTCTTAAAATAATTTTTTTTCTACTGTACATCAACTCTTTTTTTGAAGTATAACAAAACAGACTGTAAAGAAGTGCAATCCTGATGCACAAAATGTGTGCGGTTTTTTTAAGGAAACCGAGAAAGCAAACCCACTAAGCAACTGTTGATTTGTATTCAATTTACAAATTGGCAAACTTATCCTGACATGTTTTCACGTTCCCATTACAGCTACATTTAAATAGCTGAACATTACGCTTAAAACATGCAGCAGCACTTACCTTACTGCCTTGAAGCTGCTTTCCTTAATTCCCAGAGCAGATGCAATAAGGGACTGTATCAAGCAATATATGCTGTAAACAGTGTCAGGAGGTAAAAGTCTGCCAGATCCTCTCTGTTACAAGAGGAAAAAAAAAAAAGAAGAAAAAAAAAAAAAGCCCTAGTCACGCTGTTCTCTGAAGCTGCTATGTCATCATGGTGATCTTGTGGTGTGGCAAGTACAAAAATGCAGCTCTCTAATGAAGTGCAGGTGGATACCATATTTTGTACAAGGACAACCCATCTGTTATTCCTGTGGGATGAGAGAATGATCAGTGTTTCACAAACCTGAGGAAGTTTAGACCACTAGCCATAGCCTTATACAAAGATTTTTTTATTATTATTATTATTTTAGAGGGAAAACATTTCAGATTGTAAAACAAATTACAAACAGACTTTTCTTTTCTAACTTACTTTATACTGGTAAACATGAGCTAACAAATAGCATTCAGACCTCAATGCTGCTGTGTTGCTGTGTTTCTTCAGCCAAATGACTCATTCATTTTTCTGCCTTTTTCTTTAACTATCTTATGTCTGCAGTAAAATATCCTTAATAAAAGTTTGAGCTTAAGGAGCATAACCAAAGATGCAGGATTATCTTTGAATTATAACCCTTTCCACAACATTAAATACCGAGTTCAAAGGGTCTTCTGCAAAACACTGGAATTTATTTGGTCTGGAGATTTCTTTTGGTGATTGAATGCACGTTTGTTTAATAAAAGCACATCCCAGGAATGGTTTTTCAGCAGTTACTGTAAACTCACTTTATACTTTTGTTCATTTTTGCACTTACAGCTTTCTCCTGCTTTCCAGAATCTGGAACTACTCAGCTTTACGTTGTCTGTTTCTTGTTCCATGGATGTAGTTCAAGAATGCTTCTTAAGGCTTGGATGAGATGTTATTTTCACCAGGCGATGCCAAAAAGTAATGTACTAAGACAGTAACTGTTTAAAGTGGGTCTTAATGTTTCCATAAGGGCCTTCTCTTATCTCCAAATGGTGCATGTCTTCCTTTTTTATGGGACATAAATTCTTTCTTATGAAGTTGGATGGGGACAAACATGAAATGTGCATATAGAAAGCTTGCACAAGCTATTTTAAAGTGTTTTGTGTGATTAATTGTATTTAACTGTAATCGTTGTGCATACAGATCAAGCTTCTTGTCTGTTGCCACCTGGCTGTCTTTATGAAAAGTCATGGTATAGAATGTGACTGGACTGGTGAACCCTAGTAGCTTCCTTAAGAGGAGGAGCCTCGATGTGGGCTTCCCCAAAATCTGCTGCTGATGCATCTGGGCCTCTACGCCATTGCTGGTTACCAGGAGCAGGGAAAGGCCTGGCATAATTCAGTGCCCTTCACTGAGAATAGGAGAGATGTCAAATGATTACAGACCTCTGCGCTTTTACAATAAGACAATTAGCAAACCAATTTGCTCAAGACAGAATGCCAAGTGCCAGCGCAGCCCGTAGGGAGTGAATGTTACGTTTTCGGTGTTCTGATATCCATCATTCCTGTCCCCCCAGCATGGGACAACCATTTACACGTTAGGAAACAGATGCTGATGACAGATCATAGCTACATTAGTATTTGAATGATGTAAAGAAGTCAGTGTCAAGCAGTGGGATTATGACAGTGAGTTAAACTAAATTGGTGAAGTGTATCAGAACTAGAAATGTAGAAGTGAACAAAGCTGCTGTTTTTCTGTGTGTGGGCAGAGAGAAGATGGAGTTTCTCATGCACAGGATACTTATCTGAAAATTACTTTGTTAGTTTCATCTGACCAAGGAAAGCCTAAACTGTAGCCTTGTCTGCAAATGATGCAACAAGCAGGAGCATTCAGCAAAAGATCAACTCGAATAAAGAAAAGATTTTGAACACAGAAAGAGATACCCTGTAAGGGAATATGGAGGTTTGCTCTGTGGAAGAAGGTACAGCAAGCTGAGCGATGGAGCATGATGTTTGTAAAGAGAATTTTAAAATTCGTGGGAAAGGTACTGATTGTGTTTTAAAGGATTGATTTGTTTTGAAGGACAAGCTCAATATTATAATAAATTATTACATATCTTGTTCTTTCAGTAGTAGATGTAGTTTTACATTTGCAGTACAAATAGAATTGAACATTGGCTGCAAATACAGGATAGTACAAGCTTAACATGATTTTGGCACGGTTATATTTATTCACCAGTTCTTTATTACATTGATTTCTGTAGGTCCAATATACATCTTTTTCCTCATTCTATTAGCAGAAAAACAAAGCATGCATATTTTCATAAATTTTAGAAAAATCTTATTAAACAAACATGATGATATTTTGCAATTAACATATGGTAAAAACTTGGGTCACATAAAGTTCAGCTGAGATTTTTCCATTCATATAGTTCCCGTTTTGATGACTGTTTTAAATTAGCTACATACATTGCACAGTCAAGATGAAGAATCACATGCCTTCCAAAGATAAGATACAAACCAATATATTTCCCCTTTATTTAATAAGATTTTTGCCATCTCTCCATTCTGTTATTTAATACTTTTCCTTCAGCATCATTTTGTATGCTTTGCTAATCTTACCACTGTGACTCATGAAGCACCTGTCTCATAAACTCTGTTTGGGAGAGCAGGTAGGGACTAAAGTCCAGCAAATGGAGATACGGATACTTACAGAGCAAAGGGTGGGAAAGTGGATATGTCATTTCTTCTTTCTGGCCCTAATTTGTGGTTTTGGGGGGGAGAGGGGTGTGGCAGGGGTGTGTGTGTTGGTAGCTCTCAGAAGTCATTAAATGGCATGTGAACATAGTCTAGCTAGTTTCCAAGGAATGCACAAAACAATGTGTAATTTCACCTAAAGCATATACTTTGAAAAAAAGTTATGAATATCCTTCACATCTGATGTCAAGATATATTGATATTTCACTGTTACAGCAACTGTGCTCCTAATTAAGCCTTCTCAGTTTGTTGTCTCCAAAATTAACTTTCTTATTCCTTATATATTAATTTTTTTTTGATGGGAAATGTGATCAAAACTTATTCCCATCTAGTTTTCTTCAGCTTGTGATGCAAGAACAGAAATATTCCTTTTCTTTAACTCAAATCTCCATTCTTGTTAATTCATATTTTCATGGATGGAGATGACCAAGAATTCTGCAGGTTCTCTGCAGAGAAAGAATCTCAAACCAGAGCTCACTGCAAGCATATCACTTCACAGTGGGTGAGATATGCTTTTCAAATATTGTTTAGTTACAGTGAGATCTTTTCTGTTTTTTCTTTCCTATAAAATTATCCTCTTTATAACTTCTACCCTCTTCTGCGTAAGTGGAAACTCCTTCCAATCTGTTTGCTTTTAAACCCCTTTTTCCCAAAAGACTCAAGTTATTAAAACCTAATAAATATTAACTAAACCAACTTCTTCCTTTTAGTCTTAAACCTTTGTACACATCTGGTACACAGATGTGTACCCCAAGAACCAGGAGTTTTGAGTGCCTAAAATTAAGAGTAGGAGATATGGGTAATAGGAGCACATAGCCCCAGAAAAAGTCCTTGTGGATCTATTCCCATTGCCAAATAAAATGAGTAGTGAGATTTTGCACTGATCACTCATGATTTAAATTACATATTGCTCTTAAGATTAAATGAATGCTAGTTCATTTCAACTAGCTACCTGCAGCAGAAGATAAAGACATTTCCCTTAAGGGAAAAGGCCATTCCATGGGCACCATACAGCAAGCCGCTTAATTAAGAGATAGTGTAGAGTTTATGCAAGATGTTTTCCATATCTCTGAACAGTGAATATATACCTTGTTAGCCTATGTATAGTGAATAAACAAAAATATAATATTGGCTTAAATTTCCAGTAATCATTATATAAATGTTTTTGTGAAGTCCTGCAGCATTTTGAAAATATTACTTAAGGCTGACTCATATCAAATGAGTTCCACTAAAAACAATTCAGTTCCAGATTCTGAAGGCTGTAGGTGCTTATTATTTTTTCATCTGAAAACTTCCATTCCTCCAAATTGAAATTTTATTTGTTCAGCCTCTACACTGCACTTACATGTTAAATGGAAACTGTTAGGGCACATACTGTAAGCATTACAAAATTTGTGGTGATCCAAATCCTTTTTTCCCTTTCTCCTAAAAAGGAAATAACAGCTTTGGAAATTTACAAAAATGGTAATAGTGGTACAACCTATTAGCAGACCACAACAGATATTTTAGTTGAGCATGGATCTTTGTTTTTGTGGTTCTGAAACATGGCTCACTGTTTTGCTTCAAACTTGACATCACCTATATTCTAGTACTAGCAGCCTCCTCTCCATTGCTTTTCTGTTGTTTTTGTAGTAGACTGCACTTAAATTGATTCAAATTGTAAATGGCAAAATCCCTCTAAGTTGATTCAAAACTTAATCAAACCTCTTTCACAATAAGAACTGCACAGATGAAGGGAAGATGCTGTTTTTAAAACAGATTCCTATACATACATACTGTACTTTGTGTTACAGCATTTAAAATGTGCAGGTCTATGTATAAAAGAAAGTCAGCTGGCCCTGATACATGAACCAATTCAAATGATTCCTAATGTAAAGACTGTAAGAGGATCTCAAGGAGTTGTTGAAATTGTGGAAAAACTGTGGTTACAGGTAAAAAATTATAGTAGCAGCTCTGTATTTTAAACAGTACACGTAATTGATAGGAAAAAAAAGAAGTGGACTTGGCAGACTTGGTTAGCTCACTGCCTATTGTTTGTCTATACTAATGCTGTATAAACATAGACTTTCTCTGAATATCATGGGGTGCTAAACATCTTCCTGTACTCTGAGTATTAGCAATGTCTGTCTTTTTTCAGGTCACTACTGTACAAGGTCAGAAGGGATCTTGCATCATCTACCTCGATCTGCTGTATAACAAACCATTACACTTCATCCTACTGCTGCTACACTGGGCTCAACAAAGCACCTTTTCTTACATACACTCCAGACAACATATAACCATGATCTAAGACATTAAAAGTTTGGCAGTTTTCTAGTTTGATGCAAAAATCTAACAATTTTTGCCCAGTCTGGTTTCAGGATCTGCAAGCTATGATGGGCACTCGGCACTCTCCCATCTCTAGGCAGAGGGTTGCATCTTGAGGAGCGGCCGACATAAGTTAGGCTGCCAGTTGAAAAAGGCTGATATAACACAGTGTTCACCCTTGACTCTGCTAATGTCTATTTGCAGGCAACACCCAGAAGTAGAGGGCTGGTTCCCAGGCTGATAGGAAAGAAGGTCTGCTTGATTACTGCTTGGTCTGCTTGAAACTCTACAACTACCTGAAAGGAGGGTGTAGAGAGATGGGGGTCGGTCTCTTCTCTCAAGTCACAGGCGACAGGATGAG
>JAOXNO010000001.1:47669492-47684781 GCA_028565335.1 Limnodromus scolopaceus
TACTGTGTACAGGTCTGGAGCCCTCAATATAGGAAAGACATGGACCTGATGGAGCAGGTCCATAGGAGGGCCACGAGAATGATCAGCGGGTTGGAGCACCTCTGCTATGAGGACAGGGTGAGGGAGTTGGGGTTGTTCAGCCTGAAGAAGAGGAGGCTCCAGGGAGACCTAATAGCAGCCTTCCAGTACCTGAAGGGGACCTACAGGAAGGCTGGGGAGTGCCGGTTTACAAAGGCCCGCAGTGACAGGACGAGAGGCAATGGCTTTAAGCTGGACAGGAGCAGATTTAGATTGGAGATAGGAGAAAGCTCTTTACTGTGAGGGTGGTGGAGCACTGGAACAGGTTGCCTAGGGAGGCGGTTGAGGCCCCATCCCTGGAGATATTCAAGGTGAGGCTCGGTGAGGCCCTGGGCAACCTGGTCTAGTTGGGGGTGTCCCTGCTGACTGTGGGGAAGTCAGACTAGATTACCTTTGGAGGTCCCTTCTGGCCTGGACGATTCTACGATTCTTGTGGGTCCCTTCCAACATGAGACATTGTATGATTCTATGTTTCTATGCAGAAAGCAGCAGTCTGGTGTGCAGCCACATACTCCTTAGCTTTGAACACGGTGTCCAGACGGTGCATGTAGCATTTGGACTTCCACTAGTTGATGCAACGCTCAACTCGAACGTATCCATATGGTGATAAATTGTCTTTGCCATGAAGATGGGACAGTTTGGGAGCTACTTAATGTGCAGGCTTTTTTAAGTATAGCCCATTGTCACTTTTAAAATGAAACACTGGAAAAATCTACTACTACTACAGAAGACCCTGTTATCCATCAAGTTTACAATCTCATGGACAAATAAAGGCTTGCTAGATGATACCTATTATATCATTAGATATTTATTAGAATAATTTCTAAGATTAGTTGTCACTTAATTCATTACCAGATGAATGCTGTGTTAGATTTTTACATTATTTTTCCTGGGGCTAATGGCAGGTGAATAGCTTTGAGGTATAATATCTACCTACTTGTAGTCCATAAACACCAATAATGAACAGATGTTCTGATATTCCCAGGCTCATGAAAAAGGACTGTAAATGAACCAAATATCTCTTACAAGGCCTCCTAAAACATTTAGGTACAAATTATTTGACAATCCAATTAAAAAATATATATCACTAACAAATATTATTTAGTTTTTGCCCTTTAGAAATAATATGATAATCCTCATATGATAAAATTACATCAGTCTGATGAAAGTACATCAGTCTTCTCCCCAAATGCAGAGAAATAATGCTTAATTTCTTTTTTATTTTCGCATATTTAATTTCTACCCATTGTCTTGTGTCTGTTTAATATTGATTCTTTATATTACTAGAATTTATTTTCCTCCTCATAAACTTCAGCTTCTTGCTTCAACCACCCTATCGGTGGATCTGTCACTGATGTCTTCAGTGCAACTCAGTTTCATTTTTTCATTATTACTAATATGTACAGAGACACTATTATATATGCTTTTTATTTCCTTATTCTCATCTTTCATACTTTTTTCTATTTTTTCACAACTAATTGTGTTTCATTTTTCTACTGAAACAAGCAAGCTTATGGCTAAAATTGCCCTTTTTTGGTTGCAAAATCATGGAAGAAAAGGTATTTGAGGGCAATCTCTTAAATTCTTTTTAAGTATAGGTATTCTTATTTTTCTTCTAATTTTTTCCTCCCAGACAAATTTGCTCATTCTTTTCCTGTTTGGGCTCATTCTTTTCCTGTTTGGGGACATTGGGTTTCTCCGAAATACTGGCTGGAAATATGCTGTTGACCATATTAAATGGTCAGCTTTGGCAACCACCAGATTCCAATCCAGTGATTAAGTTGTCTTTATTAATCATAAGGAGCTCCAGAGTGGATTTACCTCATGTTGTATGCAACACCTTTTGTCTCAGAAATTGTGGAGTATTGAGAAACTCTGCAAATGCTTTATTATTGGCTGCATGGCACTGCTAGAAATATCTCACAAAATAATTTTTTCCATTAGAAAAGCTACTTATTTCATAAGTTATTCCATTTTATACCTCATGAAGATTACTTCCTCTGCTCTTTATAAATTGTTCTTAGATGCTGTATCTCACACTTTGATCCTGCAAGACAGAAAACATAGGTGTCTACTTGTGTGCTAGGAGTCCAAGCACTCTCCATGATCAGTGGAGACCTAGTAAATAGAGATATGGAGTCCAGGGAGTGTTTCAAGTCTCTAAACACACATCGTAGTAGTGTTCAGTTACCTAAATGTAGGCATCTAGTACCATCTGAAATGCTCTAAGATAACCAACTCATCTGTATACGTTATGAGAAAGGTCCGCAGTGCCTAATGATGAGGCAGCTCCATTTAGGCAATTGCCTGCTGTCAGGGGGCTTCAGTCAGTTGGTGATGCAAAGGCATCTACTGCTGTCTGTTATTCCCTGGACTGTCCAGCACATGCAAGTGGAGCCGGCTGCTGCAACTCAGGATCCTGAGGAGACCTGCCGTGTCCTGAAATAGTGACAGGAGGCCAAGCACATATAAGAATTCTAGAATGATATTAGAGACTTATGTTTTGGCACTTGAATTGTGCCCTTGGAGCTCCAGTGAAGGAGATAGTCTCCCAAGTGAGGTAATATTCTCACTTTGTGTAAACTGTCTGAATGGTATTTTCTCCAACAATTTTCTCTGTAAACTTCTCTTAGCTGAGTATTCAGCACAATGTCTGCAAAGAAATGTCACAGGAACAGAGCCAAGCAAAATGAGATGTACAAACCTGGAGACAGTCATGATCTATTCCGCCACAGGTATTTTCCATTTTCTTACCGCCTCTAAAAAATGTAATAATAAAAAAAACAAAATAAGGATTTTCTTTAAAAAATCAGAAATTTAGAAGACAGTCCTCTGTTTCCATTAGATTATCACCTGAATCCTCACTGAACAGTTTTATTTTGTTTTAGTCAAGCAAAGCTTTTCAACAGATTTCATCTATAATTACATGAGTTATAGACATTGGAAAGCACAGAAACAATTTAAGAGATATTGCATCACAAGATTCCATAGGCTTATTTTAAATTGAGATGAGAGTGTTCAAGGTGTAATTTGCTCTCCACCTAACCCAAGAAGGGACAAGTTGCACCAACATTTCCCTCATACTGCGTTGATTAAGGAGAATACATTACTTCCCAAGTATTCTTGTTCACTCACCGGATTTTAGACCTCTCCCTAGTCAACCTGACTCTTTTTTCTTTACCTCTGTATTTTTTTTTATTTTGGTAAGTACTTCACAATTGTATTTGGATAGTTATGTATCTGTATATTTATACATATGTATGTATGTGTCTTTGCTAAATGGCAAACTGATTTGGATCAAAAACTGCCATCGCCATCTATCTGTTTATCTTCCCAGTAGTATTTTTCATGTTTTCTTAATATGTAAAATGACTTTTGCTTATATAGATATGTTATGCTACAAAAGAGAATAACATTTTCAAAGATGCTGCACCTTTTTGGTATAGTAATATGAAGCTAAACTACAGGGAATCTTTTTCCTTCTCTCTTCAAATGCCGGATTGTAATCTCCTTTGGGTTGTAGGTATGGAAAATAAAACTCTGCAATCAAACATTGTAACTCCTCCAAACTCTCAGTCAGATCAGAACTCCATGTTATCAGCTGTTCAAAGATATAAAAAGACAGACATAAACTTCAGCCAAGGAGGGGTGAAGAAAACATTACAACTGCCTGAGAAGAAAAAATAGGAAAGCATTCAGATAACAAGCAGGTAAAAGCAATATTTGGGTAGATCAATGTGGACTATTAGTGTCACTACACTTGAAATTATTGTGTATAAGCAAATGGATGACTTACCCCCCCTTTAGGCTATGCCCTGGTCCTGGCAAGTAATTTTTTATTGTATTAAGTTAGAATGGGATTTTTCCATGATTTTAGCTTGAACTGAAAAATTCTAGACATGGTTTGGGGTTTACCACTCTCAACAGAGAGCTTAAGCAGAGCTATCTTGTTTCGTGGGCTAAGATATCCTTACAGTAGAGATGGGGCTGAGTCATGCTACATGGTCCAGAGCTAAAAATGGCATGATTTCACTTAGTAATACAGATGCAGCTTTAAGGCCTGGAATATAACCTGGGCTGCCAATATGAAAATAGCTGAGACTAACTGACCCACAATTTGAATTTTATCAAATCATAGTTTCATAGTTATAACAATTTTCTCAAAATTTATGTGTGTAAGTGTGCATATGTCACTCTTGCTTTACACTGAAGTTTTGAAGAAGGTACATGGATTATTTTTAATTTTCAAAAGAGAAACAAACGTGTTCGAGAAATAAGATCTGATTCCAAGATTTAGCAGAGTAATAATTTTTAAGTGGAAAAGCTGGTTTCACATAGAATTGCTGACACAAACTTAGCTATAGCAGTACCGGAGAGAAACACTTTAATTTTGGTCATGTTTCTGTCCCATAGATAACTTCAAAAATATGGCTATCCAGTTGTGGTATAGAAAATCCATTGCTCCTGTTCCAATCTCATGAAAGCAGAATGAGAACTTCTTGTTTCCAGAGCTCAGCATCACACAATTGTAATAATTTTGCTCATGAATGGAAGAGCTTTACACTGTGTTTTAGCAGTTAAATCTTTGCATTTATTATGGAACTTTTAGCATAACAATAATTGAATAATCCTGGGAGTATCTGGTGTCAGAAAACAATATAAACAGGGCAATCACACTAGAAATACCAACATCTTCTGTAAAAGAGTTTTGGTGAAGCTTTCTTGCTATTCTCCTATCCTACTGAGGTTTACTCTTCGCCCTTTCAGAGACTTAGTAAGAGGGGTTTTTGAGGCATGCAAATGTTGATGAATGAGCAAGGCTGGTTCTGAGCACGTATGAGCCTCCGTCCTCATTTCCTCTGTGTCCAGACCCATCAGAGATTTGTGTTGTCTCAGACCAGTGACTTTTCTAGGCAACCCACATGGGGAATAGATGCGCAGGTGATAGTCCACAACATTTTGATTCAAAGCATGGTGAAGGGAAGAAGGTGTTTGCTTTACCAATGAGGATGATATCCTTCTACTGAAAGCCACCACTAATGACTTGTCACATCTTCACATGTCAAAATGCTTTCAGAAATGCGCCTTCCAAGGTCTTGGAAAACAGTGTTTGGGCTCCTAATTCATTCAGGTGATGTTGAACATTTTACTCCATGCCTGTGTGCCTCCCAGCCTAGTAAAGATCATCTTGTCTACGTCTGAACTGCCTGTTAAGCTTGGAGCTGAGAGTCCCCTCAGAGAACTCATTTATTTCACACATTTTAAGCCTGTAAACAAGGTCATTGGAGCGACTGGGGACTTCTGGTTTTGTACCTGACATTATCTTATTGACTTTATATCTGAGCTTGACCTTGGATCTGCCTCCTCAGTGATTATATATCATTATATGATTGGCCAGCCCTGACTACAGTCACCAAACCAGCTCTACTTTTCTTCATTAGGTGCTGTGGGACTGTGCACCTTGTTCATGAGGTTGCTGCACTGCCTGGTGTAACCACTGGCTTCCAGTTTGCCTTCCCTTGCACAGCTTCCCTCTCTCGCTGAACCCTGGCAATAAGCTTAGGAAAAGGACAAGGACCTGAGTTTAAATGTTTCTCCTGAGACAGTGATTGGTAGATGTCTAGGTAGGCAAAGGCTCTGGAAGAGTACAGTCATGGCAGCAAGAGTCTCCTGACGTACTCAGGGCCCTGGTACTACATATGCAATCACAGAATGGTTTGGGTTGGAAGGAACCTTTAAAGATCATCTAATCCAATCCCTGACATGAACAAGGGCTTCTTTCACTAAATCAGGTTGCTCAAAACCCCGTGCAGCCTGGTCTTGAACATTTGCAATGATGCATCCAATGGGCATCCACAACTTCTCTGGGTAACCTGTTCCAGCATCTCGCGACCCTAAACATAAAGAATATCTTCCTTATACCCAACCTAAATCAGTTTAAAACTATTGCTTCTTGTTGTGTCACTACAGGCCCTCGTAAAAAGTCTCTATCCACTTTTCTTATAAGCCTCCTTTATATATTAAAATGGGGCTTTGAGCAACCTGTTCTAGTGGGAGGTGTCCCTGCCCATGGCAGAGGCGTTGGAACGCAATGTTCTTTAAGGTCTCTTCCAACTGTAACCACTCTACGATTCCATGATTTCATGATTCTGTGGAAGTCTACAATAAGGTCTCCCTGGAGTCTTCTCTTCTCTAGGCTGAGCAACCCTAATTCTCTCAGCCTTTCTTCATAGGAAAGGTATCCCAGCCCTCTGACTATTCTCTTGGCCCTCCTCTGTATCGGCTCCAATAGGTCCATGTCTTTCTTGTGCTGAGGACCCCAGAGCTGGATGCAGTACTCCAGGTGGGTGTCTCCTGAGACGTGAATAGAGGGGCAGAATCACACCCCTCAACCTGCTGACCATGCTTCTTTATGTAGCTCAGGATGTGATTGGCTTTCTGGGTTACAAGCACACATTGCCATCTCATATCCAATTATTCATCCAACAGTACCCCGAAGTACTTCTCTGCAGGACTCATATCAGTCCATTCATCACCCAGTCTGTACTGATAGTGGGATTGGCTTGACCTTCATGAGGTTCGAGTATGTTCATGTACTACCACACACTCTCATATGAGCCCAGAAGCTGTTTGTGAGGTAGCCAAGGGGCTAGAAAGCTGTTTTATCTCTTCTCTCTCACTTTGACTGTAAGGGAGGGTGGAGGGCCTTGGGAGACATCCTCAGCTTCCTCCTTGGTAGGGCAAAGCTTTGGTAAATAGGATGTCTCCTCCAATTCCTATACCTGTTATCTTTTTTTCTTTTCATCCCAGCAGAATAATCTAAAATCATTGTGCAGTTGTATTTTTCCATAGGGTGAGCACATTCCCTGCTGCCTAAGATGTAGGGAACACAACAGTCCTGTGGGTCAGACTTCTGACAAGGAAGTTCAAAGGAAATATTACCATTTCAGAGTAATTTAGTCCTTGACAGTGGTAAGGAGCCTAACTACTTTACTTTTTCCATAACAATTCAATTATCTGCATCAGTTGAACGGAAATTCACACAATCGTCTCTATCTCCCTATAACCTACACATGCAGTGGCTCCTACTACATATCAAAAATGATTGGCACATCATTAAAGAACTTGGTGCTGGAAATGAGCAGTAAGGGATAGAAGAGAAAAAAATACCCAGAAGGTTAATCTTTTTGTTTCATTTTGGTGATGGCATGATGAAATATTAAATCTCCTGAGGTTTAGGATCTCTCAATCACTCTCCATTAGTCAACACTTCAAAGACAGTGCTTTGTTTTAAGACTTCATTGCAACATATCCACTTTCTCCTTCCACATGAGAATGATGTGTATGGACAAACCTCTGAAGGATTATCCTCAGAACTTAATAAGCCTTTTGAAGCATTTCAGTTGTCTAGAGTTTCTAGCACAGCCAAGCAATATTTAAAATTATTCTGTCTTTCATGTCAAGATTATTTTATTCATTTTGAAACTCCTTTTTTTTTCCTGCACTCTGGAATTTGGTTTATTCTTTATAATCTTTTGATTCCTGCAAAGAATCAATACCTTGAAATTAAAAGATGAAAGCATTCATCAGCAGTATACTACATGATTAGCTTAATTGGTTGTGAGTTTTCCTGTTGAAAGGGCTTTCTAACATGCATTTAGTAGCAGGCACATGGTCCCTATTTTCCATGCCTTTATATTAGGATTTGAAAACTCAGAAAGTTGCTATGTGGAGAAGCACTAGCTTAATTCATCTCAATTAAAGCCTTCATCTGGAAGCAATAATATAACTTGTCCAAACCTGAAATTTGCAAAAATAGTAACAAAATTCTTAAGGCTTTTTCATTCAAATATAATATGGTGGTTTATATATTAGTTGAAAATGAATAAAAGGTGTAAGTATGATTTATCATAAATTATATACCTCAATGGTGTTGAATAAATAACATAAGGAATGGGGGGAAAAAAACTGGAATTTTGCTAGATTCCACGTTACATATGAAAACAGAAAGTTTTGTAAATTGTAACCATTTATACAGAATAAACCAGTACATACTCTGCTATCCATTCTGCCAAATGCTAGAAGAAACAAAAACTACCAATTAGTATTTGTGCATATAAGAAAAATATCATGCCATTAAACACCAAAACCCATAATTTGCAAGTATTCATCTTCTCTCCATCCAGGTGTGAGCCAAAGACAGTCCCTGGAAAAATTCTTTGAATGAAACTTTTCTAGATGGAGGTAGTTTAGATAGGGTTTTTGTCCTTTTGTTTAAAAACTGAGTTTTGTATTTAGACAGTGGATGGCATCTTTTGTTTAATTTCCTTCCAAAATTGAGTTCCCATCTGTAGCTTTCAGTTCCTCTGCCTGAAAACGTTGGAACTATTCCTGTGTGTCAATGTTTGCAGATGCAAGGCCTACAATGTTCGCTATTTTCCAAAAACTTCTTCATTGTGTTGCTTGCTACAGCTGTACATGTGGATTCAGACACAACGACCACTGCTTCTCATCACACCGCAGGTTCTCTTATTTTGTTATTAGTTCCCTTTATTTCTTATTTTTAATATTGTGTTCTAATCTAAAAAATGTGTGCAAATACAAATGCATGATTAAAGCAGTAACATTTTTTCATAGTTTAGTCCATTCTTTCTCTCACAGCTATAAGTTAATTCAAGTCCCAGTTTAAGCAGGCCTGACAAAGCAATTTAAAAGAAACTACAGGTTTGTATCTCAGAAAGGTTTTAACAGGCAGGACAAGCATCCCTCTGTAGTGCCTGCATCCAGACTCATCCTCAGGCATTTATGGTGCACAAACAGCCCTGAACTTTCAGAGCAGGAGGAAGGGCAGGAGACCAAAGGCTGTTTTATGTCACTTTAAATGTATCCATTGATGAGTCTAGATGATTGAGTGTTTGTGTTGAGTTTGATTCAAATGCTAAAACAGTTTTTATGCCTTTTCAGGACATGCATGCATACTTTGTTCTATTGCAGCTGGAGCTGCTGGAGCTCTTTTAGGGTAATGTTTTATGCTAAAAATTATCAACTATTTTTAGTTCCACTATTTCAGATTGAACTTGATGCACTTAATATTGCATATCTTACAGCTCATGTTTCCCCTTTGCTGCCCAAACTTGTCATTAACATGATCCTTAATTTCTTTTTGTTTTTATTGAATAAATTACTTCCAACTAAATTAGCACCAACTAAAGCCCTTTCATGGTTTAAAATTTGGAATGGAAGAAACCCAACCATTTAGCAATAGCTTGATAATGACCATGGGAAAAAAGTTACAGAGATGTAGACCAGTCTCTGTAGCAAAACTTAACTTCAGAGCAACGCGTACATTCAGAGAGGATAAGCAAATAACATCCATGTGTAAAGCAAGACTCTGGCAAAAAGGCTATAGATTTCACAACTACGTACTCTGATTTTATTTATTATTTTTTTTACAAAAAAAAAAAGACAACTGAAACAGCAGGTTAAGTATGTGAATTTGCATAGTCTCTTTTCATAAAGCCTCATAAACATCCTTCCTCCTGGTTTTCACAATTAGTGAACAGTAACTTTGTTACTGTCCCTCAGTGACACTAGATGGCACTTCAGAGTAGTAGTGGGATCAGAAAGTCTTCTGTAATCTTTTCTAGTTATTTTGTATATGATATTATAGAGGCATTAAATTAACTCTAGTGTCAAACAAAAGAAATTTCTCAGCTTTCTGCTAAATTGTATATGTGACTCTGAAGTAGATAATACTGGCTGTTTAAAAGAAGCAGCACAAGAAAGAGATTATAACGAAGTGGTTTGCTGGTAGGTCAAAAAAGCCAGGTTTGGGCCAAAGAGCTGTTTTTAGAGGATTTGAGAAGCAGCTTGAGAAGGGAAATGAAAAAAATCTCTAGGCTTGGAAATCAGAGCAACATGTTGTTGCCAGAGATTTAAGATGTGATTCTTTCCTGGAAATTATATTAGATTTGATGTCATTTATCACCAATCAGTTGTATGACAATTGTCCATAACCTTGTGCACTTTAGGAGAAACCAGTCAGCTCCCTTCTGGCCTTAAAAAACAAGCATATATGAAGGGATTAATTGATTTGTAGTGAAGTTTTGAAAAATAATATTCTTTAGCAAAAGATAGAATTTTTAAAATATTGTAAAAACATTCATTTTAAAAATAAGCAAGTGCTATTATTTTATTTTGGATTTTTTATAATTTTATGTTTGATGGAAGAAATAAGAAGTTTCTGTATATCAGCTAAATCATTTTGCAGCAAAGAATCTGAAATAACAATTTTTTATTCTCATATATCTTGCTTCCACCAGCTTGAATTCTCAGATTATTTGGATACGTTTTACTTCAAGCTCCCTAGAAGAATCTTTATACTTTATTGAGGGATCAGAGATATACTGTTGGACCTAAAGGCTTTCTACTTTAGCTCTCTTATTTCTTTCCACCTAATTATTATAATTTGTTTGGGTTTGTTCTTTTTTTCTTTCTTTCATAAAACCACAGAATCTTAGTATGGTTTGGGTTGGAAGGGACCTTAAAGATCATCTAGTTCCAAATGCACCCTGCCATGGACAGGGATACTTCCCACTAGACCAGGTTGCTTAAAGCCCCATCAAAGTGGCCTTGAACACTTCCAGGGACGGGACAACAACAACTTCTCTGGGCAACATGGTCCAGTGTCTTATCACCCTCAGAGTAAGAATTTCTTCCTAATATCTAATCTAAATCTACTGTCTTTCAGTTTAAAACTGAAAAAACTCATCCTATCGCTACACTCCTTGATAAAGAGTCCCTCCCTGTCTTACTTGTGGGCCTCCTTTCTTTCCTTTTTTTTTTGTTTGTTTTAAGTGGAAGAGACATCTGTTCTGTATTTATACGAAAAGGATTTTTACAAGTATTGGGCTTCCTGCTGCTTTGCAGTCTTTGAAGATACTGTGCATGGACTGGACTTAGAATAGGGTTCTGTCAGTCAGAAATTGTAGACGTGGCTGCACAATTTATGGAAAATCTACAGTGTGTTTACTTTTTGAATTTATCATGGTCTTGCTGAGGATGTTATAAGATTTGCTTCTTCTGTTTTTTTCCACAGGACAGGGAATCAGGAAAGTCCAGTTACCTTTGCAGCCCTTGGTTTTTAGCGGGGAATGTATTTTATGAGGAATAGCTTGTGCTTTAGCACAGAGGGCAGCAAGCTTGGTATGGGACATACCATAGGTATTACAGAGGAGGACCAGGCTCAGATATTTTCTTCTGGACTTAAAGTTGCTTCTGGTTTGAAAGAAAAGCCTGTGAGGAGAAACTTTAAAGCCATGGAAGGAGAAATGGGAAGGTTGTGTATATGTTTATATAAAGTTTTATGTAATAATTAATTGTTATTATTTATTGTATAAATCTCTTCCTGTAAGTTTTATCTGTATTTGCTAATTTGAATCATATACATATAAACCCTGTGGAGTTCTCCAAGCTAAGACAATGCCTTTGTTCTCTATTGAAATTCCAGTGCTAAAGCTTTCTGCATGAAGTCTCTCTCTGAATAATAGCAGATACCCAACCAAAAAGGAAAAATCTAGCTGATGATTTTCTCGAGGGTTTTCCCTCCAGTAACAGAAGAATATAATGTACTGTTACTTTTATTTAAAAATAATGTTCAGAAAATGTGAAACCCAGAAGAATGAACAGATGGAAATGGGGGTAATCATTGGCTGCTATATGATGAAGATTGCTAACAAGAGCGCAAACACACTCTTTCCGTGTAATGGCTTTAGTGATTCATAATAATTTCTAATTATTTGCTACCTGAATATATGACAACTATGAAGAGAACATATTCATTTTCTAAAAAAAAAAGTATCTATTATCTATGAGTGTTAGGCATGAAAATGTTTCTCAAGGCAAGACAATTTCACACAACTTACTCGTACTTTACCTATCACCATGCCAAAGTTGTTCAATTTTCAAGACTTCATCATAATTAAAGTTCTGACACACTACGTTACTCTATCAGAAATAAAAATAAAGACAAACGCCTTGGAGTTTGCCTGTATTACATTATTCTTTAATATAAATGACATATAAGTTTTACAAATTAGAGAGATTGACCTTGGAGTATTAAAAGGCTGCAGAAGATTCTTTTAAGGTGACATTTTTATTGAGTATATGTTTAGCTTTGTAGATTGACAGTAGAAATGTGCAGCCTACCTTTGACGTGTTTGCTACCCACTGATATGGGTTAAAGAACCTAATTTGCATATGGCTTCAAATCACTCTAAGAAGATACTTCTACGAATGGTGTCCCAGCAATGTCCAGCTAGGCCTTGCAGTTATTTTACTTCATATTTTGCTATACTTACAATTTTACTTAGAAACTAAATGCCACATATTAATCAGATGGGGAGCCTGCATATCTCTACTTGACAATTAAAAACTTTGTTTAAAAAACAAAAATAGTAAAGGATGCTGACAAATGTACAATGCAGAACAAGTGAACAGTGAACTGCTATTATTTTTGGTTTAGATATATACATGGATTGATACTAATGACTAAACCCTAATACCATACTCTGCAAGGCAGTCTCACTGAAGTTATTAAAACTGCTCTTGTGACTAAGGTGAGAGGGATTTGCCCTAGAAAAATTTAGCCATTGAGCTCCAGACATGGGTTACAGGTTTTGTACTGCAGAATACTCATTATTTTGTTCAATAGGATTATGTTAGGCTAATCCTGAATAGCATTGCTCTAGAAGAATGGCAAACTTAAAAGAACTCTGTGTACAATATGAAATGATTTTGTATTTTTCCAAAATAATGACATTAGCAACAACTTCATTTGCCTCTGCTAAATAGATACATTCAGAATTAGCTTAATGTTATAGTGAATATTTTTAAACCTCCAGGGCTTGAAATAAATTTAAAGGAGGTAACTCTCACCTTCTCAAGTCTCAAGATGATTTGAGAGTCCTTTTTCCCTCTACTATTTTTTGTGTGTGTGGCTATAAAAATAACCTCAATCACTATCTTTTTTTTTTTTTTTTATATCATAGCTTGACAAATATTTACTCCGAATCTCATATACAGTGGAATCTGAAACCCTGTAGCATTCAGAAATCTGAAAAATACCACAGAAAGCATGCTGGAAAAGAAGGCTGCAATAAGTCAGTTAAAAGCACAGTTGGCAATTCTTTTCGATGGTATGCTTGATCTTGTACATCTGTAATCATTCATTTATTCTATATCAATGGACCATCTCCACTTTAAAGTGAAGTTTCTGGTAATTGTCGTTAATTGTTAGCAACAATTTTTTGAACAGGCCTATTACAACAGGTACTTTAGCTGAAACACAACCGAACCCCTTCTTTAGACATCTATTTGTAATTTCCAATCTGTACTGCAGAGCGTTCATGGATACATCGGAAAGCAGAGGGCTGGATTTCCCAGTACTGCACAGGGTTGCTGAAGAGACTCACACCAGAATAGCTAGCCTTTTTGGTGTTGTAGCCAAGAGGGCAAAAGTCGTTGATACCAATTGCAGCAATTTTGTTGTTGTGAAGATAGACCACCTGAAAAACATAGAAGTACAGAAGTGAGAAATAGAGCTACCGTAGCAAATAAGATCAATAATTTGATGTCATAGACTTGGTGTGTATTGTACAATGTTATACAGAGTAACAATATATCCTTTTTTTCAAACAAATGCTTGATTCTGCTTACCTTTTGAAATACCTAGAATATACCCAATTAGAAATAATATCTACAGAAAGAACAAAAACTGTGCAAGGCAATCTAATAACATTACTACCATTTGGTCATAATGTAGCAAAAAAAAAGGAGTCAAAGATGTGAAATTATTAATACAGTGTTGTGGTTCAGAAGCATGTGCTGTATATAAAGGATGTATTTGATGCTAACTGGTTTCTCTCCAGCTCTAACACTTTCATTCTCATGAGTGCAACTGTACAGGAGTCAGAGCCAAAGTAATCACTAGCGATGATTTAAAATAACTGATGAATATTACTTTGCTTCAGAGTTACCATTTCATATTATTTTTCCCAAGCTACATGCAAGTGGTGATTTACATTTGGGAGTCTTCATTCTTTGGGAGTTTTCATTCCTGTAAAATCCTACTCCGAGTGAAGACAGATTTTAATAGGTTCCAAGAGGCCATGTTTCTAGCCATCCAGCCACAGAAACCTCAAAAATACTGCTGATGTGAAATGGATATTGCGTCGCTTTGCCCTCCTGAAGGCATAGCTTTGGGAGACACCAAAGGGAAGGTTCTTGGGAAAGGTTCCAAAATGTCACTGAGTAGAATTGAAAAAAAAAATCAACAGAAGAAATGTTCTTCGAAAGCATTTTTTGAGTAAAGAGGAAATAAAAATACACAAATAATCCCATATTTGTGGCGGTCCCTCAGACACACAGAGGCACGAATGCACACCTCCAGATCTGTACACCTCCATAACCACACCCACACAAAAGTCAGAATAAGAGTCTTCCTGTTTGCAACTTTTCCATGCCTAATCAACAGTTTATGAAACTTGCATTAAGTTACTTTCTTCACAAATACTGTTTATGTTTCTGTTCAAGACTGAATAACTACACAAATACCACTCAGAATCTTTCAACTGTTGCTCTCTGAGGCAGTATGATAAACTTTACCTGGATATATTTGTGTTCACCCAGCCCACCAGGTACTCTGACAAGTTCATTGTTGTTCAAATGGAGCTCTCTCAGATGAGGTACATTGTTAAGAGAGCCATTTTCAACTGAAGAAATACTGTTGAAGCTGAGACCCAATCTGAAAAAAAAAAAACCAGAAAACGAAAAACAAAGTGTTAAACTTGCTCCCATAGCCATCTTTCTGAGGTTGGTTCTTTCTATATACTAGTGTTGTAGAACAGACAGGGGTGGTTTTCAGAATTAAGTATGAGGTACAGAGTCACCACGGAGAAACAGTTTGGATAAACATATTTAAATGTTTGACAGCTGATGTCATCATGGTAACATTCAACTCGTGTCCATCGTACTGCACAGAATCATAGAATCATAGAATCGTTTGAGTTGGATGGGACCTTAAAGATCATTGAGTTCCAACCCCCTGTCATGGGCAGGGACACCTCCCACTAGAGCAGGTTGCTCAAAGCCCCACCCAGCCTGGCCTTGAACACTTCCAGGGATGGGGCATCCACGACTTCCCTGGGCAACC
>JAOXNO010000001.1:47684881-47734302 GCA_028565335.1 Limnodromus scolopaceus
TTGAGCCGTTGACTGCAACCCTTTGAGTGCGGCCATCCAGCCAGTTCCTTATCCACCGAGTGGTCCATCCATCAAATGCATGACTTTCCAATTTTGAGACCAGGATGTCATGCGGGACAGTGTCAAATGTTTTGCATAAGTCCAGGTAGATGACGTCAGTTTCTCTGCCCTTATCTACCAAGTCTGTGGCAGTATCATAAAAAGCCACCAAATTTGTTAGGCACGATTTGCCCTTGGTGAAGCCGTGTTGGCTGTCTCCAATCACCTCCTTATTTTCCACGTGCTTTCATTATATGACTAATCCCACTGTAAATACGTACTGTGTACCTGCATAGGCACTGGTCTTTCTTTAAAAAACGTATAAGAGTTCCTTGCATGACTTTAGGAACACTGCCTGTAACTTTCTTCGTCAAACTACATAACCCAGGTAACTAGAACTCTTAAGTTTAAATCTTCACCACATCCTTCTAAGACACTTACGTAGTTAGAGCCTTGTTAGAGACTGGAAACAGGAGCTGAGTCGTACATAATTTTCAGCTCAGCAGAACACAGAAACGGGACATACATATTTCTCCTGGGTTCCAGTCCAGAGCCTTCACCACAAAAACATCCTTCTTGCTTTATACATCCACATTCTGGGTTTAATAGAACAATTTATGTCCAAATTTGGAAAATTTGGTCCTATCTGTGTATTTCTGTGTTAATACTATTTCAATTTGCAGCTACCAAACTACAAAATTTTTTCAAGAGACTTTAATAAGTTACAATGCTCTGTGTTGAGGTAGGGAATTCGGTGGTAATTCTGCAGTTGTCATCACCAGGAGTGCAGTTCTTTGAGAAAATTATTTCTATAAAGGCTAAACCTCCTTCATCTAGATTGGTTTATTTTTTTTCTTCAAGCAATCCTTTTTTTTTTTAATTTTGAGGGAAAAAATGCTCTGAGATTTATTAACAACTGAATCAATTAAAGAATTGAAATAGGTAAGCAGGATCCTTGTGATAAAATAATTTGCTATGGGTGACTACTTTTAAACAAAATTTGATTCACAGTAATCTAGTACTCTAATTCTTTGTAACTTGTGCCAGCTTTAAAAGTCAGAATTTGGACCTGGTATAAAATCACAGAACTAAAAACTCTTGTTTAATCTTTATGACAGAGATGTTTCCAGAAATAATGCTGTCCAAGAATGGAAGAATGTTTATAATTTTCCTTCTAAAAATAAACAGTCAAAGAAAGATCCTAACTAGTATTGCATGTAATACAAATAGTCACAATGACACTCATTTAAACATTGCAGTGTTGTCAAAGCATTAAATGACAAAGGACAGCTAAATGAGATCTCCCACTGATATCAAGAGGATTTCTTTCACTCAGAAATCAGTTCACAGCATCCCATATCTTTGCTGGAATTTGGTGAGGAAGAATTTTCATTTAAAAGTTATTAGAACAAAATTCCTTTTCAGTAGAGTACATCAAGATTTAGTTAAGCTTGGAACATTTGATCCTATAGAGCAATTTGGTCTGAAGATCTATAGAATGTGTTCTGAGGACTTCAGTAATGGGTGCTTATAGCGAATGTCTTTAAAAGTATTGGGGGATAAAACACATTTTGGCAGAAGGCTATAAATTCTTGATTGACACATATCTAAATATACGCTCACTGCACAAGCAGATCTATAAGCAGATGTGTCGCACCTAGGGAGACCAGCATGAAAAAAGCAATTTAGACTTTCCTATTGGTCTGTTGAAGCAAAAGTAACCTCTTTAGACACAACAAGCTGGACAAGATCCAACTCAGGATTAGCTCATGAAAGGAAACTCTTTCAGGGAAAGAATAAAATTGGAGGAGTCTGTAGAAAAGTGGATCTAACTCCCACAGGCAGTGAAATTACATGTAATTACATCGCATCTAAATGTGTTACAAACAAACACTTAGTGACTTGGGGCTGTGTTAACAAATGAAATAAGACAATATTAGTGTGTAAAATACGGGGTGATTAAAAGTGTTAGGAAAGAATATGGTCTTCATCTCTCTTCTTTTTCCCATGGAAACAAAAAGGGAAGAATTTGAAAAATCACTCTTTACTGCTATGTTGACCATATTATTATATTGACATCCTTTTATATTAGTGAATAGGTAACATATTTCCAGTGTTTTAGCTGACCCAGTCACAGTGCTCTAAATCATTGAAGAGAATCATCAAAACCATATCTATAAACTTAAGAAATTCTCAAAGGTTTTTTTCACTTTCTTTTGCCTTCAACATCCCTGTTTGTCCATTTCCACTTTTTTGTTATATGCACATTAACAAACTTCAAGCTGCTCAACGTTGTTATTCAGGAGTTGATGTAACTTACACTATACGGAGCTAGACATTTTCAGTAAGCTTTAATAGGCTATAGACTTTAGTAACATCAGCTATGTAATGTGTATTTCCTCCTATGAAGCTCATTCCTGCATGAAATCAGTAAAGTCTTTTCTGGGTTTACATTATGGAGATGTGTTTTTTTTTTTTTTACACTGCAGCACTATATGAAGACTTTGGGAATACTTAACAGTAATTTTACAAGGAAAACAAATAAACATAAAGGACAAATATTGACAGTCTGCTAGAACTGAAGTATTCTAAAGAGAATGAGCAGTAGATCTACACTGAGCTCTTTTATAGTTCAAAACACCTTAAAAGAGCCAGAAAAGTGACCTGTTTCTCAAAGCCTAACTGTGCTTTAGGGCAACTATTAGACTGCTGAGCATGCTTTGACATGATCCAGGAGGAGAGTGGTCTGACCCCATACTGATGTTCCTTAAGTCTTAGATGTGTAAATAAAAGCTATTTTTTTGGTAGCTCGTTTCTGTGCCATAAGGGGCATGCTGCCCTGTAGATTTACACCGTATGCTGTCCTGGAGCAATCCTGTAGCTCCCTCCTTTCTTCATCTATCTGCTCTGTTATGTTCAATGTCTTCCTTTTTCATCAAATCTATATTCTGCCTTACTTTTCAACTTTGCAAAAGAGAATTTCTGACTGTACTTAGGTTGCCTGCTTAAGCACAGCCCAGAGAGCAGTTTAAAACCTGGTCCTGGTCTGAGCAACTCTGCATTTCCACACCATGATCAACAGAGTATCTAGTTTCTCTGTACTGTACAGCCACAATGGAAGCAGCCCAAGGTTAGATATTTTTAGTAGTCCATCAGCACTTGCTGAATAAAACTTCATGTCTCAAGGACTTCCAACGATATTGTCCATGTGATGTTGCCTGTAATGTTTTCCAAAAGAGAGTGTGAAAATTGGGTCATCTGCAGGCCAACTGACTCACCTACACTTCCCTCCTTCAGTAAAGTAAATTACTCTCTACCTGAGTACTTATGAACTTAATTTGGTTTTCAAAGTCTTCTTGATCATTTCTCTGGAGGATGTTACATTGTATACTAAGCCTCTATCATTAACAGTAACTGCTTCGTAGTCCCCTAGCCTATAGTTATGGTATTTATATTTTTTCATTAAAATCCAGGAGCAGACTTTTTTTGAGTGGGGATTAATCTGTGATCAAGTACGAACATCAAACATGAACTGAAATGCCTTATTTTACAAGCTCTAGAAAGCTATTCTAAGCCTTATCACCTGGAATTGCCAGATTTGAGTAATATGTTAAGTTACTGTATACTTCATTGCACTAAATCGCTATCCAAGTTACTATAAACAGTGGTAAATTTAACTCCTGTTGCTCAGTAACATTGCTTTGATTTCTGCTTTCTACCTTCATTGTGACAAGCAGAATGATTAAGATGATTAAACCAAATGATTAAGGTGAAGATCCAGGAATTAGATCCAGTAATCTGATTAACAGTCTTATAGATCAATTACACTTCTATTTTCATAGAACAAACTTAAAATAGTATAGCACAGTATTAAAATACCTTGTGTTTTACTAATTTAGCATGTTATCTAACATGAACTAATTCACAAATAATGCTGTATGTCTATAACTGCTCTTTGGGAATTCTCCTTATATTTTCCTACTGTTAGAGAAACTTACAATTACCCTGAAAAAAATTATACTTTTAATTTATATTGTATAATTAATTTTTTTTTTCACTTTCTTGGGCTTATTTCAAACTTGCCTTTCTTAAGAAACAAAAGAAACTGTTGCAAGCAGTTTTAATTCTCATGGGCTTTTTTCCTCAATTTCCAGAGGAAATTGCATGAGCAATGCAGTGTCCCAAGAAAACTGCATAAACCAAAGACAGAGATATGAGAGAAGCATGACATAATTAAAAACTTTATTTGCCTTCTTTATCTTTTTTTCTTTTTTAAATCAAAGAAACAGTTGTCCTGGGCATACATCACTCACAATTAAAAACAGCTGGAAAGTGTTGTTAGAAAAAAAACAAGTGTTTTGTTCTCTTAAGTCAGCACACAAACCCTTAGAAGCTTTTCCTGCTAAGTTATGTGCTGCTTGAATGATCACAACACTCATGAAGCCCAGAATGATGTTTTCTAATTTTGTGTGTGTGGTGGTTACAATTTCAGCTAATAATCTATGTGAAAAGAAGAAATGAATTCTTACTTTGCCAAGTTGATGAGTCCAGACAGACTTTCAGCATCAATTTTGCTGATTTTGTTGCCATCAAGGTGAAGTTCAGTAAGGGATGGGGGAAGACCTGAAAGAGAGAACACCATCAAATTACTTTTTATAAATCAGGATGATCTTTTTGTAAGTGACGTGTTACACTGAGGCTCTTTAACAGTAACAAAAAGATTTTTACTAGACACGACCAAGGACAATTCATTGAATGAAACAAGGAACTTTCACAATCAGGGAAACTGAAAACAGCTAGTAACAACTTTTTTTGGCGTAAAATAAGACCAAGCTCATAGAACAGTTAATTTTTAAAAAAACCTAAATTAAAATCTTCTCAGGTATGAATTCTAGCATTCATTATTATGTAAATGGGACATATATAATAGTGTAAGAGAAAAAGCCTTCATTTTATCCAGACTATGCACATACATAAATCTACAAACATTTGGCACCTAGATATTTTAAAATAACAGCAGCAGAAAATGAGATTATAAAGATGAGGTAAAATAACTTTCATGTTAGGTAGGGCACATTCTAGTTTGCAAATTCTGTTTATCAGGAAAAAAAATTGGAACCAAATATTTTAACTATCTAAGGCTCCTCAAAGGAACATCCAGGAAGAAAGAAATAACAACTAGTATTAACTTTCAAAAACTTTTCAGCTATTTCAAAACAATCTTCTGGCCAAAGTATGAATATATTCAATATAATTTCCTCTGAATTGGAACCATTCTGGTTTGTTTTGTTTTGTATGTTTTGGTTTGGTTTTTTTTTAAGATGTTATATTGATGTTGTTCCTATTTTGTAGCACTTTGCAATGAAGTATTTTTAAAAATATCAAATGTTTCTGTTTCATATAAGAATAGTATTTTTGGCTTCAAACCCACACACTTGTGAAGGGCTGATTTTATGCTTGTAGAACTTCGGTTAATTCTACATGAGTTTACAGAATCACAGAATCACATGCTGTTGGAAGGGACCTCTGGAGATCATGTAGTCCAACCCCCCTGCCAAAGCAGGTTCTACTATAGCAAGTTGCACAGGAACTTGTCCAGGTGGGTTTTGAATGTCTCCAGAGAAAGAGACTCCACCACCTCTCTGGGCAGCCTATTCCAGTGCTCTGCCACCTTCAAAGTAAAGAAGTTCACATCTGTACAATGTTGATCAGGCTCACAAAATAGGGTTGGAGGATAAAAACATTCTTCCTCTTTATATTTCAGCTATGAGATAAGAAAAACAAAATATTATAAAATGGCTTGGTTTTGCCAGTGGACCTCTTGCGAAGCTTCTCATAATAGAAAAACAAAATTTTCCAAACAAATAAGAGACAACAGAGCAAAAAATGAGGTAGTCAAGTAGTGGCTACTCTAAAGACTGACTCAAAAGGCTTCCATATTTTTTTTCCAACAGACATGAAGTCACTATATTATACCTGTGCAAATCTCTGAAATATTCATTGAATTTCTTACCTTTTGGGATGCTAGTAATGTTGGTGTCTGCAATACGGATGTAGGAGAGCCTCTTCATCCCCTGAAAAGCTCCATTTTCAATGCCTGAACTCTTGATTGGATTGGTGCCTAGTTCTGCCAACAAAACATTGTCATGAGCTGTGCTGTAATGTAGGTACCTATATCCTTCAGGTCAAAGCTAATTTGGAGGTACAATTTATTGGAACATTTCTTGGCTTTCTACATAAAATCACTGATTAAACTTAAAATATCTTGAAAAAACACTAAGCTGATTTTTTATAATTTCTCATGCTCATACCTAAGACAATCACTTGATTCAGTCCGTTAAAGACAGCTTTCCTCAACTTGGAGATCTCATTCTCATGAGCTCGTATCTCCTGAAGAGACTTCGGCATGTTTTCTGGGAGTTCCTTCAGGTTGTTCTTGGACAGGTAAAGTCTCTCCAGTTTCTTCAGAGGAGCAAAAGCTAATGGGCTTATTTTGCTGATTTTGTTGTTAACAAGGATCAATGCCTGTGGGATAATAATGAGGAAGATCTTAGGTAATCGCTAGAGAAATTATTTTAAGGAATGCAACATTAAAAAATTATTATTCTTTTCTAGCATCTTTTGATCTCTTTTGATGGTCAATCTAGTGAGCTGAAGAAAATGCCATGCAGTACTAAAACAGATTAGGAACTTCTGAAAGCAGGGAAAGATAAACAAGGCCTACATTACATGTACAAGTGTTATTTCATTGCTAAGGTATATGCAGCTTCTGTTAACGTACATAATTTATATCCAAGAATAATTACAACCCTTCCACTTGAAAACTGTGAAGAACAAGTCATTCACATAAACCAAACATTATCAGTTTTATTTGTTTTTTTATATCTGGTTTCATTTATTCTAAGGATCCTTTTACACCTTACCCATCACCATACAACCATCCTAACCAGTTTTTCATGAACTGACTCAATAAAGTGAAGACACAGCCTAGCTTAATAAAAATATGTATATCATCACCTCTCAGCTGTTAGTCTTATAGACTGCACTTACTAGATTTCTGTCTGATAATAAGCTCATTTTTACAGAGATATAAGCTATTTTTTTGGTAAGTATAACTTGGTATGGAAGGGGAGCAATTTGAAGCACCGTACTCTAGGTCCTGCAGTGAGGGATCATGGACCATATTCATTCTGCCTACTACGTAGCTGCCTAATCTAGTTCTCACAGTTGTGATATCTAGACTCAGGGTAGCTGTAGGAAAATTAGCTCTCCATACTGTCAGGAGAGAAAGGCCTCCGTAAAAACTCCGGTTCCTGTTTGCCTGTTCTAGGTGGTTGCTGTATTTCTCTGAAATTTTACATTGTTGCTATCTCTCTTTTTGATTAACTAACCATGACATAAAAAGGGAGAAGTCCCATCACTGTAGGAACAGTAATGCAGCTAATGGAAAGGATTTCAGATATGATATATGTGAGACTGAATCTTATCATTTCATCTGTTTCCTATCTACTTATCAGACTTACAGTGTTGTGTTTGTGCAGTGAACTAGGTAGAATGGGCTGTATCAATACTTATTTATATTAATTACTAGAAAATAGCTATAGAACATCTTTGTTCACTAACTCTCATCCCATCTTCAGAAACAGAAGACAACATCTGCTGCTAAACCCTAACTTTTATACTTCATATACTATAGTTAACATTCAGTGTATTTTAATACACTTTTAATATTTTCAGAATTATACTTTAGCCTGTTTCTTGGAGAAAAACTGAGTATTCAGCTCTTTCCACAATCAGTTCAGTATTAAAACAGTGCCAAGAACTGTATCAGCATCTGTGACAGCACCTCTCTATCACGAAAAATGAGAAAGAGGTGAGAAGATAGTTAAAAATGGCATTGGATGTGTGTTTTTTCCCTAATGGACTCCTCTTGCAGGTTGTCCTGAGCAAAGCAAGCAGTGTGTTCTGTACGTGGTTTTACTGAGTACGCATAAAGCTGAGCATATCTGGTTTCAATTTTGCATGCTAGCTAGCAATAACACATTTGCAAGAAGAGGTAGAAAAGGTCACCCACAGTTCAGCAGAGTATTTCCCTAACAATAAGCCTCTCCCAAAATAAATATATTGGTCACTGGAAGCCATGGCCCCAAGTCTTCTTTATTTGAGTATGAGCTATAAGAACTGCCATGAGAACACATGGGACATACACGGGGTGTGGTTTCCTGAGTCATCATTGCCAGAATTTTGATACAGATGTAGATTCTGTCCGTAGTGTAATACAGCTGCCTGCACAACATTAGGACATGGGAAAAAATCCATTTATTACGAGGGGTACAGCCTGAATTATGCAGATGAGTCTCTTTCATTGTATTTGTCATAATAACTCAATAACAGGATGTCCTACTGCTAATTAATTTTGTTTTTTTCTTTTTCCTTTCTTAATTTTACCATGGATTTCTTTTCCATAGATCTCTGGGTCAACATTCAATGGGTTTAGACTTATCTTGTCAGCACTTGACATTTTTATCCTACATCCTGCTTTGTGCTGCTTGGTCATTTATCTTGGTCTGCAATATCTTCTTTTTTTTTTTTTTTCTTTTTTTTTGATTTTTTTAAACTTTGTTGCCTTTTTGATAAAAGATGTTGGGGCTATGATTATCACAGCTGATGATCTGATACGAAATATTTCTTGCTGGAAATAGATAGATATACGTTCAGCTAGGCACTGCAATGTAAATATTCTCTGAGTAGCTGATGTTAAGAGGATTGTTATAGCTCTTCAGAGCAGAACTGATAGTCCTGACCAAAACCAGAAATTATCCAGGTATCTAGAATTAATCTGTTCTGCTTTGCCAATGCTTTCTCCTGAATATGACCACGCTATCTTGGGCAAACACACAAAACTTTTATTTTAATCAAATCTTCAGAAAGTCTCTCACTTAGAAATGATGGTATCTATCAAAGGTAGGCTTAAAAATACTGATTTCACAGTGAGAACATATACAGTAGGAAGGTATCACAAGCCAGTAG
This sequence comes from Limnodromus scolopaceus, assembly GCA_028565335.1. Classification (NCBI taxonomy): domain Eukaryota; kingdom Metazoa; phylum Chordata; class Aves; order Charadriiformes; family Scolopacidae; genus Limnodromus; species Limnodromus scolopaceus. The sequence continues at coordinate 47,693,951 of JAOXNO010000001.1, forward strand.
TTTTCAATGTTTTTTGTAAGAGGGTATCATTTCCCACTTACAACCCGCTCTGCAAGTCCTTGCTCCCAGTATTCTAAACCTGGACTATTTTTCCACACTCTTGTGCAGCTGTAAAGAAAAAAAAAAAAACAAACCCACACATCAGAATTTTCAAGAAAAGTTTTACTGTCTCCCAGAGCAACAGCAAATGATGAGGATAACACACCAGCACAGCACCTGGCAAGCCATATGCCTGGGTTCCTTTCCCACCTCACAATAACTCTATTATATGCAAGACTTAAAGAACAAAGTTATTAGCCTCAGAGCACTGCTGTTTGCTTTCCTCAGAATGTGCCCCGTATGATTTGCATGTAATGAAAGTTAAAACAAAACAAAACAAAAATAAAATTAAAAACTCAGGGGGATTTGGAGGTCAGTGAAAACAGGAACTAGACGAGAAAAACCTAGGGAAAACATCTGCAGGCAGTGTTACTGAGGAAGGGATGTTAGGCAAAAACATCCCACATGGACTAACGATCTTCAGTAAAGCCCAGATGGCATAATGGGGCATTATATTCACCTTGTCAAAGGACATATAAAAATCTTGTACAGGGAGTACTTGGAGGGCAAAATAAGGATTAGCCTGAAAATGCTGAAAGTGCTGGAGCCCCTTGGCCACAAATAGCACTTGAGATGCTGCTAGTATGAAATGATTTGGCAGATTGAAGAAACGTGTCAGTCTAGAACAGAGTCACAGGAATTGGTACTTTTACTCAAAAATCTATCTTCTTCTATGCTTCCATTTCTGGTGGAGAAAAAGATATTTCTTTTAGAACAAATGTATCCCCAAAGAAAAAAAAAATAAAGTTGAAGCATATCACCAATTTCCAACACAAAAGGCTGAGCCCACCAATGCATGGCTTTCAGCATGACTTGGTATCGGTGCTAAGATATTTAGCCATTGGTAAGAAAAGAGGCAACAAAGAAAGGGAAAACAAAGAGGCACAAATACATCAAGTATTAGTCAGTACCAGCAATTTAAGTGGTGCACAGAGAAGAAAAAGAACCCAAAGCTCCAAAGGTGGCTTACTTTTTACTGAAACACCTCTGATATTAGTGTAGTAAGAAAAAAAAATAAAAATCGCCATATGACAGGAATATTGGCTCAGTTGAAGTCAGTGGGATTCTGGCCATTTAGCTCCCTCTGGCCTCGTTTCTACCTCAAATATTTATTCCCAAAACAAAAAGGAGGATTCACAATTCAGGAAAATTTTGGAACACTTGTTGGCAGGCTTTTGTCAAAATACACCCTGACAAACCGCAGAGGGAGCGTGTGGCAATCATGTAGGAACTAGCATAGGGTTGCTCTTCTTGGGGTTACTAAAACTTACAATTTTTACCCTTCTGGGTGGGGAGCAGTGAATTATATTTTTTTGGTGGAACCTCATTCATTCATGTGAGAATTTTAGGGGATTGTTCTGCGGGGTTTTCATCCCTGTTTCTGTTCTTCTTAGCTTAGAATAGGTTGAGGGGAGAGCCTTGCCAAAATGAGAAGTGAACTGTAAAATGATCAGCAAATTGTTATCAGACCTAATACAGAGTGATACATCTGTTTTGCCAGCTGGGGATGGTACTCTTACCTAACATCAAATCTTTAATGATGCATGTATCCTTCAGGGTTTAAACTGAAAAGTCAATCTGCTGACCCAATGGAATTTCTTTAATTTCCTGGATTATATATTACATTATTACCTGTTTTTTATTACAGTTCTGCTAGGAATGGTAATGCCTGAAGAACTGTAAGCTCAGGAGTCAGGCTTCCAAATAAAAATAAAAATAAATTTGGCTTTTTTTGCTTGCCTTATGGTTTTAGTTGTTAAGTCTTACTCATAACCTGGACATATATTCCAGCTTTTCTGCCAAATTATTAAGAGTGGATGTACACTTAGGAAAAAGAAAAAAACAAAGAACACCAAAAATATAAAACAGAACTTGACTTCCTTCTCTAATTGTGTTATATCAGGAGACAGAATTCTACAAAATAAGCATTCATTTTTAAATTCATTTTAAAAGTCTTGGTAAACTTGAAGGCTCCAAGAGCCCCTGAATCCAAGGAGGTCTCTGAACAGAATTCCAGATGTTATGTCTCCTGAAGGCCTCCTGATCTATAGTTAAGCCAGGAAAAAGGTAAAGGCATAGAAAACCATGATGGTGCAATTATTCTTATTTGTTGTTTTTGAAAGTCTTTTGTAGGGTTTAGTAGTAACCCTACGAAACCTAGGACCAAGTGGACATATAAAAGGCAAGGAAAAAGGGATGACATAGAAACAAGAGGGAAGAAATTAATGAACTGTGAGGGAAGGAGATGGCAAGGCATTGAAACAACAGCCCGTCAGCATAAATGAAAGACGACTGTGGAAAGCTCTTTGATCATATCCACAGCACCTTGTTGAATAATCTCGCAAAACCAAGAAGCTTGCTGCAGATCTAGTTCACATGACTTTGAGGTCTCACTGATAAGTATCATGTAACATGACTTGCACAGAGGGGCAGGGAAGAGCTGGCTCTACATTTTCCTGCTTCAACAAAAAATAATCATAATGCTCTAGACTTCTACAAAATCTTTTACCCCTGTCCTTGTCTACTGAGGCAAGCATTTTGGTCATTCATTTTACCATAATTTACTTGTATCTTTTATTGTTGTACTCTGTAGAATTCCTTTTTCCATTAGCTTAGTATGCTGAATTCTCTCCAGAATTTTAAGGACCTCAAAGTATTTTCTTCTGTTGCTTTCCTCACATGAAAAGATCTTTACCCTCTGCACATTAAAAATTTTTGCATGGTGTTGTGCGTTGTACTTCTCTTGTTTCAGTGGAAAATTTCGTTGTGAATAGCATAATGCAAAGGAGAGTCTGAGGAAATGAGAGCTCTCTAAGGGAGTGCTGCATTTCAGAAAGATTAACTTTTTTTCTTCTCAGAATATTTGTTAGGAACCTACAGCTGCACCAAGTGGAAACAAAACTTTTAAAAAATGGTATTTCTCAGTCCTGTTAAGAACATCTGCCATTGACTATAGTGGGAACTGAGTACAGAGGTAGAAACTGGACAGAGATATCTGTCTTTGGTTTTTTACAGTATGGTGGTGGCTACTGATTCTTCATTCAGTGATTTGCAGAGCATTATATTTACTTAACTTCTCTTTTAATTATGCCTGGGAAAAAGGAACTGAAGCTGTAATGAGTCAACAGAAGACTGTGTTCTTTCATTGATATTGTTTGATCTGTTAGGAACTTTTCTGTATCCCTGGAAGATGTTCTTAGAATTTTTTTTCAGTTAATCTGGGCTCTTGTCCATCCACAGGGAGCCTTCTTTTGAATAATAAAAAAAAGAAAAAAAAAAAAAAAAAGAAAAAAAGGAGTGCATGAAACTTCTTCTAATGTAATACATTATTTTTCCACTTGATATTACTACAAAGAGTGTTCCAGTTTATTTGCCTGGACATTTAGTGTTGATAATCCCTTAGTGTGGATATGATCATAACCTTAAGTCCCAAGTTTAAATCTTTTATCTCTTTTGTGCAGGTCTTTTCTTTCAGTATAAATACAACTGGTTTTAGCACTGTTGTATGAACAATCATGTCTTTGCATAGTTCTGCCATCTTAAATTAAGCAATGTTCCATTTGATTTCAGGCCAACAGTGCATTTATCTTCTTTTGCTGTACTAACACCGTGCCATTGAAAAATTCCTGTTGGAAAAGCATGCAGTCACTATTCTGTTGTTTGTGCTGTTCATATAGTGATCTAATACACAGTAGTTTCTTTTACCTCTTTTTTCAACTGCCAGGCTTTATGCTGGTTTGCTTTGGCTTTGCCACACAGCATGCAACTCCGTGTGCTGTTTTTGTAGACTCCTCCTTCACTCTGCATGAGGGCTTACTCATGTAGTATTTTGGATTCTTTACTGTGTCCATGGGGTCAAAGTACTGTACTCTATCCAGAAGTGTCAGTCTGCCTGGAAAATTCTGACAGTTTCATAGAAGATTTTTTTCCTGGCTTTTCCGACAGCACCTCACTGATTGTTTTGCCACAGGTCTAAATCATAAGCAAGTTTTTTTTTACATAATATCAGACAGTTCTCTGAAACCACAAAACTCAGTCCTCAGCCCTAAAAAAAGACTGTCTTGAATTTTTTCCCTATTTTCCCAAGTCCTCTGGTAAAAAAAAAAATCTTATCTTTCATTTTTAAATAGTGTGAGGTCTCACTGATTTTTTATAGTACAATGTTAGACACTTTTTCCTGGACAAATTTAAAAGTATAAAAATATCAAGTGCACCTAAACTGTTGACTCTGGTGTTTTCTGGCAGGCATCTATTATTTGCAGATAAATATTCCCTTAGTTGCACCCTTTTTTAATTGCTTGCCATATTTCCACAGCTGAAAATTTTAACAGCTCTTTTAACTACTCAGGAAAATTTTCTGATACAAGGAATATTTTTTTTAAGCACAAATTACTACCGTTTCATTTCTTTTTCACTCAGGGCATAAGTAGCTGAAGTAGTTGTGCTGAAAAAGAACCCATGTGCAAGTTATAGGTAGATCCTTTCTTTTCTCCTTACTTCATCTGGTTTTCAGTAAAACTTGAACTTTGAGTTCAACCCAACTTGTTCATGAAAACCTCTTCTAAAACTATTACATCTGGAGTTGGTGATGTCTATAGAAATTTGGAAGGAATTTAAAAGGAATATTCAAAAGGAATAAACTGAATACGTTATTCATTTTTTTCAAGATGTATGAAATTGGATTTTAAGGAATTTTTCCCTTAAGCAATGAATTCATGCAAGAGGTTAACTTCAGTTGTTGATAATTTTAGATTTTGAAACAATAATACTAATTATTTATGTAAATTTTGTTGTTTTGGTAGAGTATAAGAAGGGTTAGCAAAGTCCAAGAAGTCTAGAATCTTCTAAACATTACACCATTAAGTATAACATTAACACAAGCCATTTTTACCAGGGAATATGATTAAAAAGCATATACATTTATTTATATATATATATATCACATATATCTCCTTAAAACAAAAGCGACAATGGTGCTCTGTCAACAACAAAGTTTTTGAGTTATATTTATCTAAAGACAATATTCCCCTTCACTATGACTCTGTAGAATATTTAATTGCAAGTTTGGGAATGGGAATCATTCCCAGATATTACACAAGAATAAGAATGATGCATGCTGAGAGTAAAGATGGTGCCTAGTTACATAAATGTACTGCATGAATAAATTATTATTTTGGGGAGGAGATGAGAGGATAGTTTTTTGTTCTTGAGTAAATCCAGGAAAACTGTATTGTTTTGAAAGTAATTTGTTAAAACAGATCTTACTATTGCCACTCTTCCGTATGATTTCCACCGGCCATTAATCATGTACTGGTTACCTCTGGGAGTAAGACAAACAAATGATCTCTTCCCTGAAGGGTTACCTGTTCAATTCACTATTAAATTATATCTACTTCAATAAAAGAAAGAAAATAAATCTGTAGAGTTAACCTCAATGAGATAACGTAGTTCGCAACAGCTTAAGTCACAGCAGGATGTATAACAGAGACCTGCGCTGAGTGCCAAGTATGCAGAAGTCCCCAAGGTCAGTGCTTTTCATCTGCAATACCATGCTTTGATACATTTCATGCAGTGTCATGAAGAAGGATTGCAAAAAGATTAATTTCACTGACAATACTTTTCTCTTTTTGAGGACCTTGCAGATGATTTTCATTGAAATTACAGGACTTCATTCCAAGGTAAAAGAAAACCAGAATAAGTGGGGCAGAAATTCGGGTATCCAATCTGTTCAGCAGCCAAGCAGAGGAACTAAAAAAAAATAAATTCTGGGGCACAAGTCATCCCATTCTGAAAGCAAGTCAGATGAAGTGTGATGTAGAAATACCTCCTTCTCTTGGTTGAATATAGAGGTTATCTGTGTAATTAGCTCAAGTATAGACACCTATGCTAAAATTAGATAACATACCCTTCTTCATGATTTACTCATGCAGGTCCCTCCACTATGGACATCTTGGCATTGTGTTAGTCCTAGAATTTTTTTAAAAATTTTCTTCTTGACGTTGCATTAAAACAAATATTTAAGAGGTAATTTGGAAGTAATTAAGGAAATAAATGTTTATAGGATTTTTTTCCAAGTAGGAGTAGATGAATGAAGATTCTTGTTTTAAAGAGTGCTTGTTTGGGTGATGGCATTGGCATCATGAACCAATAAAAAGTGGGAGTTGGCTTCTTAGTTGTGAATGAAAACAATAGAATAGAAAGAGGCTGTGAAGAGACAGAAAAGCAAAGCCAAGTAGTTTATATCGGTCATAATCAAAAAGAATCAAATGGAATAATACACAGAATAATTTGAGTTGGTGAAAGGCTAGAAAAATAATATTTCAGAATTAAGCCTGATTTGGGGTATTACTTTCAAAGGCAGAGAAGTAATAGCCTTTTTCTGATCTGAAAAGAAAGAGATATTTCAAAAAAATGTACTACGAGGTATGAATTTTAAGATGTTGATGAAAAGTATAGAAATAAGAGAGAAGCATCTCAGACACAGAAACAAAAATTTGGAAACAGATTAAGGTAGTTGTCTGATGGAAACTTGGAAAAAAAAGAGGTGAACCAGAAAAAAGGGCAGTCACAGAAACCAGGGAAGGAAAATATTTCAGAGAAGAGGAAAACAGAGAGCAGTGTTGGAAGAGACTGGCAGGTAAAGGAGGATGAGGATGGAGTTTTTCTAGGATAAGATTATTGCAAAAACACAATTTCATTGTAGTGCAGGGGGCAGAAGATGGATTTGAAAAGATTCTTGAACTAAAATTAGTACAGAAAAACTGCTAACAAACATTGTATATTTAAAAATCTGTGAGCTCAGAGATGGGAGGGGAAGGAATACAGTAATAAGTGAGTGAGGTGACAGAGTTGAGATGGATTTGCTTTTTAAATAGAAATAACCAAGTCACTGTGACAAAGGGACTGAAAGCATAAATAAATAGGTGAGAGAAGATACAATGGAGATCAGGAGACTAAACGGACAGGAGACAGGTATGAAGAGCTGAAAAGAGATGAGAAACTTCTGTGGTATGAGAAGAGAGTTTGCAGGAAAGGAATGGGAAAGGAAATAAATAGGCTGGGCTGGTGGAGGAAGATCAGAGAGTATTTAATCAGTTTTCCTTAAAAACCTGAGTACCACGCCAAAACCACAATTTCTCCCCATTTTTTTGGCAAATGCTAGTTCATTTATACACTTACATGAAGATTCTTCAAGTTCTTGAAATCTCCTTCTTTAATTTCAGTGATTTTGTTGTTCTGTAAATCCAGTAGAGTTGTGTCAGGAGGAAGGTCCTTTGGCACTTTTTCCAAACCTAGGGACAGAGAAAAGAATAAGCAATTGGCTTTGAAAGAAACTTTAAATAGAGGTCAGTACTTTTCATAGCAGCATTTACCTTTCAGTAAACACCATTTCTAAAATTCATTTCCTGAAGAAGCTTATGAAGACTTATTTGAAAGTATTGCTGTCTCCAGTCAGTCAAAGAGAGTTTTATTTTGCTATGTCAAATTAAAATGTATTTAGTCACATTTCCATTATGCCCCTTTCTGAGAATATATCTGAGTTATAGCTTGAAGCAAAGGATTGAGTTTGGGAAAAGTATTTCTAACATGTTTAGTTCCACTGAATTGTGTGAATAAAAATTGTTTTCAGAAAGAGGTATGGTATTTATTAATTTCACCGTGTGTTAGCTTTTGTGGACAGAGAACATTTCCTGCTATTTAAAAGGTAGTGGGCTTTTTTGAAAGAAGTATGATAGTTAATTATAATCATTTCCAGAAAAAATACTGTTTGTTTGACAGTAACTGAATAACTTGCAGTAAAGTCCACCTTAAGAAAAAAACCAATTCAGCTCCCCCTTTTTCTTTCATCTGAAACTATGTCCAAGTTTTCTGGAGAACAAATCTCCTGGTTTTCCTACAACTGCCAAAAGAACATCAGACAGTTTAAATTAAAGACTCTCTTTGGGACTATTTTCTGAATAGCTGATATGTAAGTCCGATGAAGTCATGGAAATGAAATTATTTAGTGTTAAATAACACTTGCTTTACCCAGCTTTCCTTTCATACTGTGACTTGGAATAGAGCAAATCTTTTACAGTCATTCTGATTGACCACAAAATTAAAATGTTCTTTTCTAACTAGTCTTTTTTTTTTTTTTTTTTAACAGAATGTGAAATGCTAAATGAATGGTTGGTAGGAAAAATTTATAGACACTAATAAAATCTCTATATGGGCATCTAACAGAAGTGGACTTCTCTGGACAGAACAGTCTTTTTACCAGTAAAATTTTAACAAATATTTCTGAAGCTATATTTGAACTTTCCTGGGAAAGATCTCATTACAGGTATCACCAGTGTCTCCTCAGTATGACAGTGGACTGCATGATATTGTTCTCAGGTGAAAGATATATACCTATATATACTAACTTTTTAAACCTATGTATTTTAATCTTGAGCATGGCACTGCAAACACAGTGAGATATGCCTGCCCAGAGATAATATATGCTTTGCCCACAAAGGTGGTGGAGTCTCCATGCTTGGAGATATTTAAAAGTTGACTTGAACCAGTCCTAAGCAACCTGATCTGGCTGACCTTAATTTAGCAGGGGGGTCGACTAGATGATCTCAAGAGGTGACCTTTAAACTCAACCATTCTGTAATTCTGTGATGTTTAACGTTCGTCACAAATGTGTTTTCATACCTGGAACGCAGGTTTCTCTGTCAAATTCCAATGTTAAGTGAAACCCATTCTCTTTCAATCCTTTATAGAACATACATATGTAGAGTTAAAAAATGGGTGGTTCTTGTTTGGAAGGATTATGGCAAACGATGAAAAGAAGTATATGTTTGGTATTATATTTAATCCTTTTAACCTACATAAAGAGCACTATCCTATAGTTACTATTATAAAACTTTACGATAAATTCTAGAGAGGCCACAGTGTTGTGTACTGGATCTTTTCACTACAATTAGCGACACATTAAGAATTCATTATAGATTTGGCCATATTCTTAAAAAATATCTGCATGCAGATGAGGCCTCCAATTCATCTTTGGGTGTCTGGTCTGAATCTTCCACAGTGTTGAGCATCTCACAGATCCCACTGGTGTCTGTTACAACTGTTTGATTCCAGCAAATTCTGGAACCAAGATTGTTTTTTCAGTTATCTATATATGGGTGCAGGAGATCTAAACTTCTGAAAAATGTTTGTTTCTTTTAATCTTACTTTTGAATTCATAATATTAGCCTGTATAGAACACTCTGTTGTCCTACCATTACAAAAGTTTTGTTTCTGAACCTAAAAAACATCCTACCTCCTCTTTCAAATTTATTTTCCCACCCATAAATTCTTTAACATTAGCTAAAAAATTATTAAAATATTTGGATCTGATATTTATTAAAACAGAGTATAATATAGATTAACCTGGTTGAGTTTTAATCCAATCTAAAAGGTTTTAAAATAATCTAGCCTGGGATTGATTAGTATAAGCTTCTACCATACATAAAATGACAAGAGCCAAAGCTCACATCTCATCCTGTTTACCTTACTGATATTCAGTGCATGAATATATAATACAAATTAAGATTCTACATATTACTAAAATAACCTTTCCTCATTCAGGCGTGGACTTCATTTTCACTGAAGGCTGTTGCAAAACCCTCTACTTTTAGAAGTGTAGGACTAGAGTTCCAAATATATAAAAATGTGATACCGTATAATTTGTATGTTGGTTGTCTTTGGACAGTTTCTGTCCGCAGCAGGCAGGAATGATGTCAGCGACTAAAAACTCTCTCCCAAAAAGCACTACTTTTTCAAGATCATAATTTTGTTATAAGAAGTTCTTACAGTCTAGCAGCTTCTATAGATTTTTTCACATATAAATACAAAAATAAGGTTTAATTATTTGTATTCAAAGTTATATTACTATGTTCTTGTTGTCAGTATATTTATACTAGTACGCTGGTAACTGTAAATAAGTGCTTATGGCAGAAACTAAGGCACATGAGAGCTGTACAGCTGTCCTTTGTGTGATGCCCTTGGAATATACTTTGTAAGAACACTTGGATTGCCACTGAAGGCGTAATTTTCCAGAGACTAAACTTCAAACTAAATTTCCAACTATACATTTCAAGCCTTATATGTCAGATTTTAAAAGCTCGTTATCCCTGAATAAGGAAGAACTGATAATTTCTCAGAGCGATGAAGTTAAACTTTAAATGTTTCATATTATAATGATGATACAAATTTAACAGTCAGACATACATTTCTGAAAAGTGATTTATAAAATCTTCCTATTTTGTACTATAAACTAGAAGGATCTACAATACAATAATTAGTTTTGCACGCAAAGAATAAAATTTCTGTCCCATAAAGTGTTAAACTTGTTTTATTACCTATCACATGTACATTCTTTTATGCATTTCCTGAAGCTGGTTCTAAAAATGTTTCACAAAACAGCTGTATAAATTTTATTTGAATATTTTTTCTTGCCTGGTTTTGGAGAGCAAAGCATAGAGGAGTACGGGATGCACTCCAGGTGCTGGAGAGACATTGCATTACCACTAAGCAGATTAGTACATGCTCCAGCTGAAAGCTACAACTGGAGCTCTCCAGTGGAGGAAGAACTGATAAATGGGTGGATCTGGACACTGCCTTGTAAAATCAGCAGCTAAATAATTCAGGACTAAACCTGAATATGCTTGAGGTGTGGACTGGATCCAAGTGTTTCACCACTTGTCACATCTACATTAACTTCAAAAGCTGTGCTTCAGCTTGCAGGTACAGGTCCCCACGGTAGATATAATGGTCTAAGAATTGGTAGATGTGTCTCCAGGTAGATACACGTAGGTGGAGCATTGGTGTAATGCAAACTGGCCCCTGTCCTGGAGATTCCCTACCTGGAGAGCAAACCTTCAGACCTTTCTGGTCAGGACAGGTCAACAGAACAGCCAGTTCAGATGAATGGGGGAGCCTGAACTAACACAACAGCATGACAAAATTTGAACTGAGTCAAGAAAATTGTAATCCCCCTAGACATAGAAATGACCCTTGGCTCCTGGGATAGAATTACTATTTCCAAGGAGGATTTTTTGATTCCTCTGTCTGGAAGACTGAGAAGTTTAGAGCGAAATTGTGAGTTGTACTCACTACTTATTTCTGAGAAGCTCAAGTGATGCTCATATACTTCTGAAGCTATGTTGTACAGTATGGCTGCACATTCACCTACAAGTGCCTGCAGTGAAATTTATGTAATACCAACTGAAAGGGGTACTGGTGTTAGAAAATATCAATTGAGTCAACTCTCAATTTTTTTAAGAACAGTTTAGACAAGTATTCCAGCTCTTGGCTGTAATTTTTTAAATACATGAAAACTCGCTTCTTATAAAAACCATATGAAAATCACTTATAGCAGTATGATTTTTTATGTGAATAATCAGTGCTACATAGTTTGGAATTCAGTTCTCTGGAAATATTTCAGACCTCTGGTTCCTAAGATTAACTTATAACTGATTAAAGATTTAGATTCTTCTGCCTTTCCCACTGTATGTGAAATTGAAGATACATATGTATTTATTTTGTTTGAAACAAACTAAGTTGTTATTTAAGTTGGTAAATACTTTTTTCAAACTTCTACTTATTCACAAATAAGTAGAAATGATATAGCTCCGCCCTTCCAAAATCCTTGCTTATACTGAAATTAAGAGCCTAAAGATTCTGGAAATATAAGGGATTTAATAAACCCATTCGTGTATCCTTAGACCATTACAATTTGCACTTAAGTATTTCTTTCAGAGAAGTCATGACTTCTTGATAGAAGCTGAATAGCCATCAGTTCCTGCAGCAGAGGTAAGATTTGTATTATCCTCTGCAGATTTCTATGAGCAGAAATTTTCTTCTGTTCTACCTTATGAGCCTATAGCACTCAACTATTCCCATCAGTGTGCATGTAGGTATGTAAAAATGCATACATATGGAAATATGTAAAGAACAGAATATGCAACAGAACTACAAAATGGTGAGAAAAAAAAAAAAAAGTGTGTAAACTTGAAATACTTTCTGTTGTTAGTCAGGATCAGCTGAACTGTTATTATCCTTGGCACAAATTTTCCTAACTTTTTCTTACACTAGTTGCTACACCACAGAATTTTGGAATAACAAACACAATCAAAATGTATTCATCAAAATCCAGCAGAGCTGTATCACCAACAGATTTCTTCCATGCAGACAACAAGGGCCCACACCCATCTTTAGGAGCACTGAAAGGCTCACCTACAGTCACCTGGAAGATGTTTGGTGGGGGAGGTTAACAGGATCAGGAATCCCTCCTTAGTGGGAGGATGGAGGAGAAGGTAACTTTGCAGAAATTGGGCTTGTCTCTGTGGGATCCTACTCATTTGGGTTGTAGGGTTTTTTTTTAATTTCTTAAGGAAATTACAGTGTCTGGCTGTTTAGCTGTGATTGCCTCAACTCCTAGAGAGGACAGAAGGCTGATGGATCTGGAGATTTTATGAGACCAGAAATTGGGCAGAGAAGAGCCAAAGCGGGTACAATTCAGTCATTACCCAGTCCCTGAGAAAGGAGCAATCAGTGGCTAGGCATCTCTTGTGTACCACTGCACCAGCCCAACTAGCGTGTGCTGCCATTTAGCCAGCCAAACAGGTGTAGGAGATGTAGCAAGGATTTGGGAAGAGTGTGAGGGCTAAGGGAGGTTAGGGTTTTTGGTATACAAGACAGGCTTTATTACTTTTGCAGCTGAGGGAATAACCTGCTCAGCTACACGAGCTGTGATCAAGCAGACATGGAATTGTTGAACCCACAAAAGGAGAAGGGTGGCTTTTGAACCCCCCTCACTATGAAGGGGTTTCAGTCCACTGCTCCAGTTTCTCAGAAGTGAGAGCCACAAGTTAGTCTGCAACTTGGCATGAAGCCACGTTTCTGCTGAAGCTGTACGACTATGCAGAAAAGGAATGTAAGATTTATGGGGCCAGCGAGGGAGACTAAGCAAATGGGAGTCTGAGTCTGTAGGCCAGAGATGAGGACACTTCCCTAAGAATTGCATCCTTGCAACACTGAGACCACACAGTCAAAATAATAAATATGTGAACAATGCCAATTATAAACAACTTTAACAACGCAACAGAGCTTGTGGTTTGATTTTTTTTTTGGTTTTGTTTGGGGTATTTTGTTTTTTTTTTCCTTCACCTATCTGTTTTACAGCAAGGAGGGATGAGGCTTATTCCTCTGAATAAACCTTCCCTTCCCCAGCTGCAGAGAAGGGGCCAAAAGGCAGAGACATCCGAACACCGTAGCTCAGATACATGTGTTATTACATTGCAACACTCACGATTATTATCACAGGGACCATAAAATGGGGCTCTTTTCAAGACTCCTTCAGTTTCCACAAACAGCTGCTGCCAGCTGAGGAATTTGGGCTGAGCTACGTGTAATTCCCAACCGTGATCATCAGCGGCTGCTCTCCCAGCGGAGGCAGCCTCTCCAGCAGCTGCCTTCGCTGCCTCTGCATGCTGCTGTGGGCTCTCCCTTGCTCCCAGTCCAGCTCTGCCACATCCCATTGACAGGCAGTAACCCTCCCCGGGGGGTGAATGCCCTTAGTAATGCCCTGAGTGGACTCTGGGATGAATGAGACAAATGGCAAGTTTACAGGGTCAGGATAGTTGGTCATGGAAAAGAACAGGAGTCAAGGACTGCTTTCTGGAAGAGTGGCGAGTTGCTTAACACAGCTTTGAATCCTTTGACTTAGAAAAGTTCACTGACGCTTTCCCAGGCTATGTACTTCAGTATTTACTGGAAATTTGTTCTCTATTCTGTGGGATTTGCAAAAATGAGTAATTTCATTATTTGTGCCCTACCATCCATAAAATAAGAAACAATTGTCTTTCTTTACAGAGAAGTAACTACAGACTCATCTCTCTCCTGCTTTCAAAGTAAAAGTTTGTTCTCTACCTTCCTCTTGCTTGCTATGAAATCAACAGCAATTTTTTTTTAAATTCTGAAAAATTAAAGAATTCTTTATCTCAAGGGATTTTTCTAAGAGCTAAAAAAAAAGCAGTGCCCATTGAAATGCATAAGACTCTTAAAAGACCTCTCTTTAAAGGTTATCCACAACCATTTTCAGACTTGTTTTTTGCTCTACAACCTATAAAAGTTGTGTTCCATTAAGATCTATTTTGGACTTATTTTTATCACAGATTTTTATTTTTGTATACCTCTGACCCTTCCCATAGGAAAAAAACAAGAAACTGGACTCCACCCCCTGCTGAGGTGGCCTCTCAGGAAGGTAGACCTACTGACATGTTACTACACTAGGTTTTTTCCCAAACATTTGCAACATTTCTTTCCAGAACAGTGAGGAACACAGAAAAATAGACACAAATTCACATGTTATAATCAAATGCACAATTCTCCATTCTGATAGCACTAAGAATTATAAAGGCCCTAGCAAAGGTTTAAAAATTAGTGCATTGCTGTAATTGTTTTTTTTTCCATTTCCACCCACTCTGTGTAGTGAACACATATTTCAAAGTATAATGGATATCGCAAGCTACAGATGTTATGAATTATTTTTCAGTGCTAGTCACATTTTTGGTACAGATAGATTCAACCTCCTGGCTCCCAAAGCTAATATCTAAGAATAATTATATATTCTTGAAACTAAAAAGCAAGCAACTACCATTTCTGTGTTCTTTCTAACTGACTTAATTTCAAAGATCTGGAAGGTATATGCCTTCTCAAGAACCACAGAAGTATTTTAGAAGGGCAGAAAACTTTTTCTGAAATAATCACGAGACTTCAGGGTCTAAGACACTAAGTAAAAAAAATCAAATATGAGTTTTCTGAACTCCTAGAATGGCCAGCTTTACATTTCCCACTGTCGTGGTTACAGATATAAAACATCCCATCAGAGAACAACAACTGTCGTATATGATTCATGTGATCTGCCAGCACCATGTGCACAATGGCTTTAGTTAAAGTGGATGCAATGCAGATGTACCATCTACAAGTACTCATGCATTAAGGTGAAACATTTATTTCTTACTAGTATTTACAGTAGTCAGAAGAGACCATTTCAATGACTCAAAAAAGTGAGCACTATCTAACAAATTACTTTTCGAATTATCCTTTAGACTAATATAATTTGAGATTTGCCTGGTTTGTAGTTTAAGCAGCAGGCAACAGATACCAATTTAAGGGTAGCTCCCTCAATCTTTACTTTGGGATTTACCAGAATTAGCACTAACATAATGGAGTAGCCATAAAGAGTCACTTGGGGGGTGGATCTTCTCTGTTTTCAAATAAACCTCCCCCTTCCTGTTCTGACCACATGGTCATTGAACAGCCCTAGTTTTATTACGACCTGAGGGCAGAGGTATGTTCCTGGTTATTTTGGGTACTTCTAAACATAACATAGCAATTTTTCATAAATATTGTAGGATTGTTTTCAACCTACTTTCATGCAAGCAAACAATGGAAGGAGTTGCTGGGACTGTCTGGACATAGTGAATAACATTTAAATAAATGTTGAGAGAGGATTTCCTGACCAAATCCGTGAGTCTGCAGGACTGCTAGTTCCCTCTTTCTACTAGATGATGTTGTATATATCCTTTTAACTCTTAGATATTTTAGCTTTGTTACTTTTTTATTTTGTTAGTCATTTACTGACCTTCCCCAGGTCAGCTATCACTCCTTCATTACAGAGGATGTAGACTCTCTGCAATAGAGAGGGAATAAAGAAAATAAATTTTGCCCCCTAACCCTGAAAATAGTTATTTTTTCATTCAATTATTATCTTAAGTTCCTCCTGTATCTGAAACATTCCGTACATCCCCTTTTCTAAACATTTCTCTTATAGCTTCCCTTGAAAAAGCACGATTTTCCCTTCCATGTTCACACTATTCCTTCTTTTCTTGAAAGAGTTCCTGTTGTGTCTGTCTTCACATCCTGGTTTTCTTCCATTGGCTTTCACCTCTTTCATTTTTATTGTAGTATCTGCTCAGTATCTGGTATCTGTCTTTTTTTCTTTTCTGGGTTGCTGTTAATATACAAACTTTATTAGCACCATTCACCTTTCTTTTTGCATTCTTATTTCCCAGTGGTAAAGTATTAGTACAATCTTCCCAATCTGAAGGTGTGGAAATCAAAGCTAAAGACCTAATCGAACTTATGGAAAGAAATGGCATCAGAGCTGAATGATAACATAGCTTTTAAGCCTATTTGTCTAACTCACTCGCTTCTTTACTCCTACACCTCTTAGAGATATGCAGCAACGAGTTTGCACCACTAAAAACACTCTTATTCCATGGCACCCTAAAATACGAATTAATTGAGAGCCTGTTTAGTTTCTGAGGCCCACACTGGAGTAGTAGAAGGGAAAACTTGTAGTTCAACATAGAAACTGAGGTCATCCTAGGCTTTCACATTTTAGATGGTGCAGGAGGTACAGGCAGAAACTGGTTCTGGGACGACCTATTGCACATTTCAAATTTCATCATCTATCTAATGATGTATTACAGAACCAGACTGTAACCCCACTTGCACTTGCACATATTTTAAATGCTTTATTATGTCTGTAAATAATCTGTCCATTTGTTGTTTTTCAATTAAGTCTAAATTTACTTTGTGATTTGTTGGGCAAAAGGTACACAAAAAGGGTAGTGTGTTGGGCTACACAAAAAAGGTAGTGGATGCTCTCCTGGGTGCCCTCTCACTTAAGAGCATGCATGCAGAGAACAAATAAATTCTTTAAATACTGCTTTTCACCTTTTTCATTCCCTATTGACTGACTAAGAAGTCTGCAGTAGAGTTGCCTATATAGCAAATGTAACCCTGCTAACAACGGGGTCACTTGTACAGAGCTGTTTGAGTCCCATAATTGGTCCCATAAGTTGAAAACTACAACTCCATCCCCCCACCACTCAAAAAATGCCCTATGCAAGCATAGACCTTAGTGTTAAGAACCCTTTGTGTCTGTCTTTGCTTGCAGAGAAGCCGATTTATTGTCTTTAAAACACACAGGGAGGAGACCTAGGAATTTGGGTTCTATGTGAAGCAAAATACAGACCAGTGCATCTAAAGCTGATAAGGAAGGGACACTCTCAAATCTGAGTTAGAGAGAGGTGTTTTGAAAATCTGCTTAAAACGAGAATCTATTCTAAGTACCATGGCAACTGGACTCTGCGAGCAGATTTTTCCTGAGTAGCTGGGGGCTAGTACTGGCCGTTCCTCTCTGTTATCATTAGTGACTCCACACAGAACGTAGGTCTCCCTGTTAGCAGTGGATTCTCAGTGAATGTTGGGAAGGGGCCTTTGGACTCTTTTAGCTCTTCCTAAGACTTGGCTGGGAACCTTTCGCAGTTCAATAGCACAGGCTTTCTGCTGTGAAAACATGGATAGTTTTTTAAATAATACACATACTATAGATGTCCATAACACTAGTAGGTGCCAGCAGTAGTTATTTAGTATGTTTTAAGCACTGTAATCGCCTGCTATGACATAATAATTGACTCACATTTTACTAGCTATCAGCTAATTATCTGTGCATTGGGAAATTTTAGAAATAAACCCTTGTCACAGTGCAAACCAGAAAACAGTCACTTCTTGTATCACCTGGACTTGGCAGTTAGGATTTCCTTTCCTGCCACTAGGCTTTCTTAAATGGCATTTCCTAGGCTGAAGCAAGCAAACAAAACAAAGAAGAAAAAAAAAAGAAAAAAATAGAAAGAAAACTCACAGAGTTGGTAACCGTTACCTTGGAGTAAACAGCTAGTAAAGAAGGGATATATTTAGAGTGGTTTAATTTTCACCTAGAATCATGTTTATCAACTGGAACTGGAACATCAGCAATTCAGGTTGCAATGCAACGTGGTCTGTCTTTTACTGTTACACTGGTGAAAGCTAAGGACTTTTTGTTGGTATAAAGCAGTCTACATCCAGGCCAATACATTTTTTTTCTTGACAATTTTTCAAGAGTGTTTTGTAATTATTGGGTTCTTGTCTTAATAACTTTTCAGGATGTACTGAGTATAGAGCTTTAATTGATGCTTTCTTTACCTTCCAAGGGATCCCAAAAAATTGTATTTAAGCAGAATATGTATTGTGTCTAAGCAGAAAATTTTAATAATCCATGGCAAATTTATTACAAAATTGTGCTGGTAACCCAGGTTTATTTTTCCCATGCTTTAATTTTATCACACATAACTTCATTAATCTGAAAGTAAGTCGTACAGCCTCCAGTGATCAAGGCCCTGTGTTGGCAGTTTAATTTTCCAAAAATCCTTTCTGTCACTAGCATCCACCTTAGACAAGGATTAAATACCCCATGGGGTGGCTGCCTGACTCTCCCCATGGCTGTGAAAGGAGCGCTAGATGACTCGTAGATAGCTAACATCACCCAAGATCACTCCTATGTCATGGATAATACCTTTAATACTTCATATAGATACTCCAGTCTGATCTCCATCATGTTAGAGTAATGCAGTTCAGCCGGTTAGCATGTGGAAAGCCTGATGACTTGTGTTTAACTACAGCATTACTTATATTTAGCTAAATAATGTTGTCTGAAAAGGCATTTAGTCTTTAGTGTTAAGGCCCTGGTATTGTGATGCAGAGGCTACTCTTAGTATAAGTGACAATATACTTTCCCAGATTTCATGGTTCCATTCTTATTAATATTTTTGTTAAATGATCCAGTTCCATGGAGTCAGGGGATTTCATGAGGGTCTCAGCTTTTATCAAACATAAAAGGAATAAGTCTCTATTCCTCATATTTAGAAGGAAAAAATGCATGAAATATGCAATAACTTGTCCTAAAGGCTCAACAATTACAATGTAAATTAACAAAGGCTTTTTTATTTAAAAATTACATTTGTTAATGTCTAGCTATTTAAGGATCCATGCTTTCTCTTATTACACCTTTAGAAACGTGTAAGATTTTGAGCTAAAGGTATAGCTTTAAAAATTATGTTTTTGAAAGTTTGGTAAACGTTCAAATAATGGCAGGGATTCTAAAACTAAGTACACAATAGTAAGTAATCCTATCTGTTTTCTTGAACTCATATAATGACTGAGACTGATGACCAATGAGGTATGCATTATTTTTCTTCAAAAAATATTTTATGTTGAAAACAGAAGTTCAAATCACAGTATATCCCAAAGGAGATAATTTCCTTTATAATGAGAGAAAAGGTTCACAAATAGAGTCATGATCCAAAAATGGGTGTTCAGATGTTTCTGGAAGATTTCATACAATGAGATAAATCATCTTTTGTCAACGATTAAATTAGCTGTTGTCACGTTACCATGGTTCAAGTGTTGAAGAATCATCAGCTAATACAGTTTAGACATGGTATGTGTTCAGATAAACTGCCTCATGTTACCGGATCGCTGGAATAATGCTTTACGTATCTGTGAGCTTTTCACCCACTGATCTCAAAGTGCTTTTCAAACACACACTCCAACACTCATGCTGAGCTTTAATATACCCTTCTTTACTTTACAGCTGGAGAAACCCTGCATTTCTGATCTGTGAGTAAAATTCCAATTTAAGCTGTAATACTGCTTGAACTTTGATTACTGACATTCATCTCTCACACACTTTTTGGAGACCACAAAACGACCATGGATGCCCAAGGCAAGAGTGCTGGAGGGACCGCCCTACATCCTGTGAAGTCTCTAAGGAAGGCGATCTCATTTCATCCTGCAGAACACAGACACTGCTCACTTTGTAAGGGTCTGACAGACTTATCTGAAGGCGAAATAAAGCTCTGACCGCCACCTCTGAACGCCCTTATGGAGCATTTTGCATCCGCTGCAGGATTGAGCAATCACACACGTGTCCTCCTGCCTACCAGGGCACTCTGGGAAGAACCTTTTCCTGAGACTCCCTTTGGGAGGATGAGACTTTAAATGGAACGGTTAATCCTTGCTAGGGCTTTTATGAGGCATGTTTGCCTGGCCAACTGACTGTATATCTTCCCTGTATTTATTACTTTAGAACAAGAAAACCTGCCTCTGACCAGCTATATCAGCTACTCCCCACCTGTAATATGTGCTAATAAGGAAGATGTTTGTGATTTCTGTGGAAAGTCTGGCTATAGCAGAGTAATGCCTTATGCTGAGGCATGATTAAAAAGTGAACCTCTGGCTCCCTTTTAGCAACAGGAGGCAGATTCAGAAAAGGCAGCGCTTTTATAAAGATACCGCAGTGGCCTTCCTTGATGAGATACTTGAGCCTGCTGCACAAAGGTAATACTTCTCATATAAGGTAGGCACGTGGGGTTCTGTTCTCGATCTGTCAGTAACTGCAGCTCAGAGAGAATTCTTCTTCAGGGTGTGAGAAGACGGCGTTCTCCTTCCTGCTAACTCAGCTCTTGGCTTGGAGGCAAAATAAATTAATTTGGAGGTATGTGCTTAGGAAGATGTGACTGAAGCTTAAAAGTACGGGAATGCAAAAATTCAGCTGACAAGAGTGTAATTGGACCACTGTGCATTTTTTTTCACTGTTTTTATTGAATTTTGATTATTTTCTTATTATTATTCCCATCCAGCGATCATGAGACAAGGGGCAAACCTGATCTCTGGACCCTGGATGTGATAGTTCTCCTGTGGTTTATTCACATAACTTTGTGTCAGATAGTTGACTTTTCCTTATGAAACAAGAGTTTACAAATAGCAAATGCCCCTCTGGGAAAAAAAAAGAAGCATGCTGAAGAGGAGGAGACCTCTCCATATGTAGCCCACATTAGGGTCCTCCTGCTGCCTTGCTCTGACATGCCCCCTGCACCCGGGGGCTCATGGTTGCAAAGAGCCTTCCTTCCATGCCAGAGGCTGAGTGGAAGGAAGGATCCTGATCCAGATTTCAGCTTTCCTTTGTGGGACTTAATTTAGTAAGCTTTTAATATATCCCTGGGAGGAGTCTTGTTACTGCCTGCAGTTTTTCTTCAATTAGTGCCCATGGGACTAGATGACTAAATTTGATAATGTGAGGGGAGGGAGGTAGCTAATTTGCTTGGGTCAGAAAAGCCCAGAGCTGAAGGGTGAGGCGGGCCAGGAGACATGGTTTGCAGGGAGGTAGAACTGTCATTTCTGGTTTCACGGCTCCTGCCTGCACATTACCTTCCTGATTGCTGTGCCCCAAGCACCCTTCATCCCACAGCCCAGGAGCATGGTTGGTCATCCTGGCAGGATCTCCACAGTTTGCAAAAAAAATTTTGAGCTCTTAGAGCCAGCTCCCTGCTTTCCTCAAGGCAGTAGGTAAATCTGACCTTGTCTGAATGTGAGTGACACAGAAGCGGATTCAAGGCTAGAAGAGAGGAGGGCGGAGGGCATATTTGCCTGCGAGCAGGCAGCACACACAGCTGTCCTGTCCCTGCTTACAAGGGCAGCCATCGGACCTGTACCCTGGTGAGCCTCCCACTTGAGCCATCACCCATCAGGGGCTGTTGTAGCCACATCTGACAAGGATGGACTTAATGCCAAGGCTGAGGAACTCAGAATGATTATTACTTCCTTGAGCTCTGCCAGGGAAATATTATTTATTTTTCAGGGCTGCTTATTTTAAGCCCAGGGAGATCTCTTTTCCTTCATGCCCAGAGGCTGAATGTTCTTAGCTCAGCCACTCCAAAAACACAATCTTTTCACTGCAGTATCTGCAGCATGAGGGTTTAAACCAAGCTCAAAATATATCTCTTTCTTGTCACCCCTCGCAAAATTATCTGGGAAACAGATAATGGGATACAGACCTGGGGCATTAATTGCTGTATTTCTGAGTCTCCTTGTCACTAAGGGATCCTATTAACCCAGAAGCACCTGTAGGGAGTGGACCATAGTGCAACCCTTTGGAAACTATGTGTGTGAAGGAGAGCTGAATGAACATGGGAGCAAGTACAGCAACAAAGGGTCCCTGTGTGAATATCTCTACTTTTTTACCAAGTGAAAGCTCCTTACGTTCTGCAGAATTGAAGCAGACTGGGGACAACTTCCCAAAATAACTTAAATTCCATCAGCATTAGCCAGTGTAACAACAATAAAACCTAAGACTTTCATGGCATGTGGGGCAACCTCCTCTCCACTCCCCACCCCATGTTTGCTACTATCTGGCATCTAAATGGTAAAAAAAAGAAAAGATCTTTCAACACAGACAGTACTGTGAAAACTTTATGAATGCATGGCTAGGTTAGTCTGTGCTCATTTGTGCAACTTGGCTTGCATTATTCACTGGGTCTTTGCCAAACGTATCTGTTGCGTAATTATGTGGCTTGCTTTAATAAATTCGCAGAAGTTTCTAGGGATGTAACTAATGTTTCCTCCTCCTTTTTGTAATTATACAACACCCGCCACAATGAGACCCAGGTCCTAATTGGTGAATATGTGCCATGATTTACAGAAATTTTCAAGCCAATGCTATAACATAAGAAAATAGAAACACCCAGCTATATATTTAAACAGCTGAGAAAAGACTTTTTAAAAAAATTAACTCTATAAAATCATAAGAGAAGTTATTTGTCTGTCCACTGAATAAATTACCTAATTTCCTTGTGAGCAAAACCAGCTTTAAGTGATTTTCTGCACTGCACACTGACTTAGACTGAATAATACAGGCTTAAGCCAAGAGCAGTCTCACTGAAGTCAACTTCATTACTTGGGATTTCTGCATGGGGAAGTCAGATACAGTGGTGGCAGGCATGGCTTCACATCCTGCTGGTCCGATTGTGCAGACAAGCCCTTGTGAGTAAGGGAGTAAGGACAGTTTGTGAGAAAGCTTTTCATGGTTTCAGCTTGAACAGTGTCTAAGAAGGATATTGAATGAGGAGCTCCAAAATGTGTTCATTGTTTTGGAGTGTTTCCAAGCTCTTTCCTCCAAACAACTGGTTCCAGCATATATGAATCAGATTTGGTTATTCCATGCTCATGTATTCCAATGGAAATGGGATGATTTTTATGTTGAGGTACTAGACAGTATGATTAAGGGTGTTGGAGCTTGGAC
This sequence comes from Limnodromus scolopaceus, assembly GCA_028565335.1. Lineage (NCBI taxonomy): Eukaryota > Metazoa > Chordata > Aves > Charadriiformes > Scolopacidae > Limnodromus > Limnodromus scolopaceus. The sequence continues at coordinate 47,717,031 of JAOXNO010000001.1, forward strand.
CATGCAATTTAGAACTTTTTAAAATGTTTCCATCCCCACATCTGACCTCACTGAATTTATTTAACAAATTCATTTAACATACATTTGAAGGAATAGCCTTGAAAACTTATTCTCTCTGTAGCAGAAAGCTGTGGTCTTTCAAAGAACAAATGAAATGTACATACAGAAAACCTACATTAAAAAAAAATCAAACATTCTTCATGGTCACAAATGTCCATCTTCTCAGGGCTTTATGACCTACTTCATATAGTACATTCTAGTTAACAGTAGCTGTAGCATATTTCTTTGACAAAACCCCAGTTACAAAGTGACAGTGCATAGCAGCATCACCATCTCAGCTGCAAACCTCTGGATAGAATGTAAGTATATAATCTATGAAGACACTCTTGGGCTTACCTAGGTCAGAGCACTGCACCACGCGGAGATGGCACTGGCAGCGGAAGGGGCACACTGGTCCAAATCCAGATATGACAGGATCATCCGTTGGAGCCATATCAGCCGACCCTTCATCCTCCAGCATAAAGTCAAAGAGGCCCTGCTGGTGGAACGGCTTGGCCAAGCATGCTGGCAGCAGTAGGACAAAGAGAAGAGCCAGCCTCATGGCTTAGTTCATCGACTCTGGGCAGAACCTAGGGATCAAAGCAGGAGATTTACAACAAAAGTAGCAGTTTCCCATAGTTGCACAGTTCCTGCTGAAGGAGGTCCAGCATATCCACCAATTGCGTAACTGTTCCTTTCAATAAATGAAAACTGAATTGTGAAAATAGGACAGTTATGTGATAGGAGTCTGGTAAGTGCTTGTCAATAGGCTGCCTTTTTTTTTTTTTACAGAGCAGTTTAAAGGCAACTGTAAACACATCTGTTTGCAGATTTAGAGTAATATTTATTAGGAACAGGCAGCACTGTCAACTTTGTTATGCAAAACAGTCAAAACAATAGGCCACATTTTCCATGTGTCTGTTTTCTGCCAACGTAACAGTCTATTTGATTTCAGTAGCATTTGTTTCATAGCAATGAGTTTGTCTCTTGGGGACAAACCTGAGGTTCCAAAACTCACTGTAATGCAGTATTTCATGTCTTGAGAAATATTTTTTTAAAGTGCCAGTTTGCTATGCGTTTTAAATTATAGCCTAGTAAAACTGACTGAGAAAGAGTGGGATCTAGTGAGAGGTGGAAAGAGAGGGGAAGATCTTTAGTTGTTTAAATGAGCTATACTTCTTTCCTAGTTTAAACAGCACAATAAAATGGAATACAATGTTGTGTTATATTGGATTCTCTTGGCTTCTTTTCCAGATTTTTGGCTGGGGGATTTTATGATATAAACAAGCACCCTGAAAATCCTCTGCCTTGCACTGCATAAGCATTGGAATTGATGCTTGTAGTATTGTCAGCACACTTTCTAATGGGCCTTCGGGGCCTCATTTTGCATATTTTCATGTTCAGGAGCAACTTTACACAAGAATGTATTGCCATAGATATTAACAAGGAAAACTGCTTAAATACGTGTTCTTGGGACCCAGGCCTAAATGCATTCCAACACACTGTATGCTGTGCTACTTGTGTTGTTGTGCACTAAGGAGAAATCACAAAACATATGTTTAGAGTTTTTTTATTAAGGCTGTATAGATCAGCTAATTTTCTGAAAATTATTCTCTGTTACTATTTTTTTATATAAGGAAGCTTATCTTTTACAAACTTTTGTGGGTCTAAAAACTGCCCACAAAAAACATAAGAAGAAAGCTGCCTTCAAGTTGTCAAGTAATAGAAAGGCAAACTTCTCATTTATTTCGGACCTTTTTCTTGAAAAGGATGGCATAGTCTTGAATACAGTGTTGCTCTTTGTAATGAAACCAAAAAAGTTCACTTGCTTCTTCAGGTCAACTTCTGAAATGCCTTTTCTGGGCACTAGTTGGGATTAATTTTTTTCTAGCAGAAATTATCTAACAGTTAGGAGCGTGGTATAGCATTTCTCAGCTCCATATTGACTAATGGAAAGATAAATAAATGGGGAAGGGACAGAGGAAAAGGACTGCCTCCCTCTCTACATTGACATATGGAACCTAGCGGGTAGATGACTAACATGGTCAGCTGATGTTAGAAGAGACTGGTAGAGTGAGACCTCTCTTTCTAGAATAACACATCCAGGTACTCTAACAGAAGTGGTTATTAAAAAAAAAAAGAAAGCTAAATAAATAAAAAGCATGGGCCTGGAATTAGATACGAGTTATATTGTGCTTGGGTTCAATTTGCTTTATGTATTTCTACCTACAGATGCCAATATGCAATCCTGCAGAAACCTTTAGGGCTCAGTCTTAAGAAGATGATAAGTTTACCTTATAAAATATGCTAGTGTCATATAAAATATGACACATGGAGTAAAGCACCATTTCTGCTGGCTCTTTAAGAGACACAGCTGGTTTCTTAGTTGGACCTGAAAACATTTTCTTTTCCTGGTGCAGACATGTTACCTACTGCATGCACTGAGGGGTTTAGCAGATGTCATCGTCAACTAGAGGGTCAGAGCACTTTAGCATGTCTTATTAGCCCAACTCAGTGCTCTGCAAACCTGTGCCATGTAGCCGGGGCAGGCTGTGTCCCCATGTGGGCCATCCTCCTGAGCTCCCTCCTGCCCTGGCCCCCCACCAACACTGGGGCTGGGTCTCTTCCCCAGAAACATCCCCAGGATGCACACAGAGTACACATGGACAAGTAAGGATTAACACCACAGCAAAGTGGTGTTAATACATGGTGGTGAGTTCTTACCGCAGTTTAAACTAAAAAAAGTTTTTTGCAATAACCATTATTACATATGAATTATTGTAATACAACAATGTAATTTAGTAATAGTCTGAAACAGCAAGACAAATTTGCTATATCATCGCCATCCATCGTAATAAGCTGCCTTGTGAAAATTATAAATAAAACATTACCCCAGTACAAATTATTTTTCAGAATGTACATTAACATTAATAAACATTGGGAATGCTGCACAACAACCTTGGCACAGCACTGGAAATCAGTAGTTTTTAAAGAGCTTTCCCAGCTCTTTCCTTTGTATTCATATATTTTAAAAATATTTTAAAATATTTAAAACTGCTTGTATTCAGCAGGCTCACTGCTGAAGCACAGTCCACGCCAAGAATTCACAATCAGGATCTTATCCTGGAGTTAAATTACTACCTCTCAAAACCCCCAAAAACAATACAAAGGCATTTTGGAAGTGTCTTCACACTTCTTGTTCATTAATATTGGTGACTTCACTTATCTCAGTTAAACCCTGTAGTAGGCCTTTTCTTTTGGTCTCTGTTTTGTCAAAACTATAATGAAATCAGTAAGAGCTGTGTATAAAGGAAAACTGTAGGACAACAAAGGATATCAAGGATCTAATCTGAGGACACAGCAGAGAAAATAGCACACACAAGCTACATATTAATCAGGAAATACGAATAGATATGTGTCTGCATATCTTTATTTGTATATGTATTTTTACTGCACGCACACACATCTGTTCCTATTGTTTGCATGTGTAAATGAACATAAACAGTTAGAAAAAAATATATACAAAACTGTACTGTAAGAAATGTTTACATTTCACTTAAAAAAAGAGAGAGGGGGAAAAAAAAATCTGAATTCTTAAACGTCTGTGAAACAATATTTATGTCTGCAAGACAGAACTGTTTAAATTTGCTTTAATTATGTGTTTACAATGAGGAAGACTTTTCCACAAACAGAGGAAACTATACCATAGACTTGGCCACATTTCAGTTTAAAATACCACTGGAAATGTGCTTCATCAGTTCACGTCACTACTGTATTGGTGGTCTTCTTGTCAGTTTACCTTAATATTAAGCTTTAAATATTAGTTCACTTACTGTCAGAAATCTCTCAAAATGCCACAAAAGACACGTTAAACAATACGTGCAGTTTCAAAAAAAAAACCAACACCCTACATTATATATTTTACCCATTTTGTATAATAAAGTCTAGATGTGCAAACACAGGAGTTGGAAATTTTAAAGAGATTCAAACTCTGTTAAAAGGAGTTTAAACTCCAGGAATTTTCTTTTCTACTATTTCATTCATAGGAACCTTCTTTAAATGTGAATACCTTGTTTGTACACTGTAACATAGCACATTCTAACATTACAAAGTCACACACTGAACCCATTTAACTGACTATTACCTATTTTTTTCTCTGAAATTGAAATTATATTCATTAATGTTTGGAATACATATGAAGAAATTTGAATGAAAAAGAAATCACAGAGTGTAGCTTAAAACAGCAATGTAAGAGCTCATGCATTTTTTACACTCACTCCATCACCGATTCTAAACACTGGATTGCTAACAGAGAATATACTGCTGCAAAAGTTTACAGTAAGGAAAAAGAAAGGACTATAGCCGTGCTTATACAAATCAAAACAAGAGACAGAACAGTCAAATAAACAGTAGGAAATCTGCACAGTCCTTGAGAACGCATTCTTACGTTCACAAGAAACAAAAGTGCTGGATACAAAACTTAACATTGCTAGACATTTAGTAGGATTTTTTCCTTGCTTCTCTTAAAATTCAACTAATTCTTGCCGTAGACTTGCCTGAAGTTTTATTAGTGCAGCATAGTTCAGGAGAATTACTGAAAACCGTACCTTTTAATCCAGGGATTTGCAACAGGAGCTCTCAAAGCTGAGATGTAATTAAACTAAATATTCAACCCAGGCAAGAGGCTTTGCAGGTGTGGAAAGGAGGAGGGGGTAAGTTCAGCTCAGTGACTGTCACTTGGTGGAAAACCCTCCTGCTTCTATTCCATAGCACAGTTAAAAAATAAGGTTTCTCTCAATGAACACAATCCAGGCTGACACCCACATTAGATCATATGGTAATGATATGTCTCCTGTATTGTAGCCAGAAACTTTATCAGCTCTTTTGCTTTCTTTTCCTCCTTTTGCTTTTTCATTTGCTTTTATTTCTTTTTCATATGTTTAGAATCCCAAACTACTTGTACACTATAAGACAGAGGCTTAGCTGTAATTCTTCTTCTTACTTTATTTATGTCCCTAAAACATATATTTAGGAAAGTTTTCTTGGTTTTAACTATGTTTTTTTTTCTGACTCAATACTGAGAAAAATTTTTGGCTGCTCTTTTTGTTTATAGTATTTGTAATTCAAGGAAATGATACAAAATTAATCTTGAAGTTAGTCAAAGTGGAGATTTATATCAGAAAGAAAGGGTAGCTTTAGGTAAAACTATTTAAACAGATATCAACCTGCCTTGGCTTTTGCTATAATCACTGTCAAATCAAGCAGTATGTAGTGTAATGTACTATTATCCTGTCTAATAATAGAGTTTTTATGTATTTCTTCAAACTACAGCATGTTTTTGATATATATTAAAATCATGTTTTCATTAGTCGAACAATTCTAACATTTGTGGTTAGAACTGCTTTATATAAACTTCGCTTTTTTTTACTACTTTCTCACCAGGACAGCAAAGCAGAGGGGAAAATAGATTTAACTGGTTTTTTGGGGTGGGTGGGTTTTTTTTTATTTTTGTTTTTTTGGGGTTTTTTTTTTAAGAGACTGTGGAGATTTTTTAAAGCATGAAATGAAAAATGTATCTGACTCATTGTTCAGAGTTAGATTTTATTTTAGTAATTTCTGGTTTGATTCAAATATCAATGGAAGCTAAACTGCAGTTTCTCTATTTCTGTGCAATTTTAAAAGTCTAAAAAACTGAAAGGAGAGCAAATACAATAATTACTATTTATTTAGTAATCCAAACACATTGTGAACATGTGTAGCTTCCCTGTGCTGTTAGCTGCCCTATCTAAATACTAGAGGCTTGTGTCTCTGTGTTTTGACTTGTATCCTTTTATTTCTGCCCCTAGGCTAAGACCAGGTGCAAATCTGGAATTAAAGCCTGTAAAATGCGTAATGATGTTTAAAAGAAGTCTGAATTTTTAGAAACACAATAAACTCTTGAAATTTTAGCTATTCTCTTCATTTAATTTCAAGAAGAGCCATTAAAACAGCTCTTATAATTGTTCTTCTTTGGTGGAAGAAAACATGGTAGAATAATTGACTGTTAATTTTGGTCAGTGTACCACAAAGGTGTAATCAGACATCTTATGTTACAGCTTCTTTATATAGTTCACTCTAAAAGTTAAGGATCGTTTATTCACCCCTAGTCCTTGAGTTAACTTCTTTCCCCTGTCTCTCCACTGGATTCAAGGCTGCTAATGATTTCTGTTGTGACATTTTTCTACATATGATTAGTGGTGTTCCAAGCTTTCATACTTAGAACAAAGCCTTATCTTTGTCCAGAAGTGTCGCCATGAGGCTTGCTGAAATCTTGGCTGCATCTTAGTAATGTCAGTTATTTGAACCTTGGTCACCAGCTGCATCTGGTGTTTAAAAACATTTCAAAGCAAGTTTTGATGAGGAACAGGTCAGGGTGAACTTGTTGTCAGTTTGCTTCACAAAACCTATTCATATCCTTTCCCAGTAAAATTGTAATACATTTGTTCTGATATCTGTTATGGGGTTGAAAGGTGTTATAATTTAATAGCTTAGTCATCTCTTCAGAGGAATAGGAGGGGATGGACAGCCACCTCTCCTTTTTTGTCTTATGCATTAGGGAGACCCAAAAAAACCCATGAAGATCAAGGTGGGAACAGGTGGAGAACAGGGTGCCTGCTGAGTAGACTGGGGGCTCCCAGTCTACCTGCAGAGGAACTGCTGCCCACAGAAGGAGAATTTTCCTCCTTTTTCTGTAATAAAGTCCATCCCAAGAAGCTCAAAGTGGGAAAAGATGTTACCACCTTTAGGAATTATGAAAACATTTATGCTGCCTGTTGATACGCAGAGGTGGAAGGGGTATCTGTTCAGCATCCAAGCCCTCCTGCAATGTAAAGTGGAGTAAGTGGAGGACTGAGCAACTGAATGGGATAGGTCTTATGACATTGAATATTGGCGCAGTACCCTACTAACTGTTTTCTGTTATTTGTGTGCATTTATGGGAATGTGGGATACTTTCTAATATATATATTCCTTTAACCCCACACTGCCCCCTGCTATGTCACTCAGAAGATAAAAAACTTTTTAAAAAATACCACATAAACCATATTAAATTATTATGTAATTTTATGGCCCATGACCATACACGGGGCCTAACATCGATAAACTCTCCTTCTCAGTCTGGCCTACTTCGACTACAGCAAAATCAATATTAAAAAATCATTATTAGTACAATCATAGTTTTGACATGATTCTATTACTCCAATTTGACAAACTTATAGGGCTACATGCTGCTCCAAATACTGATTCCCAGAAAGTTACAGGCAACTGCATGTTAATGTTATTTATATAACGGTCTTTTTATTAAATTTTGATGGATAGCATCTGCTTCGTTTGCTCACAGCTTATTTTGTGGACCTTTCAAAGGGCAGTGGTGGGAGAGAAGACCGGAAGCCTGCCTGCTGTTGACTTCTCTGCCTGGGTCCAGTGGAAGTCTCTGCAGGAAGGAGATGAGCAGCTGCCCTGCAAAGAGCAAACACACGCTGGGGGAAGAGCTCCTAGAGCGCAGGGCTGGGATGGGCGAGAGGCACGTCCAGCAGGCACCCAGTGCTGCCAGCACAGGTTGCAGACTCTTCAGAAGAACAGGGAGCCAACACAATCCGACCCAGGGGGGTGGAAAGAAAGGGTTTTTTTTAAGGACCCTGGGTTAAAAAAAAGGTAACATTTATTGCCATCCAGAATGTTACTGGAATAAAACCAAAGCAGGATCTATCCTGCAGGAACATGGTGGCCCAGAGATTCAGGTTCTTCCTCATTCTTAGTTTCCACTACAGAAAAAGACATTCTTCTTGGGCTGCCTTCTAATAGTTCCCAGCTTTGATGATCAAAGACTGGTTAGCGTTATTGTGGTTGTTGTGGTAAGGAAGAAGGGCGGGCAAATTTGCCTCAAAATCCTCATGAATCAGCTAGGTAAGTGCCAATCCCCATCAGGAGGGGATGAAACCAGACCCAATGTTTGGCTACCTCTCAGGGGCCTTCTCCACCTCCTCTATATCTCACGCCTGGGCTTTACTAGCTCCCTAGCATAGCATCCTCCACATTCTCTAATATACTAATGCCTGTCTCTCCTCCCCTGTCTACAATATGTATAATAATTTCTTCCAATCACTTGTCATAAACTGTTATTTATGATAGCAATGGAGTTTCTCTACTAAAAATGTGAGTAAATATTGACCCAAGCTTAGTAAACATTGATCCAGGTAAATATTGAACCAGGCACAGCCTGACAAGGTAGCTAAAGAGACAGAAATGTAATTTCTGGATATTCTGAGTATCAAAGTTTCCTTCAGTGCTCTGTGACCTCAGAAATTATAGTCCTGAACTTCTTGATATTTCTACAGATCAAAAGGACCAATGTATCAGACTTTGGAAATGTGCTATTTTTATATGGCTGTGAAAACACTACTCGTCTAACTGTTTGAACAAAATGAAACCAAACTTCAAAAGAGAGACCTCTATTTGCAGAAATAGTCTCTTCCATCACTGTCTGTCTTCCCTTCTCTCCCTTTAACTCTCTGCAAGAGCATGTGCCATATACCCCTGACAGTATATAGGGGGATGTATATAGGGGTATATAGGGGACGGTATATAGCCCCCTTCTCTTTTCTGAAGGGAGTCTGTGGGATCTACAGGTCACTCTAGAAAACAAATTCAAATTGTTCTCAGCTGGAATATCCAACATGTGATCAGGTCCTTTAATTTGATCTCTTTTCTTTGGAAAGGCCAATCTGTTCGTGTGCTCAGCACTGGCTTTTCTTTCCACTGGCTTTTCTATTCTCTCCTCAATCAACTCATTTTGTCCAAGCGTATTCAGCAGCTGCAGGACATAACCACATATCCATGTAGCTTTACTACTCACTATGATTTCAAAGTGGTGTTCCCAGGTCTCAATAGGAGGCCCAGTTCTGCTCAGTGTCTTCACCAATGATCTGGATGAGGGGATCGAGTGCACCCTCCAGTAAGTTTGATGACATCTAGTTGGGAAGGTGTGTTGATCTGCTTGAGAGTAGGAAGGCTCTACATAAGGATATGGATAGGTTGGATTAGTGGGCTGAGGCCAATGGTATTAGGTTCAAAAGGCCGATCGCAACAACCCCGTGCAATGTTACAGGCTTGGGGAAGAGTGGCTGGAGATCTGCCTCACAGAAAACGATGTGGGGGTGTTAGTTGCAAGCTGGATGAATATGAGCCAGCAGTGTGCCCGCATGGCCAAAAAGACCAATAGCATCCTGGCTTAGATAGTGTGGCCAGCAGGATGAGGGAAGTGATTGTCCCCCTGTATTCAGCACTGGTGAGACTGAACTTTGAATACTGTGTTCAGTTTTGAACCCCTCATTGCAAGAAAGACATTGAGGTGCTGGTGCACGAAGAAGGGCAATGAGGCCGGTGAAGGGCCTAGAACACAAGCATTATGAGGAACAGCTGAGGGAACTGGGGTTGTTTAGCCTGGAGAAAAGGAGACTGAGTGGAGACCTTATCAGTCTCTGCAACTACCTGAAAGGAGGTTGTAATGAGATTTGCGTCGGTCTCTTGTCTTGAGTAACAGGTGATAGGACAAGAGGAAATGGCCCCAGGTTATGCCAGGGGAGGTTTAGATTGGATATTATGAAAAATTTCACCGAAAGGGTTGTCAAGCATTGGAACAGGCTGCCCACAGAAGTGGTTGAGTCACCATCCCTGAAGGTGTTTAAAAGACATGTCGAATCATAGAATCATAGAACCATTTTGGCTGGAAGAGGCCTTTAAGATCATTAAATCCAACCATTAACCTCGCACTGGTAACTTACCACTAAACCATGTCCCTCAGCACTACATCTACATGTATTTTTTTTGTAGATGTAGTGCTGAAGTACATGATTTGGTGGTAGACTTGGCAGTGACAGGTTAACTGTTGGACTCAATGATCTTAATGGTCTTTTCCAATGTATACTATTCTATGATTCTATGAAATGTTTTGAACTTAACTTCCACTCCTGAGGAGGAAGCCTGTCCTAACTATTCCTCACACTTTTGTAGTGTAGACATACATTTTGAGATCACTGTTACCTCTCTCCCTCAAAAATGCAGTAGATAGGTAAAACTATACTTTTTATAATTCCTCCTAGCTCCTAGCCATCCTAGAAACAAATTGGAAGAAAAGTAAAAGTGTTCATGGACCAAAGACCCCAGAACCTCACTTTGACTTTACCTGTTCACCTTTAATGAGTCATGAAGAAAACATATGCAAAAATATTTGCTATCATGCATACTGATATACTCTGTCTTAGTACTCAGTTGCATTTCCTGTATGTCAGTGATAGACAGCATTACATTTTCTCCTGCCTGGCTTCTGTACTAGTGTCAGCAAGTCTCCTGCCCTCCTGAAAATCTCTTGCATGAAGGAAAGACTGTGCTGCCAGATGCCCCTCACCAAAGTTATCAGGAGGCACAAGCCCCTATGGAAAAGACTTTCCCAGGAAAGAGTGTCACTCTGGGAGGGAGTTTTCCCCCCCATGAAAGAGGGAATGACTGGAGAGGAGAGAGGACTAGTTTAGGTAAGAAGAGATGAAATTTCAAGTGAGCAGCTGTTTCATCAGATTTTGGGCTTTCTTTATCTTTTGCAGTGTCTTGTGTTGGAGTCCAACTGTTTTCAAGGTTCAGATGAAAAATCCAAACCTTAGTTTTCATTTTGATGGCCCTTAGGTCATACTCTGGATAAGACTCATCATCCCAGCTGGATTACACAATGCCCTAGAAAAGGATGACAGTAATTCATGCAAATGTTGGAACAATACTCCTTGCATGTCCTCTGTTAGTCAGGGGTTACGAATCAGCATTCAAAATGAGGCATATCCTGTGCAGCTCTGTACAGCCTATTCCCAGATTATGAAAAACATGTGAATATCCAGGTCATCCTTGATTTCTGATTTAGTCATCACAGACAGTAAACTTTTTCAGGGGGAGCTAGTGGCAGTATTACCGAGGAAAGCCCTGAAAGAAAGAGTGGACAGAAAAAAAGGACCTTTACAGTAGGGTTTGTTCTGTGTGTCTGTATTAAAATGCTCATTTTTGAATGTTGGCAATCTGCTAAGGAACTAAATAATTTCTAACTTCAGCTAAACATACAAAATGGTGACTTTGAAGATATAAGCAATGACATCACAAAACTTACTGTTTTGTTTGGATTGTGTGACCTCATTACAGAGAGGAACTGTTGAGAATCTTAAGGTGGATGGTGATGAGTTACATGAGAACCAACCCTGTCTAAACAGGGTGTGCCCTGTGGTGTTCAAATGAAAAAGATGTGTTTTTCATGAGTTCTGAACCTTTGAAGTAACTCACTGCATTTGAGTCAATTTAAAAACATAATAAGGAAAAATAATGATGTGAAAGCAGAGTCGAAATAGCACAGATGATATTAGCATTCAGAATGGAAAAGTGATCATGAGAACACTATATACTGTACTCAAATTTTACTTGATTTGAAGACACAGAAATGTATAATACTCTTCAAGAAAGGCAAAATGGAGGTTTGTAAAAAAGGGCAGTAGGAAGCTTTGAAATTCAGTTTCACAATATCATAACTCAGAAGTAAAAAAAAAAGAAAAGAGTCTTGAATATTTTTTAAATGTTTCTCTACCAGTATAGAATCAGATTTCTTCCACTTCCAAGATCCCTTGGAGTTAGGGTCATCAGCGATCAAATACTTCCAGGTTACAATATTGTTCAGGGAGAAGTCTCCAAAATATCCATTGCATTTCATTAAGTATTTGAAGAGTAATTCACTTTAACTTACCATTAACCAGATATAGGGTTTCTACTATTTAAAGTATATTCTATTTGTATTCTTATTTATAAGGTCCTCAAAGCATTCCTCTGACCAAGTAATTGCACTCATGCTCCTCAACAGTAATTTTCCAGTCAACCTGGATAGAACATAGTGAGGTTTTCTAAACAAAACAGAATTTAATTCTATATGTAAAAACTTTTAATTTGATGGCAATTCCTTCAGCTATTGAATTACAGTGGAATGTTTACTCTATTGGTAATTAGAAAAAATGAAGGCTATCCTTTTTCTGCATAATTCATTGCTGTATTTCCTTCTTTACAACATGTTTTTTGGTCACTTCTTTTTTCCATACTGTGTTCCTGGAGCAACTTTCTGTTCCAAAAAGACCAGCTATATTTTAATTTAGAGGATAACACACATGTCCATTGTGTTTCAGTCAAACAAAAGTTAAATTATACTTCGATTATTAATATTCTCAGATTGCATTTTTTTATCACACTTTTGGATTTTTGATTGGTTTGTGGTTTTTTTTTTAGATTTATGTATGTAATAGATGAATTTATGTGCATGCTGAGACACATCCCCAGGAAACATAAGTCATACCATCTTATTGAATTTGCAGCATCCTGTGATTTATGCCATTTCAAAATTTAGCCACTGATTTTCTTGACCATCTTCATCTGTCACAATATACCAGGAACACAAACCCTTAGAGATCTAAGTCAAGATTTGGAAAAGTGACTAACAGTTTTCCAAAACGTCTCTAATAGATTTTATTTTCAAAGAGACTTTCAATTTTTGAAAATCAGGTATTGCATAACGCACTGGAGGATAGGCACAGAAAACAGCCAGGGACCCGCACCAACTAATCAATTTTGAAAATCTCAGTATATTGAACTAGTTTGAATCTGCCCACTAACTTTAAAGATGGAGTTATTTTGCCTTACATGTGAAAATTAAATAGGATGTTTCAAAATGAATGTATCAGCTTTTAATAAGACGGAAAGCTTGCCTCTGAAGAAACCACAGGTATGCTTCCAAGCAAAAATCTATTCAGAGACTGGTCTTCATTTATAAAACCAAAACCAATGTAAATTGGACCTTGAGACTTGGACAGGTTGGAGCAGTCATTTATCATGTTGTTAAAGGTCTTCCACTGTGTTCTTGCACACTGTGTATCCTCCAAATTCTTTGAATCAGCCTCACAAGAGGAATTATCCATCTTTCAGTCACAATTAGAAAATTCCGCTCTCTGAGGAGGCGTTCCCTCCTCAGGTACAGGGGTATGTACCTCCTCAGGTAAAGGGGCATGTAACCCCTTTACAGCCTGAAGTGCCATTTTCATGTCAATTTAAAATCAGAAATATTTGGCAAAAGAAGCAATAGAATTGTCACAAAATATAAACAATTATTTTTCCAATTATAAGGTAGAAGAAAGAAAAAAAAATTTTAAAAATACATCCAAGAAAATTCTAATAATTTAGAGGACTTTGTAAAATCTTGCAGACCTCACAAAAGCCTTACTTTTGTGGCTTTATTAGGCTTTTTTTTTCACCTATCCAACTGTGGCTACAATTTAGGTTATATTTTACCCTAAAGGACACTTGCTATTTAGTCTGCAGTGTCTATCTAATAATCATCATGTATTTGTCACATGCACATCCAGGATGGAAACATATAAAGTTTACAAAGCGTCCGTTCTGCAACCTCACTTCTCCTTCTGGGTCCCAAAGACATTGTGTTCCCCCAGTTCCAACAGAATAAACTTCTGGATTATGGATTACAGCAGGTTTGCAGGGGCAAATCAGGGTTACTTAGGGTTAAGATTACTTTGATGCATTTTTATTTTATTCTGTGGCTTTGAAGTGCTAAACTTGAAGTCACCTGAAGTCACTGAGGTATCTGACACCCTTCGTTGTAAGCATTACCAGGACATGTAGGAGATGGCATTGCTAGGCTGAGAAGCTCTATGCCCTGATCAGTCTGATGACCTCAAGTATTCAACTATAATGACAACAAAACATGTCAATGTGGGAGTAGACTTCTATTTCATCCCTTACCACCACTTTACATAGCCTCATTTCTCAGCATGTTCTGACTCCTCTCCACAAACATTACTGCCCAACCATTTTATATGAATTTAGTACAGAGTTATGGAGCTCCCATCATCTACTGAAATTCTTCCTCCTTTCCTGGAAGTCCCCCCACAACCCCTCAGAATTTGTATTCATTGAGACAGTTTGGTGCTATTTTCCCAAACAAGAAGCTTCTTCATATAGTTTCTTTTTCAAATAGTGAATTGATAATTTATTATGGGATGTTTCAGATTAAAGGAAAACAAAATCAGTGGCACTAAAAAAGTACAAAATGTATGAAATGTAACTGCCAAAAATGCTAGAGACAGCAAAACATTTTTTGTAGTTTTTAAATTTGTTCTTTGAATCTTGAAAGAAGGTTCAGCCTTTCTGAGAGTATTATATTTCTATGGCTTCTCTTATAAGATTATACCTCAGGATATTTTATTTTTAAAAAATGAAACCATAATATGACCTTTTGTTTACAATAAGAGATTGGAGCTGTAGAAGATGAAAATTCACATTCTTATGTTTCAGATCTGAAGTCTTTAAAAATAATGTCAGATATCTTTCATCAAGGAAAAACAGAGTCAAATTACTGCCTTATAATGAAAGTTTGTACAATATTTATTGTAGCTTGAATTAGTTTACTTACCAGTCTGAGAATTGCTTAGCCTGTTCTGAAAAAAAAATTTAAAAAAATTTGCCTTTTACATATTCTCATTTTTCACCAAAACAAATATTTAAGTGTGTATTTTCATTTGTCCAGTTAAAAAGTGATGTGCACTTAGGGATTTGCTGTTTTGTACTCTAAAGGAGAAGAAATTGCCTTTTGATACTGAGGAGAGATAAGCTTTGTGCTGGGTGCTAAGTGGGACTATTAAAAATATTGTGATGACCCTATGATTCCTATGACTGCAACCTCTTGAGTCATGGCAGTTGGCAATTATACAGCAAATTAGTACAAAATGTGACTTAATTTAATATGATATTTCTAGACATCCAGAGTACCTTACCCTCTTTTTTCCCTAGTTTCATTTTGTTTGTATAAAGCTGGTGAACAGAAGTGACTGATGTGACATATTTGTTGCGGACGGAGCAACAATTCAGCTCTACCAGTCTCTGACATACAGTGTGCCTTTTGCCCAGACTTCTCAGGCTTATCTTATGTGTTAAAGCTTGATTTTGGTTTAGATCTACTTCTTACTGAATTTTGGATTTCCATGGGAGCTTTTCTGCAGTCCAAGAGGTAGTCTAAGACCCATCAACTCATGATTGCATAAGGCACAGAAAACTGTGCATCATTTTCTTAATTCTTCCAGTCTCTTTGCTTTTGGAGAACGGTGTACTCAATATAGGCAGTAACTGGACACAAGGATATTCTCTGTCACCATGAGCAATGGCTTTATATCCACACGAATTTTTTATTTAGAAGCCTAGGAATTCAATTATTTTATCAGAATATCCTTTTGCTTGTCTTTATAATGATCCAGCTCCTTGAAGGGAAAAAGACCAAAAATCATCAGATAGAAAATCTGATTGTCTGAATTGTGTGTATGAAAATGGCCAAAAGGATTTAATAGGAAACAAAATTGGTTTTGTATAGTAATTTCAAAATAGCCAACACAATCAAATGGAAAATTAACGGAAAATTACATTCTTACTATACAGCTCTGTTCTATATCTTGTTCCACGTAAAAATTCTGTTGAAAGAATCTCATTCATTATTTGGTTCTCTTGATTTTGAGTCATTTCTGTAAAAGCACATTTATTTTATTCCTATATAAGTTAATAAGATTTTTCAATAAGAATGACTGTAAACTGGAGTCCCATGTCTCTTTTATTTCAATGTACATTAGTCATTAACTAGCTATATATTACGTAGTAAATATGACATAGTGTTTACAGGATTGCCAAGCATAATGGAGTAGTTTCCTTCAGTGTCCATTAATTTCCAGAAAAAAAATTTATATTCTATCTAAGGTAAGCTAATGCAATTAATTTCACATGAGTGTCATGGGTTACGAGTCCGTAAAAAGAGTCACAGGTGTGACAAACGCTCCTTTGACGCTAATATGCTTTTGAGCTGATAACCCAGCAGCACTTTGTAGTATATAAACTGCATGCTACATCTGTGAAGCAGAATCTCCAGCACTTATTTTCTCAGTAGGGGTATGTCACTGCAAGCCTGTGACAAAGTGCAGCATAAAAATTGCACTAATAATAGCAATGTAGGAGAAAGAACAAAGGAGACCATTTAGTCCATCCTCCTGCTGTGAGACAGCATCAAGTAAAACACCTCTCAGAGATGCTGGTTCTCCCCCTGCACCTGTTTCTGTTCCCTGTGCCCAGACAGAACCAGGAGGGCTCCACTTCCCAGCACTAAATCCTGTTACTCAGCTCTACTGATGGTTATCAAAGCTTTCCCAGTATCAAATATGAGTCTCTGCTGCAAATTAAGCCAATTACTCTTTATTCTACTTCTTGTGGGACAACTCATCACAGTCTTCTTCATAGGAATCTTTTGCATACTTGAAGAGTGTCATCATTTTCTTCCTGAGACTTCTCTAAACAACTGCTTTTCTCTAATCAACCATTTCTCTTGTCACACTTTTTTCCCCAATCTTCTGACAATTCATTTATTCTCCCACAGATCCTCTTAAATAAATCATAAAATGGGGTACCTAACACTTTATATGAGTTTCACCAGAGCCTAAAAGAGTGGACCAATTCTCCTCCGTGCCTTGTCTGCTACACTAGAAAATCTTGTACTTTTAACTCTATGGTGATATTTATTGACAGTAAAGAATTTTCAGAAGGATTGACACTTGGTCTAGTTACATTTTCCTTCAAAGTGATTAAATCTTTTCTTATTTTTAGCCTTAAAAAATTGAAAGGAAAACCTGGTTTGGGATGAACAGCCCTTTTTTGAATGAATCTTTGTCACAGTGTTATGTTCTCATAGATGTCTTCAAAATATAGGAAAAAGAGGAAACCTCCACCTTCATATCCAATACAAAGGTACCCTATCACCTACCATGTGAAAATTCCAAATTACCTCAGATGACTATATCACATCTTATAGCTTTATTTCCCCTTTTGCAGAAGAATGACAACACTGACTTTCTATGAAAAATATTCTTGAGTTTGCCAGGGACTTTTACATCTTGGTGGCTTTATAATCACAATTTAAAGAATTTTGACGTGGATTATTTGAATGCTTGGCCTTCACTCATGGTCTTTAACTATGTTACTTACAGCAATGAAACAAGATCTACATCCAGAGGGTAATTCTCCTACTTCAGAATCCAACAAAATAGTTCACAAATCAAAAAGAAAGACTTCTCTAAAAACA
>JAOXNO010000001.1:47734402-47746304 GCA_028565335.1 Limnodromus scolopaceus
AAAGAATTTTGACGTGGATTATTTGAATGCTTGGCCTTCACTCATGGTCTTTAACTATGTTACTTACAGCAATGAAATCCAGAGGGTAATTCTCCTACTTCAGAATCCAACAAAATAGTTCACAAATCAAAAAGAAAGACTTCTCTAAAAACAAAGGTGACTACATATTCTGAAACAAGAAGAAAGAGTGGACATGTCATCTTCTGGTTGAAACAGTGTAAAAAGTACCCATCTTGAAGTCCTGGCTTTTCTGTAACTTCAGGATTGGCTGAATCAACAAACATGAGTTCAACCGTTGAAAGGTCAATGTCTAAATACCCTTTTCTGGGTTGACAGAAAATATAAGCACCAAAGCTCTGAAAACTATGCTAAAACTAGGTGTAGTAACATTTTGGTTACTTTCATCTATTTTTGTGTACTGATTGTGTGGGCACAACAATTAATGCAAGCAGGACCCAGCAAAAGCAGCTCTGATCAGATTGGAGCCAAAATCCATTGTGTCTCGGAGGCAGAGTAAGAGATCAGCAACAAAAAAAATATGTATAATCTGGATGTTATTTCTGAACGCTGTTCTGCATTTATCAGAGAATGAATGAAACTGGACATCTACTTCAAACCTCTGGAGTAGCAGATCTTTCTGAGACTGTGGAAAAAAAAAGTCATGCACAAAAATTACTGTTTACTTTGAAGGATTGCAATTTGGATTTCATCAGTTTTTCTGGTGTAAATATTGCAGATTAAAATTTAATATAAGGTTCTGTTCAACCTTCTATAACTGGATTTACAGCAGTCATTCAAATTTTACTGATTTACCCTTGCAGAGATCATTTCTAAATATTTTTTGGGAAGTACACATTATTTCAGAGAAATCTTGCAGTTTGTTTAATTTGGTCCAAACAAAAGATTCCGATCTTTTAATGTGTCTGAAGTAAGAAATTATGGAGTAAATCTGCAATGCCATTGAGCCTGGGCTTTCCTCTTCACTGGTACAATAAAAATGTGGATGTAAATTGTATAGCAATCCATTTCACATGAACCAGTTACTGAGGGAACATATTAACACTGGGGCACACAATGTTGTGATTTGTAGACATGAAAGAATAGCCAGGCAACTTTAAAATTGCTGTTCAGCAGGACTGTAGAGTTGTATAGAGACAGCAGAGTTTTTTTCCGGCACTGAAGAGACTGTTTGCAGTCCAGATATTTTCTTGTGAAAGTCATTCTTGAAGGGTAGATATGGAAAAGGCAAAATAGTTATATTCATTATATTTTGTATTAAATGCCACTAAATGTAAGACATTCCAGTACGAAAAAATGTGCATCCCTTGAATATCTGAAAAGCTTATGCTCTAGCACATAGTGCTATAAATAATGAGTGGTATCTGGGAATGAGCATCTCTTGTGAAAAAAATATGTCGGTTGGCTAAGACTGAATGTGAATGAATAAAACTATTAAATAAAGTAAAGGGGAAAGTCATAAACATAAGAAAAGGGGGAAGGAGAGCGCTAGATTGAGAAAGATTAAAATTCAAGCTACACCTATTGCTCGCCATATTGAACCACTTAAAATTTTCCTCCCCTAGCACATATATTTTTCTGACATCTTTTCCCATTATTCACCAACGAGACTTAAGAAATATGTATGCTTGAACACTCTCACAGGGTTATATTTCTTTCTACTTTCTCTCACACTGAGAAATTTCTTCAGTTTCTAGGAAAAGGAACTTGTATTGTTACAAGGCAAATTCTATGTTCAAAGTTTCTTATTTTAAAAAGTGGGCTTTTTTTAAAATTTCTGAATGACCGGCAGAGTGGACTTAGCCCTGGAATTATATCATTAAGCGCTAGACTCCTTTCAAACTTGTATGTTGCACAGAGGCCACTGAAAGCAGTCGGGCTGCTCATTGATTGCTTCCCGACAGGGCTTTACCTGAATATTTCAGCTGGGCTGCCCCAGTAGTTCTAGGGTTATGCAGAGTATGATAAGAGCAGAAGAGTAAAGACTGTCATAGGCATGTCAGAAAGCTTGTGTAGCTTATCTAGGATGGGCCCAGAGGGAAGCACAAGGCTCATGGGCATTCATAAATTAGCAGGCAAATCTGTTTACTAGATATGCACTGTGTGGGTTTTTTTCATAAGGTTTGTTATTCAAATATTTATTTCCTTTATTTATCAATATTTTTTCCTTTATTTAACAAATAATGTTGCTCTTTGGAGCAAGTTATTCAATAATTGAGAGTTTTTTCCTCCAAATTCATTCAGCTTTGCACATAATTTAAAAGAAAACTTTTTTTCACAAGAAGCAGGAAATTCTAAATGCTTATTTAACAGAGGGCAATGAACGTTCCCCAGTATGATGTAAAAGTAAAATAAATACCATTCTCAGTCACATATTGTTCAGACAGACACAATATAAATAGATTATATGAGAGGCCGTGAGAAAACTGCCTGCATTAATAGACTGAGATATGAAAACAGTTTGAGTAGTATTATTATAGCGCATTTACACAAGGGTATTTTCATTATTCTCTAGATACACCTCTTTTTGCCTTATGGTAGAACACTGAAAAATAAGAATTTTTTTTCTCCCAAATGGTTTGGAAGGAAAATTATGCGATATTCTGAATAAGAAATATTGTCATACAGAGATTTATTTTCCACTGTTCTTTATCAATAACCATTACAGTAGAAAAGAAACTAGAAACACATTTTCCGAAATAAGTGCCAATGATCAGGAATAAACATTTTCTTGTAAACCCAAACTTTTTTACCAAATTCTACTTTTTTCATTTTAAAGATTCTTTTGATAAACTTTTGTTTGAGTGGGTGCTTAAAGTTAAAGAACTTAGCAAACTCCTTCATCTGACTGCACACCAGGGAATTATATTTTTCCTTAATTTCAGTGTATGTTTGATATGACCATAAATAAATAGGTCAATTTTGTGCATCAAGTCAGTTGTGTTTGTTCAGTGGGAGATGTGGGAATTCAGCACTTCTAAAATGAGACCACATATCTGGATACAAGTGTGTATTTTGGGAACTGTATTAGAAAATTTAAGCTTCTGTGAAATCATGTATGAATAAAATATTACGGGAAGAGTAACCAGATATTTCACATACTGAAAAAGAAAAGTGTTGTCTTACATACAATTTAATAAAGATTTGTATTTTACCTCTGCAGAACACATTTAGAAGACCCACTAATTTCACTAATATGGACTTTGTCCAGACTGCATTTTTCTCCACTAATGTTAAGAAACCATTTTAGCCTTTCCCAGCTCCAGTATCTAATGCTTTATCTTCCCTTGGCATGGGATTGGTCTGACATTCTTCATGGAGAGAATATTTGGGAAATAGCATGTAATATACTGTTGTGCGTTAGTTGCTGCTAAGTTTTATTTTATTAGCATACATGCAGAGTATCAGAGTAGGCATAATACCAGCACTGCTAGTGAACTGATGTTCAGTGTATTAGCCAGACAGAATGCACAAGCTCCTTGGCAGCATTCATCTTTGTTAATAATATCACTTATAGCTTTTTAATGTACTAGGAGTATTTCTAAATATCAAGTAGAATAGGTTTATATGCCAGAAAACATATTTCTGCCATAAGAAAAAAAGTTGAAACAATAAAAATTTGTGGTTATAAAGCTTTTGATTCTTTGACTTGAACTGTTTCTTACCAGTTATTTATCTAGTAGCAAGAAAATAAGGCTTGGCTGTCATTTTGGGTCCCTAGGAGCTATATTATAAATCTTAATATTAAAATGCTATGTATTTAAGTGACATTTGAATGACTGACTTTTATGTTCCACCCATGTGATCTTTTTGAAATATGCCATTAGTTTGCATTTAGCAGCACCTATGAAAGTACAAGGATGTTGACAAAAGCAGCAACTAGAAAAGAACAAAAATCACTGAACTCAAGTAACGTTCTTGGCAAATGACTTGTCTTTCAAAAATTGATCATTTCTGCCTTTGACTCATTCAGTGTCAGTGATTTTAAAATGTATCAATGTTTGTTGCAATTTCTACTGAGCAAACGGCTGAGAAATTATTGGAGGTAACATTCAGATATTCATTTGAATCAACTTCCACATGTACATAACTTCAGTAAAACCAAATACAGAAACTAAGTGGATAATAATTTACAACTTGTTTGAATACTTGAAAATATTTTGCCCTCACAGACCCCCAAATGTAGTAGTAACTCAGAACTCAATCCAGTGTAAGTACTTTTTACTTACAGTAGGTGTGTGAAATTTCCAACACACATTTTCATACAGAGATTTCTATAGACAGGTGCTGATTCTTTTCTTAGGAACAACTTCACATTTTCTAAATATGCTTACAGCTGTTTGAGATTTTGGATATGATTCATGAAGACAAGTAATCTCTAGGATCCTACAGATAAATTATTACTTGCATTATTCTGGGTTAAAATTATACCTTATAAGATGGTCATAAATATTAGTCAACCCACTAACTGTAAATATTAGGTAACATACTGGTCTTGACATGCACATTCATATTTCTTGATACACTTTGTGGAAACGTCCAAGAAGTGTTGATGTAACATGGAATTGAAATTGTTAGCAGGGAATAATTTTCTTCTCCAATAAAAGACATGGCTAAAATGTAAACCTTCTATTATTAGATATATTGTCTGAACTCTTAACTCAGTACTGTTTTGCTCATTACTAAAAAAAACTGCTGGACCAAAGTCTTGAAGTCTGCTTCTTGAATGCAATAGCCAACAGTAAATAATAAGGGGCCAAGAAGTTACAGGGCCCATAACAACATCATAAAACCTTTCAGTTCCAGGCATCAAAACATATCCCAGGACTCCCAGTTACTAAAAAATAGGAAAACCTTTTTTATACTTAACTCTTCGATGTTATCTAAACAAACGGGCACCATCACTAATTAACTATCCGTGTCTTTTCCGTCTTTCCTGGCTTATGGGTAAGAACTGCAGCTTCTTCATTTATGAAGAAACCTGAAGCTGGGAGGGATATAAAGACACTGGTTGCCACCTGGAGCTGGAGAACAAGGCAAGCTGTAGCCACATCCCACCCCAAACACCCTCACCCAGCTCAGGGCACTCAGCGACTCAGCGACGAATGTCCTACAGCTCTGCAGGCAGCTGCCTCTAGCAACAGAAGGTGACCTTTCTTAGGCAGTTGGAAAGGATTTTTTTCCCACAGTCTACCCCGAAGCTTTCTTGCTGCAGCAAAGCCTGCCACTTCCTCCTCCACCGCCACTGAAAAGGAGACAAGATAGTGCATTTGGTAATCTCAGTAGTCTCTAGGCCTTTATCTCTGCAGCTCTTTCTTTTCTATCAGTGTTTCCTCACAGACCATAATTTCTTGTCTTCTGATCTTTCGCAGGGTTGTCCTCTGCATTTTTCCACGGGTCCACATAATTTCTAAAATGCCATGCCCATAACTGGTCTCCAGATGATGCTTTCCCAATGCTGACTGTATCTGTAGATTATAAAAACTATTTTATGTATCTCCCAGGTAGTATTCCTGTGTATGCATTGCAGACACTTTTTTTTTTTTTTACCTTTTTTTCTATAGCATGACATACCTGGCTCATGCCAAGATTATTCTCTGCAGAATTAGTATCAAGCCATTTGCCTTCTATCCTGTGTTTATGCTGGTGTAAGCCCTGTGTAAGTCTGGACTACTTCATACGATAGTATCCTGTTTGAATCTGATAATAAGAGCATTTTCCTGATGATTTCCTAACAGCTGAGTAGACCATGGAATAGATGGTTTAAGAGCCAGTGAATTGCTGTTCAGACTACTGTGGGCATGTCATTGTTGGTTTAAAAAAGGCGCTCTGAGTGAAAACTGGAATTTACATCCAGGTCTTTAACATATAAGTATTCCAGCCCTGTACTGCAGGTACAGGCAGGAACTGTCCAAGTATATTGCATGCCTAGAGGTATTTTATTTTTGACAAAATTTCACCAGTCACATTTTTTTTTCCCCAGTTTCTTTCAAAGTCTTGGTGAAATGCTGAAAGTTGAAAAGGTGAGAGCCAGGGGTCTCCCAAAAAAACTTGATTTCCTGGCTGTGCAAAGAGTGAATGAAGAAGCTTGTTCCGGGGCTCAGCTGGGGACTGTTCCTGGGGACAGTGACGATGCCCTGTGCTAGGGCACCCCCTCGGCAGCCCATTCAGGGGGTTAATTCCCCTGCAGGGCGAGCAAGGTAGCTGCCTGGGGTTGCCTGGGGTTGCCTGAGGATGCCCATCAGCATCTGCAGAAGGTGGAAGAAGTGAAGCCGCTGCACTCACAGACGCGATGGCGGGTGACCACTTGCGGCACCGGGCACAGCCAAGGGTCGGGGCCACCATCCCGCGCTCTCTGAGGTCCTTTCACATGTGCAGTAAAGCACAAGATAAGCACCCAAAGGATTAGAGCCTAATTCACACTTTCTGGGCAATTAGTTACAGGCAATTTGGAAGTTTTTGTATTCATTTTTATTAGGTGCCAACTGCTGGTTTTACAGCTATTTGGGAATGATAGCCTACTTCCGGAGGCCATCCAAAAAATTAAAATGTGAAAAGGCAGATGGAAGCCTGCAAAGCATTCATGATTTCATGAAATATATGATATACCTAGATCAATTCTTGTGATAAGATGATAAAATGCCTGGGTTAACACCTTTAGCACTGCAGATCTGCTGTCTCTATTATCTTCCTTCAGAAATGTTTTGACTCTAATTCTGCTGAACCTGCATGAACATAATTTGTAAAGAGACATAAAAGGAAAGTGAGTTTACTAAACAGTGCTTGGGTTTACTAAGTAAAATTATATTTGCGTTCTGTATGCTCCCTTAAAACTAATTAGAGAACAAACATCTGACAAGCTAAAAGTAAGGTTAAAAAATTGGGAACTATTAACAGAAGGCAAATGAAAGGTGGTTTTACTCCTCTTTATTATTGAGAGTCATAAAATAAAACTAGTACTATGACACTTGCTTAAAGATTTAGCCTAATAATGCATGTTTTGCATGAGAGAGTAGAAATATAACTGCAGTCAGAAAATTGTACAAGAAGAAAAAAACTGAATTTAAATTTAAGCCAGAAGTGTGGGGATGTTCCATTGTGCTCTTTTCCAGTGGGGGGTTGTTTTGCATTTGCGGTTAACAGCAGGGGCCCTTGGCCTCTCCATGGATGTAGGGGTCTGCCCCATTTTGTCATCTGTAGGCCTGCTGCCATAGGAAGCGAGCTATTTCATAATTAGTGCCAAATGCTTTTGATATTGATTAGTGATTCAGAGTTCTCTGTAACTAAACACAAAATTTTATCATTTCACCTTTTCCGACGTATACAGAGACAGCTTTCTATTGTTTTGTGTTGCTATGGGAAATGGGATAATTTAATTTTTTAACTACAGGAAAAGAGAAACAAGAAATTAAAAATTGCAAAGGTAACAAAAACGGAAAGGGACTGAAACTTCCTTTGACTTCTTGAAGCTGAGTAGACTTCAAATTAATATGCCCCTTCAAGGCAAATTTTTTTCCTTATGTCCAGTAAGGAGGATCATTAATAGTAGTTAATACAGTGAAACAGTTCTTGGGCTCGTGCAATGTTCCAAGTGAGTCTAATGATCAGAGGTTCAATTTCTTCCTTATCAAGAAAGGCGTCAAGCTAATATCTCTACTACCGAAACCTGAGAGACTGAATATGCTGCTCAAAAGGAGACTGAAGTTGCATTCCTGTGGCAAAAAAAAATAAGTTATTAAAAAAACTCTTTTCACAGCAAAAGTGCTTCTTTCAGAGTAAGGCCAAGGGTATTTTTGAGTCTGCGGGAGGAGGGTGACGCCAGCAGCAGTGATAGCCACTGTATAAACCCCCTATCCGCCGTTCCAGAAAAGTCAGCCTCAGTTTCCTTTGTGCCTATCTATCTCAGGCTTCACATCTAATTGCACAACCTTTTCTTTTTCTTTCAGAAAAACAACATAGTATTTTGTTTAAAAAATATGTGAACTGAGGACAAATTGGCAGCCTTAATTATAAATGTTCCGCCTGTCTGTTTATTGGTTTAAAATATTTCCTGATGAAATAGAAAGACATTTTGTGCCTCAATAACATGAGTACAATGTTCATTGTTTTGAATGACTTAGATGTTGGAGGATTGTCTGAGCAGCTGTAATTTGAAGAGCATATGGGAAAGCACTCTCTAAGGAGTAACATGATACCTTTAGACAAAAAGGTTGTTTCGAATGAAACTTTCAGCTGATTCCTGCGTATTAGTAGTCAGATCTCAAGCTAGTCAGTAGACATGAAGGCAGAAAGCCCAGTAAAGGCAGCAGCATAGGCACAAGTTCTTTACAAACCCTGTATTGTCCAAAGCCATATGGAAAATGTACTCTTCTCAATACTTATACAGCATTTCAGCTCTTAAAATTCTAATAGTAATATGGGTTAGATGCTGCACTATCATCGGACAGCTGGATCTGCAGGGATTTTTATACTGAAGACAAAGAGGGAGGTGTCTGTTGCTGTTTTATTTACTTGATCTCAAACTAGCAAAATTTAGTCTTCTCAGGCCTGAGTTTGGACTCACTATATTAAAGCTCTTAGTCTAAGTAAGAAAGGATAATGGTGGCAGAAGGAAGCAAATCAACGACACAGAATAGATTGTTGATCCTTGAGCCAATCCAGGAACCTGTTGCTGAGACATTAGGAGGAGGAGGAGGAGGAGAAGGAGAAGGAGGAGGCAGAAGATGAAGTAGCTGTGGTGTGGCAGAATACCACTCTCCAAAAGGTGTGAAGGAATGGGGAGAATTGTGTCCTCTAAAGGCACCAGAAGCCTTAGTTTATGCTTAGTCTCACAGCCTCATACTCAAAAATTGTATTAAATGTGGATAGCTGTTAGATACTCAAAGACAAGAATTTTCAAGGTGCTAAGCTCTTACTGCTTCCAGCTGACTTCACAAGACTTGTGGATGCTGCATGGCTAAGTGAGAAGAAGTTTCAAATTAAGTAAAAACATCTATAAATAAGAAAGCATAAATAATCCTCTCTGACATTGCAGTCTTTACCTCTCTTGCCTCACTTCTCCAGAAGAATAAAAGGAATCATATCTACTGCCCTTTTTCACACATATTGGTATGAAAACAGTTGCCAAAGGTGTGCTTGAAAAAAACATTAGTCACTTGAAGAAAGTTGCATTCCAGTGTCAGAAATCTTTATTCTGTCTTTAAAATTCCATTAAAATGTTTCCAAACAATGGTGCTGAGGAGTGTACAGGAACTGGGAAAAACAGAGGAGACAAAGTGAGAAAAAGATTCACAAACATGCAGACAATCACATATTTGTTATTAATGTATAATTCTTGTATTTTTAATTAATTTACAACTTATTAAACCACCAAGTATTATTCCCTCTCCTGTCAGCTAGAATTGCGATTCTTGCTAAATGGATTGATGGAATGAGGTATTAGTTTCCTCAACAGTATTCAGTATTCTTGCATTTACTAAACTATTTGATCTTTCTATCAGAAGAGTAATTTTGAAATTTATTTCCAAGTATCTGAAAATGAAATTTTCTATGAGGATTAATTGAAATAAGAAAAAAAAAAAGCAAATATAAAGACATTATTCTTACTGTAATTAATAAAATACTACAAATTTTTTTTTTTTTTTTTTTTTTACAGCCTCTTGCCAATGAGTTGTGATAGTTGTAAAGATAGTAACTACATATATCTGCACAGATTTCAGCAAAGCTGCCTGCTGGCAGATAGTACACTAGCCTATCTATAAATTTCATAATTTCTGCAATACTCTTCCATCTAAAATGATTATTCCAATCTGTGTTATTTCTCAGTAACATTGTTACCATGGTTTCTTTTTTTCACCCCTTGTGTAGCTGTGTGGCTACATAGCCACAGGTATCCAGGCACACTGCTTACACTGTTGAATGACACTTAAATAATTACATTTTAAAATGTACTTCAAGCTATCTTTGTAAGCAATAGGGCAGAGGAAAAAATGTGAAGCCAAATGCCTTCTCAAGTCTTTCAAAACCATATGCAGAAGTAAAATTTTTTGTAAAAAATAGCCGACATAAGAATTCCAACAAATAAGTTTGCCAAAGAATCCCTCTTATAGAGCTGAAATATTTAAGCTGCTTAGTTCAGACAGAAGAAATTAGTAGATATACGAAATTCTAATTATTCTATTACTGTTGCTTACAGTATGCATCTTAAATAATAGCAGATTGATATCTGTTCCTGGGACATTACCAAACAACTGTGCCCCTCCCAGTTCTTTGAGGAAGGCAGTGAGGACACTAATCCGGATGTGGGGCAGATATTGGTTTCTATTTAGCATCCAGGAGCTGACTGTACACTTTTAACATAGAGATGGTGATGACAGACCCCATCACTCCAAGCAGATGAGTGATCTACACAGTGGTACTTCCGCTTACTGAGATCTCAGATCCCTCATAACTTCCCCATTCCACTAAAAACAATTTACTGCAGAGCAAGAGTAGTTCCCACTCACTCGTTCTGGTTGGGCAAAGCTTTAAGCAATGTCCTGAAAATCAGGATAGGTAATCTTGGATCCCACCACACTGAAGAGCATAAGCCTAAGTTTTCCAACTCATGGTTGCCAAAAAAAACCCCAAACAAACCCCAAACAAAAAACAGCAACAAAAAAAAAGGTCTAACTTCTTCTAACTTCTTGTTGGGCTCAACAATATCTCTCAGGTTTGCTCAAAGGATACCTACCAGGCTGGGTTTCCCAAAGACACTAGAAGACTTTTTTCTAGGTGATACATGGATTTTGGCATGAGCTAAACTTTGATAAGTCATTTCAGTTGAGGATGCCTCTGCTCAGAGAAAGCACATTTTGTGCTACCTAAGCAACTACTGTACGTTGCTTGGTGGACTTTTTATATCTATTGCCAGACAGAGCATTGGCCATGGCAGGAAAACCAGCATGAATTCACTTCTCTTCACCCCCAAGACCGCTGATGTAATCAGAGTGAAGAATAAAAACATTTTCTCTTCTCTGAAAAGCTATTTGTGATAGTTTCAGTGAGCTATTTGACAGCTTAACCCTATGATCAGTTGTAACTATACAACTGAGATAGATAGCACAGGAGAGGCAGTACTCAAGGGGTGGAAACTTCCCATGCTGGCTTTTCAGCTGTAGCCACCATCTCCTGAACCTATACTTATGTTCCCTTAGTAAACTTCGCCCTTAATGCTATTTCAGTTCAAATTTCTCAAAGAGCAGACCCTGCATGCCCTAGGAAGATTTTTGGCACAGAACAAATCTCTTCAGTGTTCTCTACATGCTGTCACTGCTAATTAAAAGAATAAGATAACTCTCTTTTCCCAAAGCAAAATCAAGAATGTATCCTACAGCTGCTGATATTCCAGTTTAATCAAAAAAGCAGACATGCCACTCAGTTTAGCCCCTGCTGTTTGCATTAATGCACAAATAGTCTGTCATTCAAACCTTGAATTTTGTTTTCAGAAATCTCTGGAATTCCCATCTGCCATGTCCACATGTATGAAACACAAATTTATCAGCCACAGCTGTGGGATAATTTTCAGTAGTTTTCTCATTATTTTTTAGGTGTTGGGAACAATTCACACCCTGAAAGTGTGCATGTTTCTACAGGGAAAATTATTTTAAGTAAAGACATGTGAGATTTGAGTGATACTATGTTTATTTCCCAGGTGATGGTTGGAGTACGTAACTAAAACTACATGAATCACATTACCTTTAGGTTTAACATGCTGGAAGCAGAAGAATTTGGCCACAAATGCTATATAGCACAATTTGGTCACAGTTTGGCTTTTGGAAGAAAGTAACCTGTTACATTTGATTACTGTAGTTTGGGATTATCAGAAGTTGTGAGACTCTAAAAA
>JAOXNO010000001.1:47746340-47762862 GCA_028565335.1 Limnodromus scolopaceus
TGGCTTTTGGAAGAAAGTAACCTGTTACATTTGATTACTGTAGTTTGGGATTATCAGAAGTTGTGAGACTCTAAAAACGGAACAATATGTGGGAAAATTAAGGAACTCAAATTTCATTATTTAAGATGCTATTTAAAATCCTTCCTTCCTTCCTTCCTTCCTTCCTTCCTTCCTTCCTTCCTTCCTTCCTTCCTTCCTTCCCTCTTTGTCTTAATTTTTTGTGTTGCCTTTTCTCTTACACTTTTACAGTCCTTGGAGTAGGAATCATCTTGGGCTCTATCTTCGGATATTTGCACAGGGTTTATATTAATGCTTCAAAATCTGTGATTAAGGCACCATGTATAATTGTGGTACTACTATGCCACAGTAAAAATAAGAAATGCAATAGTATTGCTAAGTAGTGACATATGATAATTCCATGTTGTTAAGGATAATATATGTAACTAAGGATTAGAATAAAAGATCCATAAGAGAGAGAATGACAGAGCAGGACAATGGAAAAAAGACAGTACTTCTGAAGGATAGCAACTGGTCAGCAGGTTAACAGCGGGGAGAGCACAGGCAAGCAAGGGGAACACTAAAAGAAAGGGTGAGACTGGTTCAGAGGGAATTAAGAAAGCAGGAATGACAAGCATGATGTGATTGAGCAGAAGTCCACTAAGAGAAAGGTGCTAGAGATTTTGGCGAGGAAAGTTTTAGTGAAGAAGAAAATGGAAGAAAGGAACCCTGAATGAATGCACCTCCAGTTCCTCTTACTACAAGGTAGTAGTGGTTTTTGTTTACCTTGGCTAATTTTGTTTTCACATCAAATGCCTTGAAGTAATTAATATTTAGTGTCGTCATAGTTATTAACCACAGATTAATTAATTGGATAGATTAATTGGATACAATTTTAGTGCATCCAGTGTGCCTGCTGTATGCTTAGCAACATTTGTGAAGTGCCCACAAAAAAGTGTACAATAAATGGCACTTGCAGGCACTGCATTGCCAAAGCTGGGTTAAGCATTCAACTCATAAACATCTCATACTATAGAAGTGGGATACTTATACTGTGTTCTGCATCTTTTCCCACGTCTGGGCAGAGACTGTAAAATGCCAGAAGTCTCTGAAAGTCCCTCCTTCTCAGAAAATTGCAGATTTGGACATAGGGTAGGGCAGTGCTGCAGGCACCCACAATATAGCAGACTTGAGGCTACTCTGGTTCTTAAGATGCATAAAAGCAACTCTCTTCCAAACGCCGTCCACCTAGGCTGAGTTAGGGGTCTGGCCTTCATTTGGAAAACGAAACTGTGTTATTTGTTGGGGTCTGTTAGAATGCTCAGACCCATCTATTTTCCCCATTTCAATTCCTAGTTCTAATCTCGAATATAATAATATATTGAAGGGAAGTGATAGTATCAAATACACCAGGCATCATGAATGTATGCTATTTTAGCAGTGTAGCACTATACTGCTTTTCTCATGTAACTTGGCAACAGATGCACTGTGTGAGAGAGCTCTCAGCCAGTGAGCCCTATAAATCCCAAAAGCACTGCCTGTATCTTCTGGTTAATATAACCCTCCCTTGAAAACTGAGCAGTTCACTAGACTTTTCTGTAGGAGTAAAGTCATCATCAAACCAAGGTTTCCATGGTTAAAAAATATTTACAGTTCATTTGCCTATATTCAAATATATGACTTCTTTCCAACCAGTTAGAGATTCTGAACTAAATGGTAACTTTTAGTACTAACTCTCAAGACCTGCAACAACAAATTTATTAAGAGAAGGGAAATGTTGGAAAGTGAACTTCCATGTTAAGAAATAGACTTGGAAAATTGTCTGTTCTATTATTTCATCACACCTCACTACACTAGCCATACAATAAGACATGCAAGGGGACTCTGAAACTAAAAAAAGATTGACTTTCTGTTTATTGATTCGTTATTTATTTATGTGTTAGCAACAGAGAATGACTATACGTCTGTGTCAACCTAGAGGGCAGCCCTCAAAGAATCGCAGCTGCAGATTGCTGCAGATTGCTGCAGAAACCATCTACTCTAAACAGGCAAGACAGATAGATAGGCTGCTGAATGGGTTTAACACCACAAACGTGACCCATGGAGTGGCAGCAGACATCAGGCTGGTTGTAACATCAGAGAAAGGGGCAATACTTTGGAGGAAAACACTAAATAGAAAGAAAGATAAGGAGAAGGGGAACATTGAAAGGAATGGGAGATAACGAAACAGGATTGGGGAGAAGGCAATAAGAGATGCAGCTGTGGCTTAGATGGAGGTGAGTCAGCACATGGTAATTACAGGTCCAAATCTCCCCTAGGTAGGAAGTCCTCCAAATGTTCAAAGAACCCTCCTTAGGCCACATCTGGAGCTGCCCTTGTAGCTGAAGTTTCTGATTGGATTTTCTCTCTGAATTTCACCCTGCACAATAGGAATTGGACAGGAAAGGAGGAAGATGACCTGAATTTTAGTTTTCCCAAAACTCTCTCTTGCATGGTTCTGGGATCAGAGTGATACTTGGGAGAGTAAGAGTTACAGCTGGGCCCCATCACACCCCTTCTCCTTCAGGACAGCTGCCCCTATCATCTGGTAGAAATGTGGTTTCTACCTCACACAAACTCTCTCTCTCACCACACAGTAACTACAAGGCCTGTTTATTCCTCTCTTGTAGCATATTCCCTCCATTGCATTTTTCTGTTCCCACCCGTCATTTATTCATAACAGATGACATTGTTTGGACAAAAATATGGTGAAGGTGTATTCAGCCTGTGTAAAACCTCTAAAGCATGTGCAGAAAGTCCATTGACAGACTTTTCATATTTATTAGCATAAGTTTGTAAAAAGCCCTCCCCTTCTGCCTTTTATTGTTTCCTTTTGCTTTCCTTCCAAGTAACAAAGTCTACATAGACGTAACTCAAATATTTCGGTCCCAAGTTCTCAAATGTAATCCATGTCTGCTCATTTTCTTTATGAAAAGCAAGGCTGTGATTAGACATGAAATAACTGTAGCTAATAAATCTGCTCCCAAGGACTGAGTAATCTCATTACAAGTGGGAAATGACGGTTTATTCATCAACATATGGAGCACTTTAGAAGTGCTGGAATAGCCAGACTAATGTGGAGAGTCAGGGAGTCAGCTTGAAGAAAGGAAGGAACCTCCAGTGATGTTTTACATATGTAGTGACTTATGTGGGAAAGAAGAATAATGTATCTCATGTCTACCATGGAAAATAAGCTAATTGTAAAAGTAAAGATCTTTGGGGTGCAGGACCTGCATAAATGTTTCCCATGGATATAATAGATTCATTTAAATGTTCTTAATAGAGATAAGAACATATGTTACATGTGGTGGAAAGGAGGTATAAGTGTGATTTGGAAGTGCATTTTCTTTTTTCTTGGAAAAGTCAACAGACCTCTTTTCTGGCATTGCGGACCTCGTAGTGAGGTGTCAGTCCGGTGTTATGTGAAATGCAAGATTTACTTCCAAAAAAATGGGATTCCTTTTGAGGTAATTGTGGTTTTGCTGGTTTCATTCAGTTTGGGAGAAAAGGAAAGCTCTGCAGTTTTCCAGAGAGAGAATCAATCTTTCTTCAGAGATTCTTTCTTCCTTTCATGATTCAATACAATGCCTATAATGACAGCTGTTTCCACAGAGATGGGAGCTGCAATATCAATCCAAAAGAACTTGTAACTGTTGATACTCAGCATGGTTTTAAGAACCATAATTGGCAAACTAGAAGGTTTAATTATCACATTTTTCCTCTTTTCAGCTGTGAAATGTACATGCAATTTTTCAATTCACACAGTGAAGTCTCCTGAACAAACATCAGGCCCTAGCTGTCTTTTGTGCATTTTTTTAAATGACGGGATGGGTGTGGGTGTCTGTGTTTCCTTTTGGGGGTCAGAGATGGTATTCATTCATCAGCTGTGAATGAATTGAAATGTTTAACTTTTCCACTGGAAAATAAATCACTATGAACATCTCTCTTGGAGCTAAATTGAATGCCAGCTTTATACCTGTCAGTCTAATCAACAGCTTTCACACACATCACAAAGATGTTATGGAGAGCTGCCATCGAATATGCTTATAAACTGTGAATGTGTGAATTTTTCTTCATTTTGGCCAAATGGAAGAAGCTGTTGAGCTCCCACCCAGAATAAGACAGCTGGCACCAGAGCTCCAGTTGTGGGTGATATCTCAGCAGAGGTTGAGTAACATGGATGGAGATGTCTCCACAAACTGATGAGAGTACAGAACTGGGAATTTTTTGCTTGAAACTGGCTGCTTTGTCAGAAGCAGATAGATAGAAACTAAAGTCTGGAAATAGTAAAAGAAACAAGTGTGGCCCTGAGGAGGTGCTAAAAGAGAAAGACTGAAGACTTGGAAAATTTGAGTAAGGAAATCATCTCCTTCTACCTCTTCTTTTCCAAGCAAATGGGACTTAATATTCACTGCAAATACACCAGATTATGTTAAAGAAATTTATGTCTCATTAAATCATGTTCTTTTTATTGGGGGAAAAAACCCTCAACCCAAAAAAAGCCCTGAATGTTGTCTATTCCGATTTCATGGGATAACAAATGCTTTTACAAAAAGTAGTAGAGTAACAAAACGATACTGTAAATGTTTTAAATGTAAATTTAAATGTAAATTCAGAGAACAACTATCAGAGATGTTCCAGTGAACACCCAAGTGAATTCTAGGAGAGGGAAGGAACAGAAAGTCTGTCAGGAGGGAAAGGAAATTGTTGTCCATATTTTCACAGAATCACAGAGTGGTTGAGGTTAGCAGGGACCTATGGAGATCACCTAGTCCACCCCCACCCCCACCAAGAAAGACCAACCAAAAATCAAACATGTCCATAAATGCCTTGTAGAAATTGCATATTTAATTGTGGTGTGCTACTGATAAAATTTAAATTTCGTCTTGTTAACTTTTAAAGAAAAAAGTATCATTCCCCTTCTCAAGGACATGACCATAAAATGTCTGATACCACACAAGAGCCAGGAAATTGCTGTGGAGATTATGGTTCACAGCCATAATTTTTAAAAAGAAATATGAGCCCAAACTCTATTTTGCATTCATGCCATCCTTTCACTCTTCCTCTCTATCTCACACTGCAGTGAGGGCAAAGTTCAGCTATGAGATGTCTTAAACACAAATTCAAGGGGGGAATATTTTGAAAAAAATATTTTTAGTCCCTTTTTTGGCATATATAAACCTTTTACTCCTCCCTAAATCTGAAGCATTTGATCCTTTTTTACACCTACAGAAGTTTCACAAGTCTGAAGTTAACCAAAGTAGTTAACAGAGTAGTGCTAAGGCCCAGACTCAAGCCCACTGAACACAAGAAAACTAAAAAAAAAATCATAATCCACAAACTATATGAACAATTTTCATTGGTTAAAAAATCATCCCAAAAATGATAGAGCCTCTTCCACAAAAAAATTCTTAAAGATTTTCATTTACAACAGGGTAGAAAGCAAAACTAATTCAGAAATTTGGGAGGTGTTTTATTTAGTGATTTGTTAAGAGAATACTAAACCAGTACAGAGTGCAGAAGGATATGCTGGCAATCACAAATACAAACCCTCTTGTTTATGAAATAGCTATAAATAAATGTCTGGGAAGTCCTGGTGCTAACCACTTGAATGATTGAGCCAGTCTAGGCAATAAATAAATAAATATTGCAACTCTTTGCCAAGCTAACGGGTAAGATGCTCTTACAATATTTCCAGTACTTCATGCCTATGGCTTGGTCATAGACCACAAGTAAAACTTTTCCATGAGCATTTTGGAATTTCCACTTTTGTGCAAGATTGGGAAATGCAGAGCCACCAGCAGCACAGGCAAAAAAGGAGTTTAAAGAAACTTCTACCAAACTTTTGCATCACAAAATTGTTTGAGTCTTTGAGTCATTTTGTCTTCATACAGTGTATGCCACTTATAGCAGCCTGTAACTCATTATTGTGACAACACAGCCACAGCACTATCTACAGCAGGGTGATCCTGAGGACTTCTACTCAGATAGATTCTAGGGCCTTCATGAAAATAAAACATCTGGAGCTGTTCCACAGAGGCCCCACAGGATCTCAGAAAGTGAAGAAATGGTGGAATGATCAAAGTGGAGTCTGTGTGGGAAACAGAGGGTGGCACGTGAGAATGACAGCACAACTACAGTGGCACAGCAGGAACAGCAGAGGGTTTTGTTTCCTCTGGCATAAGAGCTACTGATGGGAGGCAACCAAGGCAGGGAGAGAGTGGTCTTTCTTCTCCTGAAGAAATTCTTTTTCCCCATTTGGCTTGCTATACCCAGCTTGTGCAGTGTGGGGAGGTGGCAGGGGAAGCCATGCCCCATGTGGGCTTCTCAGCAGCACATTGCTTGGCATACCCACAGCGAGCTTCACTAACACCGTGTACGATGGACAACTGTGTTGTTGTGCTGCTGTTGCTCCCTCTGATGACCATCTCAACTGCTTCATGTATCATGGTTTCCAAACCCTCCACCCTTTCAGTGCTCAATCTCTGCTTAACATCAGGTTTTGATGGCTGTAAGATGACAGCATAGGTAGAGTGACATCTTTAGAAACACCCTTTTTGCAGCACTGGCAGGTTTCAGCGGCTGTTGTGTTAATGTTTTCTTACATCATAGAAGCAGGTGCCTGGAAGGTGCCTCAAGAGGTCGGATATTTAGACCAGCCCCATGTTCGGGGGCAGCTTCAAGCCTATCTATACCATACAGACATCTGTGCATTTGAAAGAACATATATTAGAAGATTAAAGGGATTCTGCAATTTCTCTAAGTGACTATACCAGTGTTCAGATAATGTCTGATCTAAATCCATCTTCCTGCTAAATAGACCAGTTTTTGCATGTCCTATTCCCCGTGACCTGAGAATCCAATCAGTCACTGTCTTCTGTGTAGCTCTCTTGGCATACCTGTTATCATTTGCCTTTTCAGCTCCTCATTTCCAGACTAAACAAACCCAGCTCTCTCAGCTTTTCCACATAAGTCTTATTTTCCAAATGTCTGTTTAGTAGGAAACCACAGGCCATCTTACAGGCTTACCTTTGAAATCCAGGACTAAGATTCTATTATCTATATCCTACAAATAACAAGGCAATATCAAATATTGCAAGATAACTGACAGGAAATTTCAGAAGGGGGTTTCATAGCTTCATAGCACCTAAAAAGCTTTTATGTATAAAGGGTTTTAGTGCTCTGGATAGTCTCAGGCAGATAGATGGTGAACATACAAGGGAACTCTGGAAATACCATGTTTACTATGTTGAAAAATAATCTCTTCTCACAGACTCCTGTCTCTCTCTAAAGCTCTCCAGACAGTCTCAGTTGCACAAAATAAAGGGAACTTATGTCTGAAAGCAGAAAACTGAAAAGCTGGAGGAACTCATAAGTTCCTCCTCAATCTGCCCTGATGCTTCCCGTGCTACAGCAAGTGTCTTGCTCAGCATTTGCAAGAGTCACTTCACACTTTGTGGCACCATTGCTCCTTTTGCTTCACAGGGCATGGTGTTTGTCACTGGTAGCTGTACTTAGAGCATAAAACTTTTGCTATCTCATAGTCCCCATCAAGATGTCTCATTTTTCCCATTTAGGCTGCCCTTTCCCTGATTTTTTTGATCTTGCTCTTGCCTAGGAACCTTGTGCAGCACAAGGCATGTGGGTCCCTATTGGCAAGAGCAGGCAGAAGCCCTCATATGGAGCTGTTAGCCTACCACCGCAGCCAGCTGCTTGCAGATGTGGGGCCTCTCACAGCCGAGCCTGCTGTCTGAGTTTTGAAGATGGCTGCTTGCAATAAAACTGCACCAATCCACAGTGCAGCATGCGGTGTCTCCAGAAGATCGCCGTGGACAGCCTGAGTTTTTCAGAGGTTGCCAGAGAGCTTCCCCAGTACGAAGGGAGCCTCACACTGGATGGGGCCCTCTCTGTGGAGCCGAGCAGAGAGCCGCAGCCGGCTCCCCTGTCCCCTCCCTGTGCTGCCAGTTGCCTCCACTGATGGCTAGCATCACTGCTGGGGTGACAGCCAGATGAGAGGGTGTTTGCCCATTGGCCCCAGATCAGCCCCAGGGAAGGGGGAAAAAAGGATCCCCCGAGTGTGAAGGAGAGGAATTTTCTAAATTCATTGCAGGCTGTGAACAGCAGGATGGTGAGGAGGTCCTACGGCAATTTTTTACTTATATATGGTCATGATAAGCGCTGGAGGGAAGTGCCTAAGATAACACGCTAAGTGTCTAAAGAAACTTGCAAAGGAAAGAGGTGCCTGATTCAGAAGATATCATGAACCTTTTTAACAAAGCTCCCATCTTGTGCCTTATTAAAAAGAAAGTAAGGAGGTCAAAAGCAGTGGTGGGGTGAGCACTCTTCTCACCCCAGAGTGGTCAGTCAGCTGGAGGTGAAATCCCTGTTCTTCCTGGAGGAAAATGACATGCTTCTGCCAGAGTGGAAGCACCTTCCACCACACTTAATTCCCTGTTTCTGCTGGGGTCAGGGTGCTAATCTAGTGTTTTTCTTTCTAAGCCACATGGTTGATATTGGGAGTCCTAATTACTTCTACATCTTCCAGTACATCTTTTACTGTAACAAGGGGGTGAAATGATAGGGAAATGCCTACATTTTGTAGTTCCTGACAAGGTTTCTGAGACAAATCAGAAAGTAAAATAGTAAATATTAGCTATAAGCAAATTAAAATGCTTGGAAAAGAACTGTTATGCCAGGACTGCCACACTTCTCTGCAAGTTTTCCTCCCCTGAAGTACATGGTGTCATCTAACCAGACTTCTGTAAGGCCCACACAACATCCTTCTCTCTAATTTGGAGAGATATGGATTTGATGGGTAGACTGTTCAGTGGATGAGGAACTGGCTGGATTGTCACATCCAGAGGGTAGCAGTTAACAGCTCAATATCCAGATGGAGATCAGTGACAAGTGGTGTTCCTCAGGGGTCCATAAAGGGACCAGTACTGTTTAATATCTTCATCAGTGACATAATGGGATCAAGTGCACCCTCAGCAAATTTGCAGACACTGCCTGCCTGAGTGGTGCAGTTGACAAGCCAGAAGGGATGCCCTCCAGAGGGACCAGGACAACCCTGAGAAATGGGCCATTGTGAACCTTGTGAGATTCAACAAGGTTAAGTGCAGGGTCCTGCACCTGAATTGGCGCAACCCCCAGTATCAATACAGGCTGGGGGATAAAGGGATTGAGAGCAGTCCTGCAGAGAAGAACTCGGGGGTACTGGTGGATAAAAAGCTGAACATGAGCTGACAATGTGCACTCACAGTCCAGAAGGCCAGTTGTACCCTTGCTGCATCAGAAGTGTGGCCAGCAGGTCAAGGGAGGTGATTCTGCCCCTCTACTCTGCTCTTGTGAGACTCCACCTGGAATACTGCATCCAACTCTGGAGCCCTCAGTAAAGGGAAAACATGGACCTATTGGAGCATGTCCAGAGGAAGGCCACAAAAATGATCAGAGGGATGGAACACCTCCCCTATGAGGACAGACTGAGAGAGCTGGGGTTGTTCAGCTTGGAGAAGAGAAGGCTCCACGGAGACCTTATTGTGGCCTTTCAGTACTTAAACATGGCTTATAAGAAAGATGGGGACAAAATTTTTAGCAGGACCTGTAGTGACAGAACCAGGGATAATGGATTTAAACTAAAAGAAGGAAGATCTAGAGTAAATCGAAGGAAGAAATTTTTTACAATTAGGGTGGTGAAACACTGGCACAGGTTTCCCAGAGAGGTGGTAGATGCCCCATCCCTGGAAACATTCAATGTCAGATTGGACGGGGCTCTGAGCAACCTGATCTATTTGAATATGTCCCAGGTCATTGGGGAGGTTGGACTGGAAAACCTTTAAAGTTCTGTTCTGACCCAAACTGTTCTACATTCTACATATTCTACATCATATTCTATGATTCTACATGTGTCTGTGCTGTCTGGTGCACCCAGGATGTGTTGGATCTTCTTACTACATTCTTACTACATCTTCTACTACTTACTACTTCTTACTACATACTTACTACATCTTCTTACATTTTACGCTATTTGTTTATGCACAGTAAATTTAATGATTTCAGGACACTGACAATGAGCATGGTTGCCCACCTGTGAAGCAGATACAAAGCAGGTCCAGATCTTTGTAGGTATATTGCACCATGCAGTTCCTTGGGGACATACCTGAGACTTCTGAATATATATGGTAGCCTGGATGGAGTGTCTAACCGAGAGCAATCACATCTCATCTGCCAGCACTATCAGATAGCTGCTTGTCTGATAGAAAATCTGCAAGATCTGTCCAAAAATCTCCAGAAAATTTTAATTTTCCATGAAAAATAGACATGGTAAGGAAAGTACAAATATATGGTCTCTCACTTTCTTTGTCTTTCCTTTCATCCCCACAAGTTACTTGCAATTTTCCTGTTTGTCAGTTCTTTTCTTTCATCCATCCCTCCTTCCCTGGCTCCCTTCCTTCTTTTTGAGCAATTAACTGTGGAAGCCAGCTAGCACATAACAGGAGCTTGTTCTTTTTAGCATCCTCTGTTGTGAAGGATGCTAGAAATAACAGCAATTTCAAGGTTTTCCTGAGTTATGGAGCTGTCATCCAAGCAGATCACCTCTAGGGTATCACTTCAGTGTGATCACTGCACCTTTCAGTCAGTTTTCTTCTCTGCTTGGTCTGTCTGATCCAGGCACCTCCAACGCCTTTCCCCACTCATGTTACGCCAGCCAGGACACCAGCATACCTTCAGGTTGTCCACATCTTACATTTAAATTACTTCCTTTTTTAGAGATTAAATCCATATGACCTTTGTCTCTTTGCTTCTTCCCTAGCCCCAACTTCTGTCTAAACCGGAGACAGAATTAGGGACCTGCTGACCCGTGACCAGGCTCTGTGACCCAGAACATATCTGGGAAGGAAGAGCAAAGTGATCTCTGGTCTCAGCCACACCTGACATCTCCCTACCTCCCTTGCCTGCTTTCTTCCTCCTTCTTCTGCCCTGAACTCCCAGCCCTGCTTTGCTCTTTAGCTGCTTCCTCACTTCTTACACCATTTATTTTCCTCTATCTCTCTGCACAGTCTCTCCCTCTTTCCCAAAGCTGCTGCTTGATATTCCTCCATCATTTCCAATCCAGCATGGCATGTTGCACTTCCTTTTCAAAACGAGCTTTGGGTTAGCCAGTAGACTCTGATTACATTTCTTCCGTACACACTCCACCCCCTTCCTTTAGAAGAGCTGGATTTTAGTGAAACGCCTGTGGATGTTTCTCAGATTTCAGCCAAGAGCAAGGTTCAGATTTACATTGCTAGGGTGTGACATGGAATCAGCAACTAAAGTATGTTCCCTTGAGCAATTAAGTTCATATAACCCTTGGCTCATGGGCAGATACTTGTGGGCATATTCTGCCTGACAGCGCTCACTCTAATTCATCTGGTGCCTGACAGCTAGGCATACCTCTCTGTAAAGACAAATCTCTTCCCTTTTTTTCTTCTTCTATTTTTTCTTAATTATTTAAAACCCCATATCTTTCTTTCCCTTGTTTCCCTTGGAAGCAGCAGGTTTGCAGTGAACGCCTGAGAGTACCAGGGGTAGGAGTGAAGCCAGGCTTTGTGACTCTCCATAGGGAATTACGTGGCTCTTCATATATACACCCAGCAGTGGATTTCATCTAAGAAATTATGTTTTATTCAGAAAGTTGTATCTTAAGAACCTCTTGCTCACTGAACCTTAGGTCTGAACCACAAAACCAATCCTGCACCAAGAGTTTATGGTCTTACACAAAAAAAAATATTGCAAACATAAGGAGTTCTCCACCTTAGCTCCAACAAAACTGGCAATGTACTATAATAAAGCACTTGAGGGCTCTGGCAGTCACAAAGCAGAAACATAAATGTAGTCCTGCTTTTCTAACATAAGCTCTTTAAAAGCAGGTCTACTGTAACGGGCAAAAGAGCTGTTAGAAGCAAGTGTCTTTCTTTGATTAAGAAATCTTCGACCACATCAGCCTACCCTATTGTCTTGTAACAACTACCTTCAGAAAACTCACAATATGGCCTGTTTATGCCAAGTACAAAGCTCAAGATGTCCAGCTACTATCACTGCCTTTCCTTTGTGATCTGGGACTGGGAAGACTGGCCTCAACAGAGGCCTCTCTCTTCCTAATGACTCACAGATGACTTTGCTGGCGTTTCTTGCAGTTCCTCCCAGAAGAAGTTTACAAAGTGCTCAGGGTTCAATTATTGCTGAATCAGTGCATCTTCATTCAACAGGAAAAGAGAAATGCACTTCCATTATCGTCTTGCACTGACATTAATTAAAAGCAGCTCTTCAGCTGGTTGTTGCCTGTATGCCAGTTGAATTTCGACACATATTGCCAGTGCAAGCTGAAAGCAGAGATTCTGCTTGTTTACTGGGGCACACACGTACATCTGGTAAAGGTAGTTCTGCAAAGAAGTGTTTAAAACAAATATGCTTATGCTTACGTGTATCTGTATGTGCATGTGTATGTGTGTACACATATATATATTCTGGGGCCTCAATCCCTCATGCCCTGTAATTTACCCAATCATTCATATCAAGGGTAATGTATCTAGCCATCTTTCCACAATGGATGTGATCTCATTTCTGGAAGAGATCACGAAAACCTTGCTGCAAAGGAGCAGGCCCCGAAATTCTGATTTCACAGTTGTGGCACCTCAGTTATTTTTAGAAAGCTACCTTCATTATTGCTCTCAAATGAGACAGCCTGGTATACAATATTCACAAATACTTACTGTTAAATAGCAAACCAGAAAAAAAAAAAAAAAGTATTTACTACGTATCTTTTGCAGGGCTACACTCCGAGGTTTTGTCACTAACGTCAAGCTGCCACAGTGCTGTGGTAGCTTTGTTTCAGATGTCCTGCATTGGAATCAAAACCCCTGCTTGTATAGTTCCCCCACTGCCTTCTATCTGGTTTTACATTTTCCTTGATTGCAGCTTGATATTTGAAAATTTCTGCTGAAACTCTAATTATAACTGCAGTAAACATGAAAGACTTCTGCAGTTAAATTGCTCACATAACACTGATTTTGGTTTGGTTTTGTTTTTAA
Source organism: Limnodromus scolopaceus (assembly GCA_028565335.1). Classification (NCBI taxonomy): domain Eukaryota; kingdom Metazoa; phylum Chordata; class Aves; order Charadriiformes; family Scolopacidae; genus Limnodromus; species Limnodromus scolopaceus. Next base: position 47,759,450 of record JAOXNO010000001.1, read on the forward strand.
TATGAAAACAACAAACATTCCACAGCCAATTACACATACCTTAAATAAAGTTTAGAGTAGAGAAGGACCCTGATGACCAATGCTATTTGTCCCTTCAAGTAGACAACTCACAGGACTGCAGATGTAGATAAAGAAAGGCTACAGATATTCCACAAAAATGTTGAAAACAAACGCTTCGTCAGCCCACTGGTCTAGCTTTAGTAATTCCTGTCTTAGAGTTAAAGGCTGCTGTTCACTGTTTCTACAGAGTGCTGGTTTTACAAAGGGAAGAGTGGTGAAGGTTACTCAACATGCAGACCCTCAAAGATGTTGCTACTGATTTTGGCCCCAAGAGGGGTTGATCAGTCCCTGTTTGAGAGTGGGGAAATTACATTACCATGCAAGTTCATGTGATGGAAGGTATGTAGAGCATCAAGGGAGTGGTCTCAAGAATGAAATGGGAAAAGATCAAAAGGACATGGCTTGGATTTGTCTTTAGTTGAGGCTCGACTTGGAGCTTGCTAACAAAGAACCTCTTTGATCTAGAATCTTTTATTACTGCAGAGAATAAATGCAAGGAACAAAATATTCACCTTAATTATTTTTCTCTCTTCCTCTCCCCTGCCCCAGGAAAGTGAACAATTCAAAGCCTGATGTAGGTTTTGGAAATGTAACTATGTACTGTGTTTCAAAGTTCCTTGTTACCCACATTTCTAGCAAAGAGCCACAAAAGCTAAAGATTGTTAAAAAAAACAACTGGGTTTGGGCTCATGCTAAAATGAAAGACTTATTCTCTAGAAAGCTCTGAGGCAAAAGAAACTGTGCCAAGTGTAATTTTACATCCTTGCTGATTGTCCTCTTTCTCCAGTGCAGTCATTCATTTTGCTCTGTCACATGTCCGAAATTATAAGAACATTATAAAGAACATTTATCAGAAGGTTTCTGGCCCATGACTGTCAATGACTATGTGGGTTTCTCTGGAAGTTTCCAGAGCTTTTTTTTTTTCCTTTGTTCCCAAAGATGTATTTCTTATTTCTATTTTTAAAGAGGAACTGAGGTGTTATTCCTGTAATTGCAGAGATTATCACTGTGTCATTCATATTTTCTTTTTCATCAGAGCAAATGAAAGTTGGTTTAGTCAGATAAGGCTAATGTGATCATTTAATGAAAAGATAGCTTATGCAGAACTACCAGAAAGCTATTTTTTTCTACTTGGCAAAACCTTTGCCAAGACTGGCTATAACTGGCTAGTAAATCTAAAGAGGAAACTCCTGATTTTCCAAGGTCTTGAGCAACACAAATGTGCATTTGAGGCTTTGACTGGAATATGGCTGAGGCAGATGCTGTACTCCACCCATTTTATAAGTTAGTATGATTTATTAGTCATTTTTTCCAGTATAGCTTCAACTACAGATCAGAATTTATCCTATTCTAGTTTTAGAAATTCCAAGAAATTGTGTCTGAACCCTTTAGCCTCTCTGAGATGACAGAAGACAGCTTGCTCTGAAAACAGAGTAACAGCAGATGCATGATACTTCCACCAGGACCATGAAGTCATTATACTTTACATTGCATGAGAGGAAACAAACAGGTTTTTAAGTAATGCTAGACAGGCTTTCTTCCAATATTAGGAAATAGCTGGATTAAAAATCTAGAGAGCGACTGGATTTTTCAGTTTGAAAATTTGAAAAAAGGTTCAGTTGTTCCCCAAAATAATAATGTTTTTCAATCTTGTGTCCAAACTTTTCTCCTTATTTACTCCCCTGCTAACTTTTTTCTGTGATGGGTGTCCAGATGTGACTGTTCAATAAAGTCCTCAACTTCTCAGGATAAAAATTGCTGGCCCAAAAGCTGTCATAAACTGTCTGGGGTTTTTTAGGGCTGATCCTTGGTACCATGTAATCTCATATTCAGATATAAATGAATTAGCAAACAGGCAAAGGGACAGAAGTATTTTAGTTTCTTAGGTGTAACATAAGAATATATGACATGTAGTTTTACCACGTCTGTTTTAGTGTTTGAATCAGCTGCTGTCATTGTAGGAGCACAGATGGCAGAGCAGCTCCATCCCAAAGCAGATAACAAGATGACAGAGCACACTGGAGAGCAGCCAGCCAGGAACTTCCTTTTTTGCAGCCATGACTGCAAGGAGGAAGTCTTGACAAGTATTTGATTCTGATTCATTCCATTTTTGTTCAGGCACTGGCCAATTGTAGCACTCAAATGAAATAAAATTTTGTTGCTGGTTCTGGTTCTGACAGCCACAGACTCCCTTTCTAAGTGCCAAACAGCAACTATGATGTAACTAATAAAGTTTGAGTCTTCATTCTTTCTGTGCTGTTTATATAGTGGACTTTTGAATAAAATCAATTTAAAAGCAAGCCCCATGGATTGATCTTGGCAGTTAATCACAGGCTGCGAGCAAGAAGGGAGCTTCTACTTCTCATTTCTTTAGATTAGTTGCTGAATCCTATTTCCTAACAACTGTTCAGCTACTATGGTCAATGTTATGAAGCAGATCTCTCTGAAATAAATTCCTCTGTGCAAATTTTGGGGAAAAATGTGCTTCTTTCTCTCGCCTTGATTTTGAGAAAATCACTGTACATAAGAGAAAGCCTAAAGTCTCTCCAGCGTTGTTGTAAAGATTATATATTTTCCTCCACATGAGATTAATATATAATGAAATTAACACAAGCGATTCTTTCTGGAGGCAGTCTCCATGAAGGATTCTGAATAAAGAGGAAGGAAACATAAGGAATTTGGAGCAAGTTTTACTCAATCAGATTTGAGTTTAGGCTTGCAGATTTTTGTGCTTTTCCAAATAGAGTTTGATGGCATCCCTAATATGTAGCGTAACGGGAGACAGAGACCAGCTGTGCTTTGAGAGTTAATCTCATAAACTGCTTCCAGAGAAGGTCACATTCAGAACCCTGAGGGCTTCCAATCTGTTCAGACTTGAAAGGTATGTCAAGGAGGAATTGATTTTAAACCATCCAATTTTAACATGCAGTTGGGCCCCAGCACTGCGAATATCCCGTGCACGCAGCAAGACACCAGGACACAGAGCCTGTTTAGAAGCAGGGTCCCTCTCTCTTGAACTCTGTATCTCCAGGAGAATACATGTAATAACCAGAGATCAACCAAACAGTGATTTATTTGACACAGTACCTCCTATAACCTTTAATGTAAAAAGGTGCATTTCCTGTCGCAAAAGTCATATTGTTTGCAATGCAAGTACTGCATACAGCACTCTGCTCTTATTTGTTAACTCCCATGTTCCACTGTTGTTTTTGAGCAAAAATCCCCTAAAAGTGCCAGGGAAAAGTTCACTTTTCCTCCAAATACTTGTCAAAAAATCAGGGAGGGAAGGGAAGGGAAGGGAAGGGAAGGGAAGGGAAGGGAAGGGAAGGGAAGGGAAGGGAAGGGAAGGGAAG